>JAQJVL010000549.1:0-501204 GCA_035578905.1 Stictocephala bisonia | reverse complement strand
TTTCAAAGTAACACCAGGTTGTATGAATACTTTCTGACTGAGCTTGTGAAGTATATTAATAACGTAATGAACATGGTACACTCACTGGAGATTTGTATATTGCTACTTGATCGTCAGATTATTACATTCAATCTGTGGCTGAATGTATAATAAATTTCTGACTGATTTGTAAGGTATATCAATAACATAATGAACATATTACACCATTTTCTCACTAGAGATTCGTATATTGCTACTTGATCGTCAATATGTGCAATAACAAATTAAAACTGTAACTCACACTTGGTGGGGTCATCGATGGGTTCAATATGTGACTACATAGCAATAAAAGTCGGCATGCACTGAGTCTGGGAGCTAAGTAGACTAATGCACGGTAATGGGGAGGGAGGGTTAGTGTACTACACAATCATTGTTTACTCCCTGATCAGTCCTTGTAGTTAAGGGAGTTGAATAACAAAACCAATCATAGAATAGAATTTGTATTGTCACAAGTACATTTCATATTTATAGTACAAACTGAAGAAAAAGGTGACATTGTCAAATTTATTTTAAGTCTAAAACTATCCTAAAGGTAAGCCTAAAATTAGGGTTCTATCATACATTTTAATATTGTTTATAGTTTAAACATTACATTACCTACTGTTAATATACAATTGAAGTATGAAGAAAACAAAAATATATTAGGCCAAATAAGTGTAAAATATAGTTTAAAAAGAACTATCATTAAAATATTCATTTACTGAATGATTTACTTTATCAATAAAAAAATTCTTTGATACATAGCGCTGTTAATGTGATTTGATGAATAAAATATTATTGTAATCACAGACCTATATATTAGCATTCAAGTAGCAATTCAAGTAATTAAAAACCAGTTAAGTAGTTTAAGGCTGTTTAAGTAAAATACAATTAAGACAAATTTTTAACAATTTATGGGACTAAATTTATTGTATCAATAAATTATAACCATTCCATAAGTTAAATTTTAACTTTAATCCTAGATAGGTATCGTACGTAATTTTGACGTGTTGTTTGGTACTTTTTTGCTCTAAATTAGTTGTTCATAATGGCAGAAGTTTTTTCAAACAACAGTGCTTCAGTTTCCCCCTCTTTTAGTGTAACGTATCAATGTTGTGTAATTTTTATTAAATTTCAAGACTTAGAGAAAAAATTCCGTCATATGTATTGTACTTATTGTACATACCTAGAAGCAAAAAAATACTTTTCAGTAGGGTCTTATGGGTCTTAGAAGTTACTGACATTTGTAATATAAGCTAAAAAATTTTATTAACAATTGATTTTCAAATTTTTTTCTTGTATTAGTGATTTTTATTAAACAATTATCATTCTATTAACCCTTCTACTGATGATTAAAGCACTGTGATACTGCGATTTTAGGAATTTTGCAAGGTTAGCTTTAATAATTTTTAAAAAATACAAAAACTGTTCAAATACCATGTATTATATCAAATTGTTCTCATAAGTATACTCTATAAGATAATAGAAAATGTAGAAACATGCCAGAAATAAAAAAGCCCAGGCGTCAAAAGTTTGAGTGACATTTTTTTGTTTTTTACATTTGAACACTATGAATAGTCACACAATACGGGTAAATGAAAAATCCAAGATATACAAAATGTTCCAAATTTTATTTTGAATAAAACCACATCACTTACTTGCATTTTTAGGAGAAAAAAAGTTGAAAACAAAACAAAGTGCATTAGTAAAATATTGTCCAATTATATACAAAATGTATTTGCACATTGTTTTAGGAAAAATATGATAATAAATATTACCTCTGGCATAAGTAATAAGAGAAACAAATGCTAAATAGGTAATAAAATTACAAAACTGCAAAGTAAAAAAATCATGATTTATCTACATATTTGCATAGTTTAGTTTAGTTTAGTTTAAAAAGGGGATATATAGTTGGTCCAGCCAACCCTTGCAATGAAGCCTAAGGCTTTTTGTGCCAATCCCGGTGCCTAATCGTCGTAAAGCTGGCTGCCCTTGACCAAGTCAAGGAGCTTCTTCACTAGATTGGTAATTTCCAACTGTCCCAGAGGTGAGCCTTCAAAAAGTGCTCTTCTTCTGGCACCAAGAGCCTCACACTCCAGGACAATGTGTTCCGCCGACTCTTCGTCCTCCCCACAGAGGCGACAGATGGGATCCTCCGCAAAGAGTCCCACTGTTCTTAAATGCCTCCGGAATTTGCCGTGGCCGGTGATGAGTCCCACCACCATTCTAACGTGCGATTTGTTTAATCCAAGAAGTGACTTTGTCAACTTCTGGGAGGGCTTCTTGACAAGAACCTTGCCGAGTCTTTGCCCTGGGAACCGCCGCCATCTTTCCAGATGTCTGGCGCTGACCCAGTTTTTAATTGCTGCTTTGGCAGCTGCAATCGAAACGCCGCAGGCCGGCTCAGGACCAGTGAAGGGCTTGAGAGCCCCCTCCCTAGCCAAGGCATCAGCCTGCTCGTTGCCTTCTAGTCCCCTATGTCCTGGGATCCATTCCAGCAAGACCTGGTTTCTTGATCCCAGGATACTGAGGGTCTCCACGCATTCCCAGACTAGACCAGACGAGACCTTCCAGGAGTCCAGAGCCCCTAAGGCCGCCTGACTGTCTGAGAGGATGCGGATGTGTTTCCCACAAACCCCTCTCTCAACCACCTGGGCGGCACAATGAAGGATTGGGGTGACTTCAGCTTGGAAGACGGTGCCATACGCTCCCAGGCTCACGCTAGCGTTGGTCCTAGGGTTGCCAGTATAGACGCCAAATCCAGCTCTGTTGCCCATTCTAGACCCGTCTGTGAACCACACAACTCGGTCGTGAGAAGAAACCGGGCTACCAACACCGTCTTAGTACTCCCTCGACCTAAGGTCCACAGTATAGGGTCTAGCGAAAAGGAGCTTAGTCCCAACAAAGTCAGACTTCATTGAGAGTATCTCGTCATTTACTAGATTGGTCACTGAGGAGTGACCTGTGCAGGACCCCCTCCAGTGGCCAGTTAGCTGGAGCCTATAAGCCGCCGCCCGAGCCTCCCCAATAATGAAGAGATCAAGGGGCGGCAGGTTGAGAAGAACCTCCAGTGCAATAGAAGGGGTCGACCTAAAGGCCCCTGTCATGCACATGCAGGCAAGTCTTTGTAGGCTAGAAAGCCTACCCCGGACTATTACCTGGTTGACCTTAGGCCACCAGATCAAAGCCCCGTAAGTAATTTGTGGTCTGATGACCGCTGTGTAAAGCCAGTGGCAGACATGAGGTGACAGGCCCCATGTAGAGCCCACACAGCGCCTAGTGGTCACAAAGGACCACTTAGCCCTGCGGATGACTTTATCAAGATGCAAGTTCCATGTCAGTTTCTGATCAAGGATTACTCCCAGATACTTAACCGACGATGAAACAGGCAGAGACACCCCCCCAAGGGCCAGGCCTCTGAAGGAGCCCTGAACCCTTTTCCTGGTGAAGGGAACTATTACTGTCTTGGAAGGGTTTATTGCAAGCCCTTCTCTTGCACACCAGGAGTTCACTGCTTCCAGACTGTCGTTCATGATGTCCGTAACAGTGCCCTGGTACTTGCCACGGACCAGTAGGACTAGATCATCCGCATAGCCCTGTATGAAAATGCCCTTTTCCGTGAGGCTGACTAGGAGATCATCCACCACCAGGTCCCACAGGAGGGGTGAAAGAACTCCCCCCTGCGGGCATCCCCGGCTCGCAGAAATCTCCACCACCTCACTTAGAAGGGTTGATTGAATTCTTCTGCCCCGTAACATGTGGTCGACCCACCTGCAAATGGTAGGCTCTACACCACGTTGTCCCAGAGCACGAATAATTGACTGATATGAGGTGTTGTTGAATGCCCCCTCAATATCCAAAAAGGCTCCTAGAGCGATTTCTTTATTCTCCAGGGAATGTTCAAGGTGTCTGACCAGACAATGGAGGGCAGACTCACAAGACTTCCCCGGGAGATATGCATGCTGATTTCGATGTAAAGGGGAGTCAGATGATCAGAAAGAGAAGGTTCGTCAGAGACCCGCCAGTTGTCAATGAGGCCTAGAGTGACCGCATTGCAAAGGGTCAGGTCTATGACTTCTGCTCTAATTCTGTTCCTAAATGTGGGTTCGTTGCCCCGATTTAGAATAAATAGATCGTAATTTACTATGAAGTTTAATAGGTACTCACCTCTCCTGTTGGAGTCAGATGATCCCCATGCTTCATGATGTGCATTGGCATCGCAGCTGACCAGAAGGTGCCGCCCACCAATGGATTGTTTCTCCACCAGGGCTTCAAGTTCCCTGGAAGGAGGTGGATCCTGAGCATCATAGGGAAGGTACACAGAGCTGACGATGAACTCCCTATGCCCTTCCTCAGTGCTCAGTGTAATTCTCACTGTCGTGATGTCCCTGGAACAGAAATCAAACAGAGGAAATACTTCCATACCATTGCGTACCAAGATACAAGTCCTAGCATTATTGGTGGAACAATAAGAAATTATCTTACCTTTTGCACCGGCCAGTCCTGCAATTCTGCCCTTGTGTAACCAAGGTTCTTGAATCAAGGCCAGGTCGATGTTGTGTGCAGTCATAGACTGACAGAGGGCTGCCGAAGCAGCCCTACTGTGGTGCAGGTTGGCTTGGATCACCCTTGGCATTGTCCCTAGCCAAAACGACCACCGAGACCTGCCAGAGCCCCAACCTCAACTTGCTACTTGATCGTCAATATGTGCAATAACAAATTAAAACTGTAACTCACACTTGGTGGGGTCATCGATGGGTTCAATATGTGACTACATAGCAATAAAAGTCGGCATGCACTGAGTCTGGGAGCTAAGTAGACTAATGCACGGTAATGGGGAGGGAGGGTTAGTGTACTACACAATCATTGTTTACTTCCTGATCAGTCCTTGTAGTTAAGGGAGTTGAATAACAAAACCAATCATAGAATAGAATTTGTATTGTCACAAGTACATTTCATATTTACAGTACAAACTGAAGAAAAAGGTGACATTGTCAAATTTATTTTAAGTCTAAAACTATCCTAAAGGTAAGCCTAAAATTAGAGTTCTATCATACATTTTAATATTGTTTATAGTTTAAACATTACATTACCTACTGTTAATATACAATTGAAGTATGAAGAAAACAAAAATATATTAGGCCAAATAAGTGTAAAATATAGTTTAAAAAGAACTATCATTAAAATATTCATTTACTGAATGATTTACTTTATCAATAAAAAAATTCTTTGATACATAGCGCTGTTAATGTGATTTGATGAATAAAATATTATTGTAATCACAGACCTATATATTAGCATTCAAGTAGCAATTCAAGTAATTAAAAACCAGTTAAGTAGTTTAAGGCTGTTTAAGTAAAATACAATTAAGACAAATTTTTAACAATTTATGGGACTAAATTTATTGTATCAATAAATTATAACCATTCCATAAGTTAAATTTTAACTTTAATCCTAGATAGGTATCGTACGTAATTTTGACGTGTTGTTTGGTACTTTTTTGCTCTAAATTAGTTGTTCATAATGGCAGAAGTTTTTTCAAACAACAGTGCTTCAGTTTCCCCCTCTTTTAGTGTAACGTATCAATGTTGTGTAATTTTTATTAAATTTCAAGACTTAGAGAAAAAATTCCGTCATATGTATTGTACTTATTGTACATACCTAGAAGCAAAAAAATACTTTTCAGTAGGGTCTTATGGGTCTTAGAAGTTACTGACATTTGTAATATAAGCTAAAAAATTTTATTAACAATTGATTTTCAAATTTTTTTCTTGTATTAGTGATTTTTATTAAACAATTATCATTCTATTAACCCTTCTACTGATGATTAAAGCACTGTGATACTGCGATTTTAGGAATTTTGCAAGGTTAGCTTTAATAATTTTTAAAAAATACAAAAACTGTTCAAATACCATGTATTATATCAAATTGTTCTCATAAGTATACTCTATAAGATAATAGAAAATGTAGAAACATGCCAGAAATAAAAAAGCCCAGGCGTCAAAAGTTTGAGTGACATTTTTTTGTTTTTTACATTTGAACACTATGAATAGTCACACAATACGGGTAAATGAAAAATCCAAGATATACAAAATGTTCCAAATTTTATTTTGAATAAAACCACATCACTTACTTGCATTTTTAGGAGAAAAAAAGTTGAAAACAAAACAAAGTGCATTAGTAAAATATTGTCCAATTATATACAAAATGTATTTGCACATTGTTTTAGGAAAAATATGATAATAAATATTACCTCTGGCATAAGTAATAAGAGAAACAAATGCTAAATAGGTAATAAAATTACAAAACTGCAAAGTAAAAAAATCATGATTTATCTACATATTTGCATATATTTATATACTACAAATCTTCAATGTCGCTAAAAACATTATCTTCTAACGTCACTAACTATCATCTAAACAACGTCTAAAAGCACTAAATCTACTAATTTCACTCATGATAAAAGCTAAAATAAACAATAAAAAAACTATAACTACCATAACCTATAACATGTATTTACGATGAAAATAACACATCAGAATAATACTACGTTGTGAGTTGCCGTATCAGTTCATTAACGAATATGCTTAGTGAATACAAACAGCTGATTATATTTCACTTACATCCATTACTGTTCAAAGTACGTGATTTTTGCGCATAAAGTTTCGCCATAGTTACGGAAAATGGAATGTATCGCACAGTGCAACAGCATCAGTTGAAGGGTTAACTGTGTTTATGAAGTTTATTGATTGTGTAAAATTTACGTATCGATACTCTTAGCGTCATACTCATACGCAATACCTATCTAGGGTTAATAATAGTTTTGATAATAGTTGAAAAGTAATGATATCCAATAGTTAAATGATTTGTTTGTTTAGTATAAGTTAAAAGTTTCTTTGTTTCAGAGTCCGATTAAAAAAAGTGAAAAAGAAGGAAGAGAAACAAAGGTGGGATGATAGGCATTGGTCAGAGAAGGCACTAGATGAAATGACAGAGAGGGATTGGAGAATATTCAGAGAAGATTATAACATAACAATAAAAGGTAAGTTGAAAATAGTTTCAAGACAAATTGCCACTGTAAAAATTATGAATCATAAGTATACTCTATAAGATAATAGAAAATGAAAAAACATGCCAGTAATAAAAAAGCCCAGGTGTCAAAAGTTTGTGACATTTTTTTTTTGTTTTTTACATTTGAACACTATGAATAGTCACACAATACGGGTAAATGAAAAATCCAAGATATACAAAATTGGAGGTTGGGATTTGGCGGAGGTTTTTGTTTTGTCTGAAAGTCACAATAGGAGGTTTTTCAAGGAGATCTTTGCTTACCCCTTGTCACTAATTACCACCATGGCCTACAGAAACTCAACAAAATCCTGAAAGATGGCTTCAACATCTTAA
Source organism: Stictocephala bisonia (assembly GCA_035578905.1). Classification (NCBI taxonomy): domain Eukaryota; kingdom Metazoa; phylum Arthropoda; class Insecta; order Hemiptera; family Membracidae; genus Stictocephala; species Stictocephala bisonia. The sequence continues at coordinate 493,782 of JAQJVL010000549.1, read as the reverse complement.
AAGCTTCCCCCCACACCAAAGATTTCCTTGAAAAACCTCCTATTGTGACTTTCAGACAAAACAAAAACCTCCACCAAATCCTGGTCCATCCTAAGTTACCTGATCCCAACATCCTGACCTTTCCTAAAGACCAGCAACCACCCGGCTCTTAATTTTTTGTTGAAATACTTGCTAGACTATTGTCTTCTAACCATTTTTATAATAATCATTACAAAAATTTCCATGCAGTATGTAGCTCTAGCTTTTTATTTAAGCGTGACATGTTTTTAAAATGTGGTTCCAGGTGGAAAGATCCCAGATCCAATTCGTAATTGGAAGGAGACAGGGTTTCCACCAGAGATCGCAGAAATTATTGACAAGGTTGGATACAAAGAGCCAACTCCGATTCAGAGGCAAGCCATTCCCATTGGGTTACAGGTAAGACAACTCCTGTATTATCAATTTTTCACTGTGTCTTTATACTGACAGCTGAATGAAAAAAACCTGTTTATTTAAAATAGAAATTGTTGGCTTTATTATATCTATAATACTAAAAATTTAATTTAAGCTTTATTGAAAAGTTGACCAAGATGACGCATTCTGAAAATGGTTTGTATGTGGACTTCTGTTTCAATCATGTTACTGATAAATTTTATTGGATTCTGTTAATATTTTATGTCATATAGATCAGCTTCACTTGTCAACATATACTACTATTACTAAACTTATATTTGGTGTATCCATTACATTAATCATTATATGTCATTCATTTAAGTGTTTAGTATTAATTATTTTACTCCTAATAATAAAGTTTAGTAATAATAATACAGTAAAACCACGATTATCGGAAACGGACCAAGGGAAAAACATTTAACATTTAGCCTGTCAATTGTTTGTTTATTTTCCCCCCAAGAAGACGCACACGCTATGAGGAGTAGAAGCAGTTGAAATAGCATGAGTCAACCGTCCTATAGCCCATGACCGTACCACCAGCAACCCGTCCTATAGTCTTAGATCAAAGTCCAGTTCCTGGTCAAAAATAAAAATAATCCGTCTGTTGAACAATTGGTTCGTTTTTGCCAACAGAAAAGTGAAGTGAGGTAATATTTGTGTTCAGTTCGGTAGTTCGTATATGATTTTAATAGTTTTTTAAGTCAGTTTGTTCTCAGTTATTTTAGTGTTTTTGTCAGTATGTTATAAGTGTATAGTGGCGAGGAATCCACGCCAACTGATGTACTATTAATTAAACGATGGCAGGACATCGCACCCAGAAAAGACATAACAAAAAAAACTTTAAAAAAGATTAACAATTATTTTGTAATTAAATGATTGTTTTAACAGTTTTTACTTATATATAAACTATTGTTATATATAGCAGTACCTTAAATTAAACATTTGTGCAAGAAAATTAGTTTTTAATGTTATAATAACACCTTTAGAACGAAACCTCGGATTATCGGAACCGTTTGTTATCGGAAATGGCCTCAGCCCCCTTTATTTCCGATAATCAGGGTTTTACTGTAGTAAATTACATGTGCATGATATTTGTCTCAACCTTTTTTACATGTCAGTTCACATTATAAACCAATATTTAATAAATATATGCTATCATTCTGTATTTAAGTTCTAACTTTGAAATAGCGAAAGTGTTTTTAGTGAACAAAATAATAGCATTCAGCTCAATTTGTATTCAATCATACTTTATGTTATATACACATTTTTTCAACAGGAATTAAAGTATAATGTTATTTTACAGTAAATTAAATCAAAATGTGCAAAACTGTATTTGATTGAAACACTTGGTTTGATGGTAACAAAATTGTATTCTCCAAGAACATAAACTATATAATTAATTTTTAAAGCATGCAATATCTTGACTCTTCTAAACCAACAATCAGAATTGGTTCTTACAGCTTGTCTTTTGTGGATCAATTCTAAGAATGTTATTAACACTCATCCTTAATTTAATACATTTTGTTATACTAATAACAACTGGAATTTTGTTACAGAATCGAGACATTATTGGTGTTGCTGAGACAGGCTCTGGAAAGACTCTTGCTTTCCTGATTCCACTATTAATGTGGATCCAGTCTCTTCCTAAAATTGATCGAATTGAAGATGTTGATCAGGTACTATATATAGATTTTACTTCTTTTTAACTGGAGCTAGTATTAGTAATTTAGAATTTTAACATAATATCCACTTTAAAGAATATTCTGGTGACATTTTTTTAATTTAACCTCAAATCCATGATCTAATGCAGGTACCTGCTACAGTAACAATATAAAACTATTCGAACATGTTTACCTCAAAGTCATAATCGGACATGCAAAATCAGGTAACTGCCCTAAACATGCATCTACTCTAATTTAAGTACTGGGAGACCAAGCTTCGCTCAGTTGAATTTTGCAAACTGAAGAGATAGCATCCATATCTCCCAGGGATCCTGAGGATTGTTTGTTGTTGCTCTACCTTGAAGTTTATTAATAAATTTGGTTTCGGAGGTCTTCTTGTTTACCTTTAGCCCCCTTTTGGAACTCTCAGCATGACGCCTCATGAGGAAGATCAGTCTATGGCCTCACCAGGATTCTTAAACAATATGACCATGAATTTTGGCTTTTGTGGCAGTGGAGCCCATAAACATAGCCTTTTCTAAAATCTGATGGTACGAGGGCCGTTCGGAAAGTAACCTCCGGTGTGCTTTAAATAAAACTCAGACATAATTTAAAATATTTTATTATATACATCCTAAAACTACATCTTTCAGCTATTTTTCAACATAATATCCAAAAACATTCAAACACTTATCATATCTTTGTACTAACTTACAAATCCCTTCAGAATAAAAATCGGCCGCCTGTGCCTTGAGCCAGCCAGAGACTGCATTCTTGAGTTCCTCATCGTCCTCAAACCTCTGAGAGCCCAGCCATTTCTTCAAGTGCATGAACAGATGAAAGTCACTGGGAGCTAAATCTGGGCTGTATGGTGGATGGCTAAAAACATCCCATTGAAATTGTTCAAGAAGGTCTTTGGTTTTTTGAGCACTGTGGGGTCAGGCGTTGTCATGAAGGAAAATGACGCCAGACGACAATAAACAGCGGTTTTGTTCTGTATTGCCCTTCGTAGGTTTTTTAAAGTTTCAACGTACGAATATGCGTTGATTGTTGCCCCACGTTCCATAAACCACAAGAAGAATTCCTTTTGCATCCCAAAACACAGTTGCCATTAACTTCCTGCCGGAAAAATCCTGCCGGGCTTTCGTTGGTTTGCGTGGCGAGTGTGTATGACCCCACACCTTTGATTGTTCTTTGGTCTCCGGATTCATGTATTTAACCCATGTTTCATCACCCGTTACAATTCGGTTCAGAAAAGAATGACTATCTTGATCATAGCACATAAGAAAGTCAATAGCAGAGTCCATTCGCTGGTTTTTGTGGTTTTCTGAAAGAATTTTTGGGACCCATCGAGCACAGAATTTCTTGTAGCCTAACCTTTCTGTCACTATCTCGTATAAAACAGTCCTAGAAATCTGTTTAAATTCATCCCAAAGCTCTGAGATAGTGAACGGTCGATTGTCACGAATCCTCTCGTTCATTTTCTCGACAGGTCCATCGGTAACCACAGATGGTCTGCCACTCCTCTCTTCATCATGGACGTTAGTTCGGCCGTTTTTGAAATGTCTGACCCATTCCCGAACAACTCCTTCACTCATTACTGCCGGTCCATACACAGTGCACAGTTCTCTATGAATGGCTGCCACTGAATACTGCTTGGCTGTAAAAAAATCGAATGACAGATCGCACCTCATATTTGGCGGGACTTTCTATGACAGACGCCATTTTCACAAGCTACAGAAAACGAACTAGCGCTCGAACGACCTTCACAGTACCACGGCTGGATGCCGACTGACCAAGACCTGCGCGTCAACGCTACTATGGCGGCACTATCCCCTCCACTTCCTATTCTATGAGCAACCGGAGATTACTTTCCGAACGGCCCTCGTATATTAGTAATTAAAAGACAAATACCTTTAATTTAATACCCCACTTAGGTAATAGTAAAATGTGATTTACGAGACAAATACTTATCATTTTATTCCCCACTTTCTGCTAGAAGTCGATAATGGTTCCATATTATTTTTTTCTGCTAGATGTCGATAACACAGGATGTCTAGGAGCCTCTGGAGCAGAAATCATAATTTTCCAAGAGACTGTTGCCAATTGATTTCTCATGCTCGTGCACGGAAACTCCCCAAAAAAATTAAAAATCCTTAGAGCCACGTCCGGACGTGGTTTGTTTTAGATAATAAGATGTAATATAACTTTAATCAAATTTGGAAGAAAAACCTTGCTCCTTACTATCATAGTTTATTTATATTACATAGTTCATATTCGATTTAATAGTTTTTTAACAGTCCTTAAAACCTTACTCCTTACTTTCCTAATTTATTTATATTACATAGTTCATGTTTGATTTAATAGTTTTTTATCAGTCCTTCCTTTTGTTTGAAAAGTAAGTGTCTGACCATTTTTTAAATAAAATAACATTTTTAGCACATCCAGTGCAGGCTCCAGGGTTCCGCGGGATAAGCTCTGTAACACAGTACCACCACAAACTGATCTGTTGCTCAGTGTGAGCTCAGCAATGGGCCGAGCAACTTCGTATTCGGTGAGCGTGTTGTGTTGTTACAACTTGACCTTGACGTGCAGTTTGTTTCCGATTCCGGCGTTTTCGGCCTGTTCTAACCATGTTCATTGACTTTCAAGTATGTTTACGCATTAGGACATTAATATTATTGTATATTTATTATTTTGTTCTTGTTCATTCATATTATTTTTTTATATTATATTTGACAAGTTCCACAAATACCAGCCGTAAAGCCTCAGCCATTCCAAACAATTTAAATAAACATTTTATGTACTATAAGAACTAACAAAAAACAGTATTTTATGTGTATTTGGTGCAATTTCGGACGTTATAGAAACGGAGTGTGTGATAGAACCGGAGTAACGGATCCGCGGGCCGAACCTGGACATCACCTATAGAGCCATTTTGGATGACAGAGATATTTTTTTGGTCATAAACAGTCTTCTAATGTCATAAGGAAAGTTTATAAAATTATTTTGTACGTTAGCTTCTGTGGTGATATATGTCTATTTCCTTTAGCAGTCAATGTGTGAAGACTATTTTTTGTTTATAAGATATAGAACATATTGTTTATAAGATATAGAAGATATTGTTATAAGATTGTTTAGAAGATATTTTTGTTTATAAGATATAAGAAATATTTTTTCTAAATAGTTTTCACACTGTTATGGCACTTGTCATAGCAGGTGACCAGTGTATAACACAATAATCTTATTTCAGTTACAAGCAAGTTTCAATTTTTTAAACTAATATATTGTGATATTTTACTTTTCCCAAATCTTCTCAAAATCATTGCCATTTAAATTAGTATAATTCTTGAATTATGTTGTGTTAATAATTATTTTAAATTGCATTACTATATAGAAATAAAAATATTTACCTTTAACATTGCTACTAATAGTAGTTTGGTAGTTTAGTATCACACTGCATAAAAACAACATAATGCTTATATTATTCCAACAGGGACCATATGCAATTATTTTGGCACCAACTCGAGAATTGGCTCAACAGATAGAAGAGGAGACGAACAAATTTGGTGGACCATTAGGTATTCGTACTGTAGTGGTGGTAGGAGGTCTGTCAAGGGAAGAACAAGGGTTCAGGCTGCGTCTTGGATGTGAGGTACAGCTCTACTATACTGTCCATTCTTATTTAATAGTAATGTACTTGTCAGGAGTTTGGATTTTTGGGCAGTTTAAATTTCTTATACGCTTAATATTACTCATTTCATAGAACAAAACAGAAGGAATATACAACAAAGGGCCTTGAGACTATAAAAGGATTCTGAGAAAATGTGTGTTTCCTTCACAATAGCAAATGTCAGAATTGTGACTGCATAAGAGATTCATATGAGTGTATATTTGTAAATAATTTAAAAATATACACTTGGCACTGCTTTTTGTTATAGTTATTTCTTTTACAATGCACACCATGAATAATGTTTAATTCACTCATCGAACTGCTTATCTCATCACTCAGTGAACTTTCAAATAAATTATAGTAATGTGAAGCTTTTTTAGCTACCTTAAAGTTCCTTGCATTCAAAAATCTGATGATAAATTAAATATCATAGCCAATGGGTTCATTGATTGTTTGACATACAGTGAACAACTACTGTAAATATAACATGAAAGACTAATTTGTCTTTACTGTTTCATTGCCATTAACACTTTGAAGCCTGGGCCCTTAATACTCCGTTTGGCATGGAATCTTGGGGGTTTTATGTTCACATTAAAAAAATCGTAAATGCCTTATAAATTTCATAAAAAGGTTATATTATATATCTTTGTAAAGGGGAGAAAATTCTCTTTTCAATGATGGGCAAAACTTTAGGTGTTGTACATTTTTTTATTTTTTACAGAAGCTACAAATAAGTACAAAAATATGTAAAACAAAAAATAGCTACAATAGAACAATTCAATATATCTCGTATAGTATCACTTCTCATAAGATCATCCATTTTAAGCAGATAAATACTATAATAACTAAATAAAAACAATATATACACACATTCCAGTCACTGTACGGTTAGATTGACACAAAACCAACACAACGCAAATACTAACTAATTACTTATTTACATATGTACACAACAATATTTACAAAGAAACTGAACTGAAAACATGATAATAAAATATAAATACTGTACTTGAATTATAAACACAGAATATTCACTTCTATAACGAATGTGTTGTTTACGACTCAAAGCACCGTGGGTCACTGACCGGCTGACATAAACAATGCTGACATAAACAATACCGCTCGGCGCGCGCTCATTCCAAGTCTCACGTCACCTGTTACGATAATTATTTATCCAAGACCAGATGTAGATAAAAAAATTAATAGACCGATAAAATATAATAACAGATAACTAAAAGACATATTCAGATGACCTAAACCCGATTATATGCCGATAATAAAGATATAATGAATTAAATATGGGCGCCCGAGCTATTCTCGGGCGTCGGCGAGTACGCCAGTTTGCGTCGCCCGATCTATCTTCGGGCTTAGGCTTCAAAGTGTTAAATAGTGTCACATACGAGGGTCGTCCAGAAAGTAAAGAACGTTTTTGTATAAAAAATTTAAAACGAAAGATAACACAGAACTTTATTTACTGTAGTTGCCTTGGTTGACAGCGTGTATGCAGTCGCAGTGGTGTGGGATCGGCGCCACACGTGATGCACAATCGTTCTTTACTTTCTGGACAACCCTTGTATAGTAAAAAATGAATAACTATGAGTACAACTAATTTTTTTTCTTTTTAAAGTTTAAAATTTATCATATAATTACAGTTGGAGTATTAAATGGGGACATTAAGATTCAAATTTATTATATATACATGAAAATAATATGTGTACATTATTATTAATATTCCATTTGTTTCCAGATTGTAATTGCCACACCGGGTCGTTTAATAGATGTACTTGAAAATCGTTACCTAGTCCTCAACCAGTGTACATACATTGTCCTTGATGAAGCCGACCGCATGATAGATATGGGTTTTGAACCAGGTATGTATCAACCAGATTCACTATTTATAAGATTTCTTTATTGGAGGTACTGCTGTTCAGTCACGTGACTTGTCCACTCCCACAAGATAATTTTTAGTTAGTTCCACTACCCTGATTTATAGTCTCAGTATTATGTACCCAACCTTTAATATATGCAATATTGTTTTCAACATTTCATTATGACCTTTGTTCTCTTTAAAAAATTTTACATTATCTTTTATTGATTACTGTGATAGACCAATAAACCAAAATTTATGAAAATCTGCAGTTTTTAACATGAAGAATTGGGCCAGAAAGAAAATGACCTGCATAATATATTTAGCGCATACAGGGGTTTCAACAGCGGAAGGGAATTGTTCCAACGCTCCATGAATTGTTCCTGGCAATGGGCTTGACTAACTTCATTCTTCAAGTGTTCAACTTCCACAACAGTGCTTAGTTAAAAAAAATAACTGTAATGAACTGTAAGCGTTTGCTTTATTGCTATTTATTGTTAACATTACTATTCATTGGGATTAATTGTAATTTGAATAGTAGGTACTGGTTTAATGTAATCGTACTAAGCTTGATTTGTTAGTTTTAATCAAACCAACCAATGGTTACTCCTGTAATGACGTAGTAGGTGGGGCAAGCATTCAGATGGGCAACCAATGGTCAGATGTTGGCTATTGCACCGCCAACATGTGGTCTACCATTATCCTAGTTGTCATGAAAATTGTTAAATAGAATGACACAGTGGAGGAAGAGTAGTTCTTTATCTCACTTCCTCAACTCAGTGTATCTATCTCACACCAGTGCATTCAGTGGGTCACATTATAAGCGGCCTATATATAGTAGCTGTGTTACATAGCGTTTTGTTATACGTTAAATTAGTTTCATTTTAAATTACACTTTTCAGTAACAGGCAATCTTATATAAATGTTTATTGTTAAACATTTAGTATATTGGAGAGATAGGACATCAGCAAACTTACCTTAGAAGACAAGTTAATTAATACCAGAGTAGTAGTAACATACACAAAATCACACAAATTTTCTGTGTCACTGGCACTTTTTCACTGTACATCACATTGACACCGTTAGTACTCAAAAACCCATTCATGGATTGAATTTATAAACGAATCCATACACGTACACTGGTGTGTACGTGGTGGTGTTGACCCACCCGCCCGCTCATATTCGTACAGTGGTGTTGACCCACCTGCTCAACCATACACGTACATTGGTGTTGACCCACCTGCCCGCCCACACATGTATAGTATGGGTACATAAGTAAGGTACATAAGTCATAATGAACACTTTAACTCACTTATAAGCAAGGTACAGTATATTACCCTTGATTATATACAGCTATAATAGATATCAAGGGTAATATACTGTTTTTACTGGTTTTCTTTAATTAACACCAAAATCAATTCTTAATGTCACGTCCGTAACAGAAAACTACTAAAAGTTTAAGTATCAGTTATGTTAGTAGGTAAATACCCACCCACCCATCCATACACATACAGTGGTATTGACCCATCCGCCCACCCATACACATACAGTAGTATTGACCCACCCGGCCACCCTTACACATTCAGTGGTATTGATACACATACAAAATCAGGAAGATATCTCTCTTTACTCACCTGAAGAAAGTGCCAGTGGCACAGAAAATGTTTGTGTTTCTTTTGTGTATGTTACTACTACTCTGGTGTTAGTGAACTTGTCTTCTAAGGTAAGTTTGCTGATGTCCTATCTCTCCAATATACTAATTCCTGGCCTAGTGTCCTTAAACCTAACCTAAAATTGTTAAACATTTACTATTTTCTTTGCAGATGTACAAAAGATTCTAGATTACATGCCAGTGACAAATCTTAAACCTGATAATGAAGATGCAGAAGATGAAGCAAAACTTCTTGCTAATTATAATTCAAAGAAGAAATTCAGACAGGTAAGTTCTATATGGTAGGGGTTGTTCGAATTATTAGATTGTTCAGATTACAGAACATATTGTTATTTTCACATAATAGATCATACTTAAGGTTTAAAGAAAATAGTGAAATACTTAACAGTGTAAAAGATTGTATTGTTTATTCAACAACGTACATACAATGTAAACAACTACAGTAAGTAAAAATTATACTGCTTATCATATATATTTGATAATGTTGCTTTTATAATAAAAATGAGGATCTGAACCTAGAAAATATTTGTATAAAAACTGGAAAATAATCAATACATACTACATTAATACACAAATCATTGAAAAAAGTCAGACATTTTCTTCTGAATCAATGAAGATATGTACAGGCACATTTTTTTTTCTTTCTCGTGGTGGTGTTTGGATTAGTGGACGTTCGGATTAATGAGGTTCTACTGTACATCAAATAATATTAACCATAGAATATTCCAATTCATAACATTAATGGTGTATTATTAATTGTTTTCTCATTTTCCCAATAACTATAGAGTTGGAAGAATTAATTAAAATTCCACAATCTTGTTATATGAATTTTGTATCAACCTCCATAGAAAAACTCTAGATCTAATTTTGAAAGGAAACCAAATTCTTAATTTTTGCTCAAAATTCATGCTATATAAATCTATGTGATAGCTACGAGATACCTTGCATGTAAATTAGCTTTGTGTGACAGTATATTGAATTGGCTTACACTTGTAGTTGGGCTAGTATAGTCATAATTGATTATACAGGAATTACTGATTCACGCTCATTCCGTCACTCATTAGATATCAAAGTTAATTCTGTTTAGCGAGTAGTACTTTATAGTTTAATGAAAACATAAAACACCTCATTTTCATTCTTCACACTTTGAGTCCACACTGACACAGCATAGTTTAAGTGTTTTCTTCCTCGTCAGAGTACATCTCTGACTTGTAAGTGTAATGTATTCTGTATATTAGCCTAATACTTGAGATCAAATATTAAAATTGTTAATGGTTAATCTTAATCACTAAAAATTCAGTTAACTTTATAGCTTAATTTTTACTTATTCAACATAGGTAATACAAAATAATTGAGTGAACAGTAGCTATTGTCAGACTGAAAGTTTATATGATAGTAATTGTTTATGTTCCAACAATGGCATAATTTTAATCAACAGCTAGCAATGGTAATATTTTGTGGTCTACTTATAACTTTTATACGGGTTGGTTATAAAAAATTACTCAAGTATAAAAAGTCTTAAAACTATATTTACAGTCTGAAATCATCATAAAATATTGTATGTTTCATTAGAAAAAATTGAGTTGGCAACCATTTTTAGTAAAAGTGTTGCAGCATGAGTTTAGATTTTAGAATCCTGATGATTAATATGTCCTGTTTACTTCACTATTGTTGGTTAATATATTTGTCTGTATTTCAGACAGTTATGTTTACAGCCACGATGCCTCCAGCAGTGGAGAGGCTGGCTAGGACCTACCTGCGAAGACCGGCTGTTGTGTATATCGGCTCTATCGGCAAGCCCACAGAACGTACAGAACAGATTGTCTACATGGTTTCTGAACAGGACAAACGGCGCAAACTAATGGAACTGCTAAGTCGAGGTGTTGAACCACCTGTCATTATTTTTGTCAATCAAAAGAAAGGAGCAGATGTTTTGGCTAGAGGTCTTGAAAAACTTGGGGTGAGAAACTTAATTTTCACTTTTTTAATAATTTATAGGTGACACTAGCTTACGGTTATATCATTATTATAATTACCAAGAATGATGACAAGAAAATGAGTGCTATGAATCTCCCTTCGTATCTCTCTAAAACTATTTCATATCACCACTAAAATAAGAAGAATAGCAATGACACATAATTATCAAATAAAAAAATTAAGAAAAAAGAAGGGCGAAGTTTTCGAAATACAGCAATGAATGAACTAACCAATATTTGAGGAGAAATAGATTAAGTTATAACTAATTCAACTTAGGAAGCATTAAATAGTTTATTAACCTATATGTGTAGTTTTTGTTTATATAAATATTATTATTTATATATATACTTAAACAAGTTTGTCAATCAGTGTTCCAAACAGCAATGCTGGTACATAAAATTATGAAGCTGAATTAGTAGAGACCAAATTTCTTTCGTAGGAATCAAGATTTTTAACATCAATCATAAAATGAATGTAAGAAAATTCTGAATAAAAACTTCACAGAAGTTACAATAACCAAAATAGTATAATTTTTTGAACTATTCCATATTTATTAAATATTGAAATGAAAAGTGGCTATGAAAAAAGTTGAACAATTAGTGAGGTTAGGATTAGTTAAAATCCTCTCCTACACCTAACCATCTGTTCTAAAATACTTATCAATTTTCAAAAAGATAACATTACTATTTATTTATTTAATGAACTGTACATTCTTATCCCAACTTACACTTGTACATATATTAATCAAAATTGCTTATCGCTAATGCTAAAATTATCACAATTTCAATATCTTTTCTTACATAATAATTAGTGAATCCGTTAACATAATAACTTGAATATGTTATACTTGTGGTGAAATTATGCAACTTACTTGCATCATACAATTTCAGTGCCATGGTTGAAACTTTCTATATTTGATAAGTCACTATTGTTAACGAGTTTTAATCTGGTCATCAAATTCTTATTCTTGAATCACATCTGACTAGTAGTGTACCATTTAAATTGTTAAATTTTGTTAAATAAAAATATTTACACTAATAAATAAATTCCAAAAGTATGAAATTTTTTTACAAAATACAATCGATATTATTTTATGTAATAATAACTTTTTGTTTTACATCATATAATACAGTGAAACCTGGATAATTCGAACTTTTCTAATTCGAAATCCTCTTTAATTCGAATATTTATCATGGTCCCCCTAGCATTTTCTATACTAGTAATGTTAAAAAATCGTGATTAATTCGAATTATATTTTGGATAGTTCGAATTTTGTTCGAGGTAAAATGCGGAGCCGATGTCAGTTTTAGACGGGAAAACAGGAAACGCGCTCGTGCCAAAGCCATTGCACAGTGACAATGACCTTGGCCAGCCGTTATGCATCGCCCGGCCAGCCGTACCTGTCCTCAACCCTCCCTCGCCCGCCCCAGTCTGGCGCCGCTAAGGAGTCAGTGCACACTCACGCTTTCTCTTTACACCCTTTGTTTTGCAAACTGACTCCACTAGTCCGTCACGGCCTATTCTAACGCTGACATCTGTGTCGTAGTGAGAGAACAGTTCGCTAGACATCTGTGTGGTAGCCACCCTCGCTGTGTCGCTTATCGCCCGCCGCGCATTGCCCGTCGCTTGTATCGTAGCCGAGGGTGTAGTGTGAGAACAGTTTTGGGAGTTGTTTATTGACGAATTTCTTATTGACGAGTTGTTTTTCACTCTTTTGGCCGTACTGTTTAGCCTACATAACGTAATACAGTACTGTATAATGTGAATGTATTGTAAAACGTGAATGTACAGCAACCAATGTTATTCTCATTAAATGTTTGGACCGAATATACAGTATGATCATTTTATTTTGAAAGCCTTTTATTCAAAACTTTTTTAATTTGAATTTTTGGATAGTTCAAATTTTTTTATTGGTCCCTTGAGGTTCGAATTATCCAAGTTTCACTGTATAAGTTAAATTTTGTTCTACAATCCGATTTTTAAATATATTTTCATTTAGTACATAAATAGTAGGTATAAATGCCTCTCAAATAATCGTATTAGTACCCAGACAACTTTGACAGCAAGTGACAGATCAATAACTCACCACAAACTAACGAAAACTGGTTTGGCATGACTCGGGGCTGCAGTTTGAAGGTATTGAAACGATGGGCAGGTTAGCCAATTTCCACTTCACTGGGGTGTTTTGAACACCCCGTGTGAGTACTTAAGGGTTAACTGAAGTAACAGGCACAAAGATTTGAATTCAATGTATGTAATTTTAACAGTGTTTGAACGTTAAAAGTAGTATTTCAAGATATATTTTTTTTTTTTCAGTATAATGCTTGCACTTTACATGGTGGCAAAGGCCAGGAGCAACGAGAATATGCACTTGCTAGTCTCAAGTCTGGGAGCAAAGACATCTTGGTCGCCACTGATGTTGCTGGTCGTGGTATCGACATCAAAGATGTCTCAATGGTCATCAACTACGACATGGCTAAAACAATTGAAGGTACTGTTTTCTTTTTTATTTTTAATTTGATTTTTACATTATCTTTAATAGCTGGTGTTGCATAATAAATTCATCACTTTAATACATTTGTAGTATCTAGCCTAATAAAAAAAAGGTCCAGTTGATCATTAGTATGTATATACATTATTTTGATAAGAAGAAGGAAAGTGAAGAGGCTGGGCCTAAACACACTTTAGTGTCACCTATTCATGCAGTCAGTCGCTGTCACAGGAACCACACACATCACTTGTGAGATTGAGGTTTAGAAATGGTGGCTGACATGGCACACATCTATCACCACTACCTCAGTCAGCTGTCTTTGTGGCTGCTGTTCTCTGACTGGCCAAGTGCTGGTGATGTATAGCTGTGGCCCAGTTCGTTTCTATTCTTAATTCTACTATAGGCTAAGGTCACTCAATAAATAACCAAAACTTACTTGAAATCTTCTAAAAGAATACATGAATCATAAAATAATACACAATTGACACTTGTACTGGGTAGTGGTTTTTTGGGGGACTGGGATCCTATAGAGTACAAAACTAATTTTGAACAGAAGTATTCAATGCCACCGGCATTGCTTTCAGGTTTCTAAATAGATAGACTATGTTTCAATTGTCACTGGGTAGGATGGAGGGGGGGGGGCGTTGCTATAAAGTACAACACAAATCATAGCATAGTTAAACTCACAACCTTTATCTATGTAAAAATATTGTGTATAATGATTGTGTTTAGTAGAGTTATCTCCGTAAGATCCCTAAAAGTTGGCCTCAGTAACCAACACAAACTTCAATTGGCAGGAGATTTAATTATTGTGACTACAATTTTGTAGTTATTGGTAATTCTGAAACTTTATGCTAGTTGACAACAGTGTTCTAGGTCAGTTTTAACAAAACGTGTTTAAACTAAAAATATTTGGCGCATATATGATTCCATTACTGATGGAACTACATGTTTACTGTTTTCTTTTAAGACAATATACAGAAAATTGTGTAGATATAAATACTATGTGTTCCTCACTTATGTTTTTTTTAATTTCAGATTACACTCATCGTATCGGTAGAACGGGGCGTGCTGGCAAGACTGGTGTTGCTGTTTCATTTGTTACAAAAGAAGACTCACCTATATTTTATGATCTCAAGCAAACCATTTTACTTAGTCCTGTTTCAACATGCCCTCCTGAGTTGTTGAATCACCCAGATGCCCAGCATAAGCCCGGAACTGTGATGGTTGCTAAGAAGAGGAGAGAGGAGAAAATATTTGCATAGGAAAATAATTGATTTGTATATTTAACTATAAGTTATTTTATTATAATTTTTAAGACTTAACATTGTGTAGTTTTTATTCTTCTTATTGTTCCTTTTTTTGTAGTAACTAACATTTTATATAATAGATTCAATTCTTTATGAGTAATGCAAAATCAAGTTACATAAAACACTTTCTTTGTATAAAAGTATTTTTCATATATTTTAATTGTTTAGTTATTTTTATTATTTGTAAAGGCTGGCATTTTAACTGGATAAACACATTCATTTTAGTTTTTTTTACAATCACAAGTTTAGAACAAACTGGAATGCAATCAATTAAGTTAGTTCATAGATAGCTATACTGGGTGTCTTTTTTAAATGGGCAACCATTTGTGATCTTGGAAACCATAAATATGATAAAAACTTTAAATGGAACCTTACCTTGTTTTTAGAGACAATAAAAAATACAAATTTCAAATTTAGAAAAACGGCTGCCATTTTCCAATATGCTGGCCAACTCTGTTTTTTCTTATGGAACACATCATATATTTTATGACTGTTTTTGATAGAAATAGTAAATTTAAGACTTTTTTATTCTTGGCAGTTTTTCAATATTTTGCTTAGTAACGTAGATATGAGAGCTCAAAATGTTCAGATTCCTAATGGAGCTTACCATTGAGATATCAATTTTTGAAATATACATTAAAAAAAATATCTAATCTGCAAAAATTACAACACACATTTGGAAAATGTATGGCTAGCTATTCTTTTTCTCAATCTAACAGAATACAACAATTTAAATTGTTAAATTTAACAGAATACATAGAAATGTAAATAAATATGTTACTATTTTGTCACAGATAAATTGATGTAGGCAGCACTGTTACCATTATTAGCTGTTTAATTCAACTTCCAATACAGATTGACAGCAGTATTAGAAGTTGACTTACAACTGGTAACGGTACCAGCGCTGCCAACATCAATTTATCTGTGAGAAAATACAGTAGTAACATATTTCTTAAAATTTCTGTTTCATATAATGTAATACACTATGCTTTTAAATCGTAAAAAAGAATTGCTAAGCATACATTTTCCAAATCTTTGTTGTATGTTTACATATTAGATCATATTTTCGAGTTTATACTCAAAAAACATTTTATGTCATTGGTATGCTCCATAAGGAATCAGGATATTTTTAGCTCCCATATCTATGTTATTAAGCAAAATATTGAGAAAAAAATCAGAGAATAAAGTCTTAAAACAACTATTTCTATCTGTAACCGTGATAAAATATTGGTTGTTCCATTAGGAAAAAGAATAAGAATTATTTATTCCTCAAGAATATACAATAATGAAAAAATACAATATTTGCTTGGAATGACTAGCCATCGTGTCATGTAGAGATGGCTAGCACAGGTAAATAAACAGAAAAACAAAGTTGACCGCCATATTGGAAAATGGTGGTTTTTTTTCCAAATTTGAAATCTGTATTTTTTATTACCTCTAAATACAAGGTAAGATTCCCCATTTAAAGTTTTTTTGTCAGGCTTATAATTTCCAAGATAAAAATGGTGGCCCATTTAAAAAAAGACACCCTGTATAATCAAATTATGGATTAGGTAACCTGGCACTGGGCCAAGAACTATTTAGTAGAAGACATAAGATATCAGCAAAATTACCTGAGAAGACAGGTGTACTAACAGAGTATACACGAAAACAAATACAGACACAACAAATTTGTATTGTATGCTGTGTATATCTATATGTTTGCTTGTGTATTTGTTAGTGGATTGTCTTCTCGGGTAAGTTTACTGATACCATATCTCCTATCATACTAAATGATATAATCATTCAGTTTTACTTCACTTTTAAATGTATTTGTTATCTACAGTAAATATTTATTTATAAATTTACACTGATAAAAACAAATTTAATTGCTTTATTTCCTCTATTATTTTAAGAATTTGGAATGTTATGTTTCTAAATTGTAAACAAGTTATATTAATATCGACCAATGACTTTATGATTTGATTTTATAATTATGTCATATTAATTATGTATTGATTAATAATTTATTACATGTTAAATACCTTTTAAAATGAAATATAAAATAAACAATTTACAAATTTTGAATATTTAATTAAAAATATACTTTATTTCATCAAGTTGTTAACTATATTATCATTTTAAAAAACTGACGGAAAATTTTATGGTTGCTAAAAAAGAAAATTGGCATGTTTTAAAGTGCACATTGCAAGGCAACCACTGCAGCACTGTCATTTTGACATAGTCAGCGTCGTTGTGGCTTTGTCCTCCCAGATGCTTCTTCAAGTTCAAGAGTAAATGAAAGTCAATGGGCACAAGATCAGGACTGAATGGTAGATTGTTTACAGCCAAATGATCAAATCAATTCTTGTGTTTTATTTGGCATCTTTAAAAGCTCTCACCCATTTCCATACTATCCCATCACTCATTGTGTTTTCTCCTTAAAATTCACAGTGAATGTAGCTGTTTTTATGCCTTCAGCGTTGAGAAAACGTATCACAGGCAGGGGCGAATTTATGATTTTGCCGCCTACGGACTATTTCGATGTTGCCGCCTTTAGAAAGCTCCAATCTAATAAATAAATATAAGGGTACACAATAAGCTCGTAGCTGCGCAGCAATTTCAGGTGCAATTTTCAGAAGCCGGGCCTCAAAAAAAAGGCACACAACAACAAAAGTAAAAACACACAACACTTCCTATGATTTTGTGGGTTTGGTTGGTTTGCCTGACAGTGGTAGGTTACCTGATTGCCGCTCCGCTCCAACGCCTGAAGCGCTAGTCGCAACACTATTAACACGTTTTAAAGACATTTATATTTTGAACTTTAATTTTGAGGAAAGTTTTTCCATTTTAATTAATTTAATTTTTGCTATGTTAATGCCCAGCGTTTCGCCGTGGACGGACAATGTACCAATTAAAGGAGGGAAATGAATTTTAGTAAATCTTTAAAATTCATATTTTTTTATCATCGCCGCCGAAAAGTTAGGTTAAAAATTGCCGCTTTTTAAGATCTGCTGCTTTGGACTATAGCCCGTTAAGCCCCCTGTAAATACGGCCCTGATCACAGGGCGTATTTTACAGTTGACAACAGCATTTTCAACTGAAAGAAGCATTTTAAACACTGATAAACAACCTTAACATGTTCACTCTGAATGATACAAAAGTGCATCGTATGTCATTTGTAGAATACGCACTTTGCTTGGAGGTTCAGTAGACGTTTCCTACATCTTTCTTCTTATTTTCTGCCTACGCACAATCAGTTTGTGTTTAGTGAATCTGTTCCTATTAACAGTTATAGCTATTGTGTGTTTACTCTGTTTTTGCTCATACCCTTTTTTTCTTTTTGTAATAAGTGTTATAAATTTAAATATCAACATTAGTTTATATCTTGTAACAATCCCGCAGTGGCACTAGGATCCAATTTGGGGCCAGCAGTGAACGTGTTAAACACTGTCGAATAGAACTGCAGTTGTGGTTATAGCTTGCCAACAGATGTGTACACAGCGTGTATGCATCAATTGCAGTGCTTCTAATGTGGAATTCAAAAACTGTACTTACTTTAAAAACATATTAAAGTAAACTTACTTTAAAAGCAATACAGTCAAAACTTGCAAATTCAAACCTATTGTGGAGACAGCCTTTTTGGATTCTAAAAAGTTTGGTTTATTAGAAAGTTAGTATAACTAATCACTAAAAATATTCCTACAACTCTTAACCCGATTTAGCACAGTCATATGTTTATTGAAGATTAGGTTGTTATTTTGTGGCTAACAACCACACAACACCCATCTGATGGAACGTTACTTCTGCATCAAGCTTCGACCTTAAGTTGCTGCACCTGCCTGTATTCTCCCTCCCATCTTATATTGACGCCACTGATGTATAGACAGTGCCATTGTTTGTGTTTACAAGCTGTACAGTTTATTAGTTTTTATTCACTGTATTCATATTCAGCACTTTATTGTTTAACACGTTGATTGCGGGCGACGTTGATCAACGATGCGCCGCAGTAGCGCGTGTGGCGGGCAGCGTTGTACAATGATCCTACAGTCCTTGAAATGTATTGACTCCGTGTGAGGTTAGCCATTGCCCGGGAACGTTGTGTCGCTCGTCGCTTGTTGTGCCGGCCTTTGTGAACATTTCGATGTACTTCGTTTTTGGATACCACCATTTTTGTGTTTGTGGTACCAGTTCTACGTTTTAGTGTTTTTTAGGATTTTTATAAGTAATGTTTGTGCAATGGATGATAGTTTTTCGACAAGTTCCACGAGGACATTCATGAGTGAAATATAGTGTAACAATGGCTGTGGGAAGTTTTGTAAATAGTTTTTTATTTTTAGTATACCCATTTTTTATATTACCATACATTATTAGGACTAACTGTACATTCTCATGCCATTCGATAACATTGTGCGCGAACTTATTATTATCGTGACTAAACATTTTTTTTTCGACAGAAGAAGTTTTTTTGTTGTTGTAAAACTGTTTATTTATTCTGTTATGCAATTATCAATAATAGGACTGTACAAAATTGTCAACAATCGCCAGCTGAGTAACGCTTACTGGCGCCCCAGGCGGACAACGTTGATCAACGCACCGGAAATGACGTCAATGGAATTGGCCTAATTCCATACCTGGACACCTTCTGACACTACTCTGGCTACAATGGGACTATTTATAAGTTAAATAAAAAATTATTATATTTCAGCCTGGGGCATGCACAATGTTGGGCGATTTCAGCAATGAACGTGTTAATAAGGACAGTACATATATATATATATATATATATATATATATATATATATATATATATATATATATATATGTATGTATGGGAAGTTGATGTTCAACTAAACAGAGTGATAGAACCATCACCAGCTCCCCCGTTGCAATCTCTCTACCTTGACTTCTAGTGCTGTGCAACATAGCTTCTCCGGATATATGACACAAACAGGTACTTCTCAGAGAGATCAAAAAGATCCTATCTACTCCAAAATTCCCTCCGAATGTTGAATTTTGCAAAATATCACACGGTGTGCTAGGCAATAATATCCACTACACAATTGTTTGAGACATTCTTTTTTAAATTTTGTATTTTTGTGCAATGAACCAAGATTAAAAGAAAAAAATTGCTTTGCACCTTAGATTTTTTATCCAGTTTTGATTTTTACTTTAATTTTCTTTTTATTTTTGTAGTAATCATTAAAAGCCATGCTATGTATAGTTGTCGTTAATGGTCTGCTCATTTCCTGTGTAAACTGTTAAATTTAGTAGCTAATTGTGAATATTTCACAAAATTTATAATTTTTTTATTTAAAAACACTATTTACCAGTTCACATGGGCCTGCAGGCCTATGCCTGGAACTTTATTCATCAAATGAAGTATCGACCATTTGCTCAGTTGGGAATTCGAACTATGGACCTTGCTCTCTGCAGACCGAAGTCTTAGCCTCTGAGCCACCATGCCTACCAACTCAGTGGTTTCATTTGGGACATGTCAATTATCTAAAAATATATTGTCATAATATTAATATATTTTTTAAACAAGAACTTCCACTACTGGGGTTCGCTGTCATTAAAAATGTTTGTCTTGAAAGGAGGCAATAGTTTTGTACATTCTCTTGAATGGCACATTGTACAAATTGCTGATGACAGTGTGATAATATAATATCAGAGATCAAGATGTAATATTATGTCAAGTAATTATTATGTTTGGTCTGTGATAATTGCATCTGCTACTTTTTAGTTTTATTCATCCTTTCAATAAGTGGATTTCCCACAAAAATTTAAACCCAAAGTTTTTATGGTATGATCTTATATGTACAGCTCATTAAATTGTCAGCTGGAGACCAGGATATACCATTTTTTTTCAATTGCTGTGTTTCTAAGGTACATAGATAATAATTTAAATTATTATCATCATACTATGTGTTATTTGCCAAAACACTGTCAAAGTTTACTATCAATTTTTATGTATGTTAAAAAAAATATATATTATTCTACTCATATATTATGGATACTTTAAAAAAATAGTATGTAGCTGTGGGGTTAGCATAAAATATCTCAATATTACCTCAACATTGTAGTAGAGTGAGCTGAAAACTACATGAAGCCACAGAGAAGAGGTTGTATCCAATAGTGCTCTGAATGTGTGTTGAGTACTTATTTCCCCACTTAACCACACGATAACAGGTCTAGTGCCTTGTCAGATACACCTTTGTTTTCCCAAATTCTCAAGGATAAACATAGTAAATATTAATACAGATGTATAAAGACATACAATATCTGTAATCTACTTATAACTGCCACCAAGGCGTTTGCTGCGACCATAAGAAAGCAATCTCTGTATGTGGCTCAAAATATTGTGAGAGCTGTCTTAGGGTGTTCCTCAGGAAGGTGTATTAACAATTCTAAAGCTACTTTTTTATTTTCTACTTTGTTATTATAAAAAACTCATTTTTCCAGTCCCTACCATACTCTACAAGCAAATAAAAATATTTAAGGTAGTGCAATCGGATTTCAGCGAGTTAATTATATCCCAATCAAAATTAGTTAATGTACCTTCCTGTAAAATATTTTACAACTAACTGAAGGGATTAAGATGTTTTTCATTTTAATAAATGTAAAAATATTTATAATTTTAAAGATTAAAAAAGGTATTTCTTTACCTTTAATATGGTAATTTTTTTAAATTTAAAAAAAGTTAAAAACATCTTAATCCCTTCAGCTATGTGTAAATAAATTGGTTACAAAAAATTAAAATTGTACTTAGAACGGTTTTTCTTCTAGTTGATTTAAAATCAGCTAAATTCACCACTTCTTTTGGCCACAAGTTCAAATGCTAAAAAATTGTTGTTGTATTTTTGCTGCCTCATGGGAGGTACATATTAACGAATTTTGATTATAAAACTGGGACATAATTAACTCACTGAAGACCAATTGCACCTTAAGGCCTCTTTTACAACCTCAAATGCTTTTGAATAAGTTATATTATTTTTAAGAAATTAAAAAGATTGTCTCAGGCTTTGATTAACATAATATCTAATTGATATTAGTACTTTTTTAAGTTTTCATGGACTTAGTAGCTTTTCAATCAGAATTCCTCATTGATTTAAAAAAAAATGTGACAAATTAGTTATGTTCTAGATTTCACATGCTTAATTAATCTTTATTCAGTCCACAGTTACCCAAATTTCAACATTTGTGATTCATAATTTTAATATTCTTCAGTACCATTCAAATTGTTTACTGAAAACAATTAGTTCCGTAATGATTTAAATTTGGTTTTAAATTAATTAAGTTCATCATTAAATTTAAAAACTGCCAACAAGAATCAAATTGTCATCTATATTATTGATATTAAATCAATCAATATCATAAATACCAATATTTAATGTAAACTTAAATGGGTTTTAAAAACAGATAGCCTTGCAAGAAATTTAGACTAGGCGTCTGTCTCAGGTGTCATAAGCGTCTGGCATTTCCCAATCCTTGCTCTCATAAGGTATTTCGAGAGCACTGAATCAAATTTGGCTGGGTGTTTGGTGTTCGGAAGTAGGTCCCAACAGTCAACTGGGAATTAGGACCAAGGAATAGCTCTAAATATATTTTTTCAGTGGATAGAGTCTTTATTCTTCCATATAATTTTCTATTACAGATAATTATCTCTTTTTTCAATAGCAAGAAAACTAATACTTATATTTACTGTAGTGGAAATGAAAATAATAGTTCTTGAATTAATTATACTTGCTGTTTTAAAAGCATCTGAGTTTAAACAAATAGGTAAAAATACTATTTGCTTGAGAAGTCCTGCTACAACTTGCGAAGGTGTTATGTTTTTAAGGGTTGTTGAATGTCTGAGTAAGTACTAAATTTAATATGAACCTTTAAATTATACTTAATTAATACTTACTTATTATGGCCACACCAAAAAATTTAAATTTTATTGGTGTCAATATAAATGTTATTTCATTGTAACATATGCTATCTTCATCCGTACAATATGCTTCAACAAAGGGGACCTAGACCTTCACACCATTTTAAATTTGTGGTTAATGATACAAGTCAAAGAACGTTTATCAATGTCCATTACTTTAAATTGAGCAGTTCATATGTCATTGATGCTTGTATTAGCATCATACCAAACACTCAATCATTGACCTCTAACTAACTGTTGTTTGAATTTGTCATCCAACAATTCGTTTTATATAATTTTTGAAATTTACTGGGGGAAATTGCTAAACAAGATTGAAAAGAAATATGGAAACTCTTTTAGAACTTTTGTATACATTCGCTTGTAAAACGGTTATTTTTTCCCATAGATAATTTTATACTTTAATATCTGGAAATAATTGTGTTCCACAAAGTATAATTTTTGATCAGAATAATTAACTTGAAACCGTGAAATCGCGAAGAATAATATTGATCAAATAAGTTACCGGTACTTTGAAATTCAAATGACTGCTAAATATGGAGAGCATATACCTTTCGAAGTCCGGTTTGTGGCTTCAAGCATCAAGAAACAAATTCCCATGATGTTTGACAAAAAACAATCCTTCTAGCTTTAACATTTATTTTTCTGGCATTTAGATGGTAATTTCACTTCAGTATTAGCCCAATAAATGTGGAGAGAGAATTTGTTTTGCTTCTTTACTAAATTATAACTTTTAATGTTTTTTTTTAACTGTTTCAAACTTAACTATAATGTTAACTTTTAAATATTCAACTCATTTTAGGAATAATATTCTTAGAGTCAAACAAGTTCCTAAATTTAATGATGAGACGATTCCACACTGTGGCTACTAGCTCTTACTTTTATTTATACTCACTAATTAAGTAAATTACACAACATGAGATATTTACAAATATAGGCCAGGAAATAAAACACAGAAACCCGGGAAAATTTGTGCAGCAGGTTGCAATCGAAATGCGGTTTTTTTGCTGTCACTTCCGGAACGCATCAGGAAAGTTCGAGACCCCTTTTTGTTGTGTAATTTTTGGAAATTGCATCGCTGCATCTAAAAGTGCATATTTAGTTAGTTATCAAACAATTCATATCTTAATGTAAATCTGATGCTGAAATTCAAACCGGGCATCTGGAGGTCCAGAAACTATCAGAAATGTCATTCTCGGTATTTTTATAGAAACTCCTGATAAAATAGGAATCCAGGGGTTTTTCGACTATCTTGTCTTGAAAATCACATCAGCCACCTTCCCTGGGGGACCTGGTGCAAGCATCCTGACTGGAAACCTCTTCCCCAGGGGTTTTCTGTAAATTCTTCTTAAAATCTACCGAATCCATCAAACTACCTGGGAGACGTACCTGATAGTTTCCGGACCTCTAAGTGTCTGGGGGACAATTTCTACATCAGATTTAGGCTCCCCTACTCAAAAAACCCCTGTGTACCAAATTTCATCTGATTTGAGTGATTTCTGGGCAAGATATGAAATTTTTCGTAATTGACTTTAAAAATTCACTTCTGAGAATGCATTTTTAGATGCAGCGATACAATATCCAAACAGTACATGGCACAAAGTGGTCACAATGTTTCCTGATGCATTCTGGAAGCGAATGCAAAAACTGGATTTCGATCCGACCTGCGGCACAAATTTTCTTGGGTTTGGGCGTTTTTAGTTTTTTATTTCTTGGCCCAATATAAATTAATAGACAACACTATTTTGGCTCTGGATCTTAAACCATTATTATCTAAAGTAATTAATGTCGCTTAACAATCACAAGTTTATCTTCGTTCATTATCTACAACTGTTGTTCGTGAGTTGTCACTGTTTCAGTACAGGCTGAAGACACACTACCACTGACACTAACCACTCGGCCGAAAGGTGTATTTTTTTAAGGCGCCGCTTCAATTCAGACATTTCCAGAGGTCTGATATGGATGGGCATAAGAAAGGCTCTAATCACAGAGTATATAGATGGCTTTAATAATGATCAGAAATTATCGCGCCGTCTAGGGCCTTTTATATTATTCGAGAACCAGAGCAACTTGCAGCGCAGGGAGGAGTATCGCTCTCGATAACACTGCCGTGAACCGGGACACATTTTATTACATAAAAGTGCTTTAGTATGGAATGATTAATTTCGCAACCCACATATACCATTTTCAGACCAAAGGGATAGGATGGTAGTTATCAAATAATATAGCCTACGCACTACCTTATACGAGAACTATAGCGTATCATTTTTAATGTCTACAATATGTAATACAACAAATAAAAGTATTCTTCAATTTGATATTTACGTGTTCTATTATATTTTAGTAATTAGTAAGGTACACTAACGCTATGAGTGGTAAGACAATTCTAAAATGACCCCGTCCAGAAATGATTAATGTCTATATTTTATAGTGCTCGGCTTTAGTTAGAAGTGAGGCTCACGTCAGTTCTTTTAGGTTCCATGATAAGTTATAGAGGATGTTTCATTACGAATTAATTTTTTTCTCGAAATAATTCCACCTCAGTAGACAAACTACATATGTGCTCACTGGCATTACTGATTTAAAAACCAAAAGGTTGCATCAGCAACTTAACTATAGGCTGATGGCTGATACATATAATCATAAAGCTGAGAAACGGTTGTAGCCATTTACGTATGATCGGGGTTGCTTTCCTAATTGATTATTTTTTTAGCCTGTTGTGATTACCAGAGATGGGGTGGGCATAAGACTCTATTTAATTAGGTGTAAATGTCTTGTACAATTAAAAAGAAAAAAAATAGCAAACCAACATAACCACAATTTCATTTTGATGTATTCAAGAAGATGATTCTTTGAAATTTATCCTATCGGTTTTTATTTCTTCTTCAAGAAACAAACGAAACCGGAGATTAGACCAATATCCAATCAAATTTAAAAGTTGGTCACCTCTCTTGATATTATGATCAGGTTTTATCGACTGTGACCATGAAAGATTGTAATGTAGTTTAAGTCTACCATTGTATAAAGAGACCATATGAGGGGTATTGTATATGAGAGTAAAAATAGGCCTTTAAGTAGACACAAAGGTTGTGGTGACCATATGTGTTATGTTGTCGTGATGTTTTGGTGATTTGCGTTGTTTACTCCCAAAGCTTTATATGAGATGTCAAAGCCAACAGAGTTAATGGTTATTCATTCGGATAAACACCTATCCAGGATAAACAGTTATTGGAAGTTCGCTCCTTCTTTATTAGCGAACCAGCGAAAGTTCCCACTATTATAGGAACATTCTTCATTTTGAGAATTAATAAAACCAACTAAGAAACACATTTTCAGATAGTTATTTATTTATCATGTCTGACATATTTTTTAATTCACTAGATGACGATGACAAAACATCAACATACTTAAGAATTATTTACATTGGTTTGAAATGTGTTAAGCAAGTCTTCATTTAAAACTCTTTATTGGGCCAAAATTAATAATAGGCCTACCGTTTGCATTAGCCAAGACATATCACAAACAATTTTTTTTTGCTGATAGTAAAAATTATTGCTAAATATGTTTTAACCATTGACCAATAGGTTGAATTAAAGAATAAAAGAAAAGTTTAAAACAATTATAGACCTATTAATTTATTTATATAACAAGTTCCAGAAAGATTCTTGTAGCTTTATGTTGCACTATTCAAATTTAGGCAATAATTAGCCCTAAATTATATTATTATGGCCTTATGTTTCCTTACTAATGCTTTATTAAATAAAAAACTGCGGTATGTTCATTTATTTTATATTTCTAAAAACTATACTGTTCATACACTAATGTGTTTAAGTTTAAATCCACCTGAGCCTTTTGCGTGCATATTTTAAGGACACAAATATAATTATTAAATATATTTTATCTCTATATTTCATTGCGTGAGTGAGACGTCTCTACTCTATGAAGAAATCTAAACACAACCAAACTATTGTCAGTAGATAATTGATAAATTCGTTCCATGGCAACAGCAACAATGTATCATACGCCTACATTTTACGCTATTTATAATGGCTTCAAAGACAAATTTACAGACACAAGAATAACTTAATTTTAAATCATAAGAATAACGAAGAAGGCGTATTAATTTTCTCCGGAACGCTGACGAACAAGAACCACAAACTCTGTTCTCTACGTGAAGTGATAGCAGGACATTTATTTCCCGATACATCTGTGTGACGGGCCAATTAGCCCCTTCAATGGGCTCCAGTTTCGGCTATTTGTCGTAAAACAAACGTTGTGACAGTTATAAATGCAGGGGCCCTCGGGAGTTTTTGTTTCAAATCAAATTAAGCCGTCAGGCTTAGCGCCTCTGAACAGCTGTTGCCATACGTGTCGTTGGACTCCTTTACGACTTTCTATCTTTTTCTCCGTCCCATTTAACGATCCCTTATTTTAATTTAATATAATTATTTTAAGTTTTTGTGTGTGTGTGTGCGTTTTTTTTCCGTAACTTATGGGAGCAAGAATATCTTTCTGAACGTTTAGTTTTGTTTGATTCAAATTAAATGTATAGACAAAATAGAGCGTAAAACTTATCTAGAGGGAATTAATGTAGTGCACATGCGCAACTATGTGGTCTACAAAATGTATGATGCCACATACTAGTTTTTATGTGATGAAACTCAACATGTTCATGTGTCATGTTCATGTGATATTAGTTTTTATAGTTTTACTTTTCCTTGATGTTTCATGTTATTATCATTATTATTATTATTATTACTATTACTTTTACCTTGACTTTGCAATTTATGTACCATATTTCAGGATTAGAGTAAGGTCTATTGATCTATTGAAAGTTTTTGCGTTGCATCGAAATGTAACCGGATCTCAGAATCAGACAATCTTTTCATATGCCTAGTAGTGATTATGACTTCTCAATACTGAAAATTAATCTTAGATCCTAGGTTTAAGTGACCGGTGTTATAACTATAATGTACAGGGTTGGGCAAAAGTCTGGAATATATTTATTAATTTAAAACCCATTTAATTAAAAGTAATGAAACTTTGCAGTTATGTACATGTCCATATACCAAACATTTATTCATATTTTACTTGTTTTTCGCGTATCCAGGGGATGACCCATGAAGGAAGTTATAACAAATTTAAATGTAAGCCTACCTCAAGTTATACTTCATTTTAAAGGCCTTTGTTTGTAAAACACAAGAGTGCAAACCTGAGGTCAAAAGGATAACCCAGTTAGAAAATATAGCCTCTCAAAGAATTTTAAAGTCAGGGTTGGGCAAAAGTCTAAAATGTATTTATTAATTTTAAAACTATTAAAAGAAAAGTAATGAAACTTTCAGTTATGTACATGTCCATATACCAAACATGTAGACATATTTTACTTGTTTTTTGCATATCCAGGGGATAGCCCATGAAGGAAGTCTTAACAAATTTAAAAGTAAGCCTACCTCAAGTTATACCTCATTTTAAAGGTCTTTGTTTGTAAAACACAAGATTGCAACCCTGAGACCAAAAGGATGACCCAGTCAGAAAATATAGTGTCTCAAAGAATTTATAACTCAAGAAATGTCATATAACTAACACTGCTTAAGACAAAGGTAAGATAGTTAGCTATTATCTATTGCTGCGTAGAGCTATAATTTATCTAACAGAATATAAGAAATTAAATTTCACAAAAAATAAGTAACGAAATATTATAATAATATTCTTAAACTGTTTTTAGGTAAACCACCTGTCAAAAGTGTTTTAATACATTTTTCTTATTTTTCTCTTAGTTAAATTAATTTTTATAACGCAGTCGTTAGTTACGATTGTTAACAATCAACAACATACTCAGCAACAGGGACCTGAAACTGTTAAATAAATAGCCGTATATCTGAGAAGAATTAGTAATATGACATTCAATTCTTTGAATCGCTGTATTTTGTGAATGGTTCATCCTTTTGACCTCAAGTTTGCACTTTTGTATTGTACAAATAAATACCTTTAAAATGAGGTATAACTCGAGGCAGGCTTACATTTAAAATTTTTAAGACTTCCTTCACGGACCATCACCTGGCAATGCGAAATACAATTAATATATGTCTAAATATTTGATATAGGAACATGTACATAACTGCAAAGTTTCATTACATTTTTATTTCAATGATTTTGAAATTAATAAATATATTCCCGACTTTTGCCCACCCTGTATTATTGTAATTTCTGCATTGTTAACAATATCAACAGACAATGGTTGTATGGGTGGGCCATTAACACTGTACGTGTATAGGTGGGTGGGATGGCCATAACCACTCAGTGGTATAGCTGAGAGGCAGAATGGGCGATCACCTGGTGAGATTGTAAACAGTGTAGATAGCACCTTATAGATCCTAGTGATGATGATATTGTAAATAGTGTAGATAGCACCTTATAGATCCTAGTGATGATGATATTGTAAATAGTGTAGATAGCACCTTATAGATCCTAGTGATGGTGATATTGTAAATAGTGTAGATAGCACCTTATAGATCCTAGTGATGATGATATTGTAAATAGTGTAGATAGCACCTTATAGATCCTGGTTATTATTAATTAATGTTGCATTTCAATTCGTCTCTAATGAATTCAGTCCTTAAATATCAATAGTAATACAGTTAAATACAAATAAAAAGTTGAAATTTATTTACTATTATAAAAATAATGAAATAAAATGAAAGTTTATTATATATCCTGATTACTGTTCCTGAGGTTCGCTATGGGAAAAGTGATATTAGTGGATGTGAATCTGGAATTGTTCAGTTGCAAACTGGCTGAAACACCTGTTACTAACAGTCAAATAGAATATTATCTATAAGAAAAACATGGTAACATTGGTGGCCGTAGGGAAGGACCATTTAATCATAGTTAAAGATGTGCACGTTTTGCTAACTTTATTTTCAATATATTCTTCTCACGTTTATACAGTATATGAATACGGGGGAAATATTCTGTCAAAATTATTAGGCATTTATGTGAAAATTTAATAAAACTTGTATATACAGGGTGTTTCTTTTGAAACGCAATTACAAGTACAGAAAATGAAGGTTTAAGATCATTATAAGTTCATAGATTGGTAGCCCTGGTTCATCTCCTTCCATGGCTATCAGCTGATACATTGTTGCATTGTTATTCACTTTATTTGGGTTTCGTGAAATGTCACTAAGATGAGGTTAGAAACATGGTTTTAAGTAAAGATAAATATTTTCTTCGTGGTTGTTTTTTTTAAACGAATATATTAAAGGGGTTAAAAACAAAATCGTTTTATGTCCAGATGTCTTCGAGCAGTATTCTGAACCCATTTTATTAAGTATATGAAGGCCTATTATTAATTGTATGTACAGAATTGTATTGAAATTCAACCCATTTCAAATCATGGATTGCGTATAAGAAAAATCCTGTACCTAAAGCAGGTTTTTTTAGCAGCCTCCATCTCTTTAAAATATGGTAAAACAGGTGTCAAGTAATCTGAAATCGTTCAAGTATTTGTAGTTAAATAAAATATATCGAAGAAAACTCTCTTCTAATCGTGTTCAAAGCAAAGAAAACACTCGAGCGTTACCGACAGACATGCAAAAATTAGGACGAGTTAAATTTTTAATTTCCTAATATACAGGACGTGAAGTTATGCAAAATGCACACCATTAGAAGAGATTTGAAGACATTATGATTAATGTATTTATATACATAAAGAAAGTTGGTAGTCCGTCTGTTTAACAACTACACGTCGAATCTTTTTTTTATTTCAAATACGTAATCTAAATTGAAGGTTAATAACAAAATATTCATATATATTGGGAAACCAGCTAGACAATCTGCAACGGCGTTATTGTTCGTGTTATTTATTGGGATTGGGTAATTTGCACACTTACTGCGTGTAATGGTTATAGAAGTGTTGTCAGTGCACCAATGTGTGATAAGCAGTGGAGGGCATCGCCGTCCAACACTACGTCCATTGATACTGATGACTTGTTTATGGGCCTGGCTCCACATAGATGGCGGTCAGCGGCCGAGGATAACTTCTGGAAAGACGATTCAGCTACACGAATGCTGTATAACTGATTCAATGTTAACATTTGGTGAAGACAACTATAGTATAATAATTAAGCCTAGGCACATTTAGTTGGTCAGTCTGACACAATGATGCTTGTACGGTACAGTTCTTGAGTTTCAAGTAGTCCATCGCTCGCTATCACCCTCCTAATGAGTTGTTTAGTCGGGACTATTGCTGCTCCTGAGGAGCCTAAATATTTCTCTGGCTCGGCAATAAGGAGTCCCGAGGGGGCGATGTACTACTCACCGGCCCTCGTCACTTATCCTACAGGGTGTCTCTATTTATACCCTGCTTCTACAGCTGTAAATTGCTGTCACTCTTTCGCCAGATTGATTGCCTTTTGGAAAGATACGACCATAGACATTACAAACACAAACAAACTGCCAAATAAGATTTACAACTTCTTGTTGAGAAGTATATTGATCTATTTCTACCGTAAACTTGCTTTTAGGGACAATAAATCTTGCAATTGTTAAACCAAATAGTTGAGTGATTTTCGAGTTAGGCGTGTAGGTGACATTTCCAAAGGGCAGCCCCAGGTGAATAATTAAGTTTCAAGAAAGATCTTTTTACAAACGACCAATGGGTATCAAATATTCTTCTAGGCTGTTTGATGAGGCTTTAATATAATAAATATCTCATGCATTGTTTTTGTTCATTTTTCGTTAGTTTCAATCTCATGTTTGAATTTCTGTGCGATAAATGCTGCTTAATTTAGTTTTTTTAAATCTTTGTTTAGGCCCATGATGATAGCCTACACAAAGATAGCAATCATTAATGGTAAGTTACACAATTCAAGGAATTTGTTGTAAAGATACTTGAAAAATGATTAATTCACAAATAAAGTATGTTAAAAAAACTTGTAAATAGTTTTGAAATTAATATTAATGGTGAGTTTGTCAATAACCTCGATGTACTCAGTCATGTTTTTATTATTTTCTTTAGTGATTGCGTTGGTTCTTTTATTTTACCAAAACTAAGCTCAAATGACGACATAATGGAAAAAAAAATAAAAATTAGATAAAGTTTCCTTTCGTTACATAAAATTTGTCTGCAGACAAGTTTCAGAAGAGGATATTTAAAAATGATTAATTCGTTTGAAAACAAATGTTTAGCAGAACATGACGAAGTACATATGACGTTCATAAAAAATGCTTCTGTTCAATTTTAAGCATTTAACACACTTTGACATTTAATCATTCACTTTGCCATTTTTCTTGAGCAGCTCAAAATAGTAAAGATCTTTTCTCTGTTTAAAATGGTGGTGTTTTAAATGATTTATCTAATCACCGACCTCTCTCTATTCTTCCATCTATCTCTAAAATCTTTGAAATAGCCATGCATAATCAATTTGTTAACTACTTGGAAAGTAATTTTTTCCATGACAATAAGGAACATGGCTTTAAGACATGTCGTTCTGTTGTCACCGCAGAAATTTATTTCATTGAATCAATTTTAAATTCGACTGATGCTGGTAAAAAACCCCTTAGGTATTTTAGATCTAAGTAAAGAATTTGATAGTGTTCTAAATAAATAAAAATCTCTAGATGCAGAAAAACGAACTTTCTCATGTGTAACTGGGAAACATCAGTTATCATATTTAACTGAAAGAAAACAATGTATTAGTCTTAAACAGAACTCAAACAATGTATTAGTCTTAAACAGAACTCAAACAATGTATTAGTCTTAAACAGAACTCAAACAATGAATTAAAATTATGCAGGTTTACGTTTATACAAAAATAAAGCATAACGTACTCCAGGGTTCAATTTTGGGACCCTTATTATTTCTTTGCTGTGATAATGGTTTGCCTGACTTACAAGGCGCTGAAATGATACAAAAATACATATGTATGCCAATGATGTCACCATAAAAGTAAGTGATGTTAATTTAAAGTTTTCTGAATCATCTTCTAAAAATACATTGCAAATAGTTTATTTATTAACAACAAGTTTTTATTAAATAAAACCAAAACAAATTGTATTAAGTTTTCAACTAATCACAAAAATGTCAGGAAAATCATAAAATTATTATTATTATTTTCTTTTTACTGTCTTCGCCAGTGGCATTTTTAACGTGACAGCCCATTTAAACGTTGTTGAGGGACAAACCCCTATGCAAATTTAAGTGGACCTCTCGGTATTTGAACCCGTGACAACCTTCATATGAAGCAGACGTGCTAACCACTAGGCATTTAAATAATTCAAATAATCAAGACCTCGAACAAGTTAATTCAACTAAGTGTTTAGGTATTTTCCGTGACCAAAACTTAACTAAGGATTTGTACGTTAATCATGTAACCAAAAAGAGTTCTTCAGGTCTTTATGCTTTTTATAGATTGTCAGCATTTTGCTCTCTCTAAACACACTAAAAACGTTTGCTTATATTGATTGATACCGTTATATTATTTTGTACACGTTTTTATGGCATGACATTAAACAAAAATTGAAATAGAATTTTAAAATTTCAGAAGCGTGCAGTGCGTATCATTCTAGATCTACGTTTGATTGAACCAGAGAAATGTGCGAATCTAGGTTTTATGACGTGTATCGTCTATGTTTGTCAGTGATTTTTTCATGTGAAATGATGGATGTCAATCAGTTAACTTTGTTAGGATCCACCCATAACTATGACACCAGGAATAGAAATAAATTGCCATTGAAAAGTATAGGCTCCAATTATTAAAAAAGAAGCCAACTTATAATGGCGCTATTTGTTTAATAAATTACCTTATTAAATAATGATATATAAATGTTTCAAAAATCACTTAAGAATGGTCACCATCAGTAATGAGTGTAAATAATGAGAATAGTCACCATTATATAGTGATGAGTGTAAAGCTGATGGACCATTACATACTGTTGGTGGATGCTCACACGAGTAATGTGTAAGGTTGTCTTCAATCAAGTGTACAGGAAGTGTGTTGCTAAATTGTCAAAGTATACGTCTCATAAACTGCAATTTGATTTAGGTTTACATTTTGAAAAACTTTATCTCTAAAGTCACCTACTATAAAATAGATCGTTTTTATCGAATCAAACTTGTTTTATGATTAAAAAAACCATCTTTAATGATTTGTTTAACGATTTTTATAAATGTAAGTTAATGTAATTCGAGAAAGTAAAGTATATCATTCAATAACGTTCAAAGTGGATTTCAATGCAACTCTAAAGTGTTACTGGCTGATAGATAAGAACAAAAAAGTCAATTATTTAATGATAACATTTTTGTAATCAATTTCTTTGCTTCTCAGACTTTCCACAATCAAGAGACTGTTGTAAATCGCTATGTACAAACTAACTAATAGGTTAACAATAATATATAGTAGATAAGCAGCTCGCAGAATCCCAAAGGTCAAAAAGGGTCAGATGGTTTGAATCGCTTGATAACCGGCAATGCGTCCCTCCCCCTCTTCCTCTCGGTCCGGCCGCGGCTGCTACGCTCAGTGGTGTTGCTGTGGTGGGCGCGTGATGGCAGTGCCCGAGCGCAAGGGCCGCTCCTCCGCGTGGCTGGGCGCGGGAGTGGTGGTGGCCC
Organism: Stictocephala bisonia; assembly: GCA_035578905.1. NCBI lineage: Eukaryota > Metazoa > Arthropoda > Insecta > Hemiptera > Membracidae > Stictocephala > Stictocephala bisonia. The sequence goes on along the minus strand of JAQJVL010000549.1, from coordinate 459,179 downwards.
TGCTGGCCGTGGCGGCGCTGGTGGCCTGTGTCGTGGTGGTGGACGGACGCCGACGCCAGCAGCTAACTGAGCTCGAAGAGAGGCTGGACACCTTGGGACGACTGGTGGATGACGTCCAAAGGCAGCTGGACCGGCACGTCAATGCCTCCGTGAGTCACTAGAATAACAATGACCTTAGCCACTGGTCAGTGTCTCTGTCGAGGAAAACTATTTGAAGTGTTCAACAGATGAGAATTCAATGACTTACTTTAGATCTTAAGCTAGATCAAATATAATAGTTTAGTATTACTAGGTGTAGCGTGTTTGAAGTCTATTTGCCTTCCATTTATCCACTGGTGCGTGTCATATTATTCATTTTGTTAGTCAAGCTTCAAATAAACAATGAAAACTCTTTATTCAAGCCAATTATTTAAAAACTATAAGTTTATAAAAGGTGTCTGAAACATAAATCCAGAAGATACTTTGATTGTTGTCTAAAAAGTATTATTTAATATTACATCTAAACAAGAAATAACTTTTATTTTAAATTAACATTTTAGAACTCCTAGGAAACCGACAGCCATAAACCAAGAATAGCGCCGAAAATGTGTGTCTCTGTTGCGATGTTCCCTTAAATGAGTTCACCATAAAGAAATTCACCTACTAAGTGGGAGCTTTTTGAAATTTTCGTAGTATGATTATCTGTTGAATGAGTCTTCAGTGTTACGATTGTGTACATTTCAGTAAACCTACCACAAAATTAATATTCAGATATTCAGGTTTCATACAATAGAGTTTAGAGGGAATTTGATAAAGGTTAATATTGTTTAGAAAGTGTCATTTCTAGTGAAAAAAAAAAAAACAAAAGGTGTTACATAAAACCCCACCAAAGTAAGATGTAGAATAAAAATACAGCTGACAGCCAATGAATTACAATGTCCGAGAGCAATTCTGTGTCTTATCCCCAAATCAGAATGCTTTCAATCTTTCTGCAACTGTGTATAAGAAAAAACAAAAACTTTCTGCAAGTTCTGTTTTATAGTACCAATAGTGTAAAATATCAACTGGAAAAAAAGCATAAGTTATATTGCACATTTCCCAACTATAGAATGCAGCCTAAAGACGTTTACAAAAATATTACATTATAATAGAAAAAATCTGCTATAAATTAAAGTATTTTTAAATACATTATTTTATTTTTGTACCTTAAATTCAAATTAGAAAGTTGAAAAAGTAATTAATTAGACAGTTTAAATGATTTGTTTTTAATATTTTGAGAGCAAACAAATTGCGTGTAAATAAGCTAATATCCTCAGTTTCCTAAAATTATGGTCAAATTAAAAGAATCGTGATAATTACGATTATTTATTAACTCAAACAAAGAAATTTTCTCTTGTAATAATTAATAGTAAAATAATAATTGTTTAAAAAGATGTTTCTAAAATGAGATGAATTCAGGTGCTGTCCCTAAATCAAGAACGTTGTGAGCAAAAAACTGAAAACAATATTTGAGACTAACTCATTGCCAGTGAGCGATTCTATATAATTAAATCATAGTTTTTATTTGCAATTGTTACTTATTCACTGACGTATTTATCTTGCTCTTTGACGAAAAATTAATTTTTTTATGTCGTAGGCTCAAGCGGCTGGTGTCATAACTAAAGATTCCGGTAACGATCTCGTCAAGGTGTTATCTACAATATTTACATCACCAAACGTTTCGTCCATGCTGTGATGTAGCATCTTTAGTGGTATCTCAGCATGGGCGAAACGTTTGGTGACGTAAATATTGTAGATAACACCTTAACGCGGTCGTTATCGGAAGATTTAGTTATTAGTAATGAATTACTTTGTTCGATAAATAGCCTTCGTTCACAGTAGTATGATTAAATTATTAGATAGTATAAATATAAGGTTATATTTTATTTATTACTATCAATGCCAAATAAAAGAACGTAAATTTTTTTAAAAATATTTCATTCAACCATTTGTTCCAAGAATGAGCTGCGTCTCCTAGTCACGTAAATTATCACTCAGAATCGTATTAACCTACTGTTTTTATTCACAATTATATTCCCGAATTGTTAATACAGAAGTAAAATATTAAATTAAGGGATACAAACTACGTTTATTTATATTTTATTCAAGCTTATTTAACCAAGTTATCAAAGATTACCACTAATTTATTGACGGCAGATGCAAGTCAATTTAGTATGCACTCATACTTTTAGTTCTGTATTTCCTAACCTGACCGAATTCGAAAACCTGCCTGACTGACTAGCAGAAGCTGTCGGACTGTACTGGACTGAGACCGAAAAAAATAACCACTATTTCTGACATTTCCGTTGGTTGCAGACGTATAGGCCTACATCACAGAACGTGCTGGATTGTCATAAATAATGTGTTTTAAGATTTGTAAGTAGTATTTTCTCTGGTCCGTTACTACAAACAATACACTGATAATGGCTCCTATTGATTGATAATGGGCAGCCATTAGCAATCAATGAGAACGTAACTGAATTGAAGTTATCGTTACTCAAACACGATATAACGATCCGATCGTAATTGGAAAGCAGGAGTGGAGGTTGAGAGATGGTTAGTTCACGAGTCAAATGAGCTAGTCAGATAGGTGAAACAGTGAACAAGTTCGTTCATTATGATTTGTTGAACTAGTTCAGTTCAACGTGAACATAAGAGCTGGGAAGGAACGAAGGAAAACGGACAAAATAATTAAACGTAATTTATTTAATTTTATCAATATTAGTAATAAAAATAGAAATTTGAAGAAGTTGGTTGAACAAATATATAAATAATAAAAACGAGTCTATGAAACAAAGCTCATAAAAAAACTATAAATCACTCCAACCGTTACTTGTAAAAGTCGTTGTTCATTGCGTTATTTTGAACTAGTTCATTCACCTAGTTCATTACAGGAACAATTCGGTCGTGTACTAGTCTTGCAAGTTACCCATTTCTATAGTGGCGTAGCCACCGTAATGTGGTTAGGATTTATGCGAACTTGCGCATGCGTTGACGGTGACCAGTGCCTGGCTTTTCCGGGTATGGATATTATTCGGTATTAAGAGGGTTGGATGCTCGGTCCTCTTAATACCGACATGGCGTTCGCTTGATGGTTGCTATCGGCGTGAACACTACTAGAGAAGTCTGGGGTGTCCATGTTGGGTGGTAATCATTGTGCGGATGTTGTGTGGGGGAAATAACTGAATATCAGGCTTGTCAATTAGCTGAAAATCAGACCAGCAGTACGTGGTTCGGATTCCACGTAAAGATGTAGGTCCCTTAGTTTCCCTGGCTGTTGGGCTATTAATAAATTGCCCTTTCTGAGGAACAGTTGAACTCAAATAGTAACCAGACTACACTCATCCACACTCATCATACACTCATATAACCATTCATATTCGCCTTAAAATACCAACAACGTTGTGTCGGCGTCTCATATGTAAGAATGTAAGAATATGGAAAATAGTTTCTCAATTAGATGACTTCTTTCTGCAGCTATCTCCTTCGTTCTACGGCAATGTCGATCTGTCGCACGTTACTCTGCTTTGGGGTTTCTTATATTATATTGTATATTAAGAATAAAAACTAAAACATCATATATCTTTTTATAAGCATTCGGAACATGTGCAAATAAATATACTGAATGCACTAATACTTATGTTTGCAAAAAATGTATAAATACATTGATTATTAAACTGCGAGTTATTAAAAATAAATACCTTTAGCCCTCACTATCAAATAAATTTAAAATATGTGCCGGATAACTATACAATAACTAGCTGAACCCGGCGGACGTTGTCTCGCCTTTCATTTTTCATTGACATACCAAAATAAAGCAATAAAAAGAATTATAGAAAAAAACCATTATTTATTAAATGAGTGCAAGAGGGTAAACAATATTTTTGGTCTTCTTATTTGGTGTATAAATGTAAAGGTTTTTTGTAGTGTGTGCTACACTCTCAAGGTGAAATGTAGAACTACAATAAATCAAAACATATACAGTACTGTTGTTGTGAGAACTTCAATCTGCTTATGGCATGTGAAACTACATTAAACCACACAGTCATATGTGTTTTGTAAACAATTCAGATTCTCCATTTGAATAACATGGGATCTTTAGGAGCCCGTGGGCGGGACCCTGTGGACGGATCTGCATCAAACTTCACAGAAACCATCTCGGGAGTATACAGGACAATATCCTAAAGTTTCATGGCGATCGGTTGGATGGTTTGGCAGCGCATAAACTTCAAATATATATACAAACATCCTCTTTTATAATATAGACAAAGAAATTTAATTTAATGTAATTGGATAAATTTTTTATTTACTTTTTATAATAGTTAAAAACAGATGTATGCCTATCAATGTACGAAATGGGGAGATATGATTTATCGACTTTCAACGGTTTCGTATTAAAAAAAACTTTGATTTTCATTACTATCCCAACGCAAATAACGCTTGATGAGACACCTAGTGTGTCTGAGAGGACAAAGTAGGCAGTCTTGAGTGCTGATTGATTGCTCATGAAATATTCAGAAAACTAACACATTGCAGTGTCTGTGTGTAAATCAATTACCGGTACCCTGCCCTTTTGGCTGTTTTGTAGTGGCTATTTGAAAACACTTCACTTCAGTCAGCAAAAGGCCAAAATCCAATGAACTGGTTTAACAATCTTTCAATATATCGTGTCTTACATAATTTAAACTGATCACAAACATTAAAAACAATCAACCTTAAGTTCTTAGCTTTTCATATTAAATGTATTACTCTTGCCTTAATTTATCCCCAATGAATGGAATATAGGTTCTTTATTTAAGGAAAGTACTTTTTCAGCTAGCAATATCTTAGGTATGTTTCTGTACTGATGTTTCTTTATTCTCCTTTCTTATAAATTACTCCTGTCCATTACCATTGCATAATGTTTAAGATGACTTAGCTCAGTTATATGCATTGTCTGTCAGATTATTTATTGAACAACAATGCAAAACCATCAAAACAACTGAATAGCTGACGGGCTGTTTCCAGGAATAATTTTCAGCAAGATTTAAATCGATTTACTTTAACATGTGAGATCCTCAACAGAAAGTTCAGAAGACTTTTCAATAAAACTATTTAGTTCTTGAAGCTATCATGGTTTCATATTTGTTGATAAAGAACAGTCGGCATTTATTTGTAATCTAATAAAAGTATAATTGCGCAAATCGTATTTACTCTTAAACCATAATCTGTAGCTTGATGATAAATATTTTATGTTAATTTGTCCACAACCATACCACCCTTCAGCCCCGTGCAATATCGTGAGATCTATTAAACTTCTGGAGGCAATAAAGTTCTTAACATATCAATCTCTTCAGTCTAGCTAGCCTGCCACACACACCATGCCCTCTTGAACTACTACCCACCGGTCATGGAATCCTCCAACGTTAATTTGTCCATGTCCATATTATCCCTCAGCCCCGTGCAATCCCTTGAGGTCTAGTAAACTGTTGGAGGCAACAAAGCAACAAACAGATAGGACCATTTCTACGTAGGTTGCCATACTCACCAAGTCCTAGGGCTACTACCAACCGGACATGCAATCCTCTATTTATTCCCATTAACGTTAACTAGGCTGTTATTCCCATTATTATTATTTATTCACATTAGCACATTATTTAAGCTGTGTCGCTAATTTAAACTTTTTTAAATTTTTTTGTTAATTTTACTATTCTTATATGTACGGCCCACGCAAATCAGCATGGGACGAAAGAACAATGGCGGGATGTGAGAATGCACTTATCGATGTTCGCATACGAATGGGGGGTCGCTGACTAGCGTGAATATTCGCGGTTCTCTGCAGGTCGGTGTTCAGACGTCCGTCCATGGCTGGGAGATAAGTTCAAATATAGTTATAACAATACATTATTCTCGCTCAAAATACATGTTTAAAACCTAATGTATTAGCAGAAAGTATATCTAGTATGTTGTTAAATATTTTAAGTACAAGATAGAGAAAATGTTATTTTTGTTCACCAAATATACGTACAGTAATGCAAAGTAATTTTACTACGGTACGTAATGTGGTACTTTGTGCTAAGTCTCCACATTACACGTTAAATAGGTTATTCTAGTACTACTACCAAGAAAGTTAAGTAATAGAATACAAACTGACATTAGACCATGTTAGTTACAGTCGCAACAATGTGGGCAAAGTTTAGTAGTGATGAGTCGGGAGAAGGAGACTGCACTTGGAAAGAAACCTGTTTAGAACTCGCGTGCAAATAAAGTTAGATTTAAAATATAAAGACGTTGGTATATACGTTTCATTTATTACTACTTATGATTACATTTTATATTACGATTTAGCCACAAGATACCTAATATTACTAACTTAGATATTATTATTAAATATTAACACAACGCCGGCGTGGTGGCTCAGTGGCTAAGGCTTCGGACTGCGGAGGGCAAGGTCCAAGGTTCGAATCCCCACTGAGCCAACGTTGAATAAAGTACTTCACTCGTTGAATAAAGTTGACGCACAGGCCTGTAGGCCCATGTCAACTGGCGAGTGAAGTTTAAATTTAAAATTATAAAAAAAAAAATATATACAATTTAAACTTAAATCTCCAGAAGCATTCATCAGTTACGTAAAAACAGGTAATAATTGTTAATGTTTGCCTTGCCTGACTGATCCACTAGCATTATGACGCAGAAAGTACACTACTCTAAGCATTTCAAAAACAACACTCGTATTTTATTCTCACAAATAGATTACGGATAGTAATGCAAAACAATTTTAACTATGACGATATCAAGAATAATTAAATTTAAATTATTCTTTGTATTGCTATCTGATCTGTCTATATGTTTAAAATAAAATAAATAAGAGTGTTGTCTTAAATTGCTTAGATAAGTATACAGTTTGCGTATATTCATATTTATTACACTAACCATATCTCAATTTTATTCTGTCAGGTGCATGGTTTAAACCTTGCATTGTTCACTTTTATTACACTAGCGAACCTTAAATGAGTCAAATCTCAATTTTATTCTGTCAGGTGCATGGTCTAAACCTTACGTTCTTCACTTTTATTACACTAGCGAACCTTAAATGAGCCATATATCAATTTTATTCTGTCTGGTGCATGGTCTAAACCTTGCGTTGTTCACTTTTATTACACTAGCGAACCTTAAATGAGTTATATCTCAATTTTATTCTGTCTTGTGCATGGTCTAAACCTTGCGTTGTTCACTTTTATTACACTAGCGAACCTTAAATGAGCCATATATCAATTTTATTCTGTCTGGTGCATGGTCTAAACCTTGCGTTGTTCACTTTTATTACACTAGCGAACCTTAAATGAGATATATCTCAATTTTATTCTGTCTAGTGCATGGTCTAAACCTTGCGTTGTTCACTTTTATTATATTAGCGAACCTTAAATGAGTTATATCTCAATTTTATTCTGTCTGGTGCATGGTCTAAACCTTGCGTTGTTCACTTTTATTATATTAGCGAACCTTAAATGAGCCATATATCAATTTTATTCTGTCTGGTGCATGGTCTAAACCTTGCGCTGTTCACTTTTATTACACTAGCGAACCTTAAATGAGTTATATCTCAATTTTATTCTGTCTGGTGCATGGTCTATACCTTGTGTTGTTCACTTTTATTATATTAGCGAACCTTAAATGAGCCATATCTCAATTTTATTCCGTCTGGTGCGTGGTATAAACCTTGCGTTGTTCACTTTTATTATATTAGCGAACCTTAAACGAGACATATCTCAATTTTATTCCGTCTGGTGCGTGGTATAAACTAAACCATTCATTGTTCACGCTTAACTGTGGGAGTTAAGAGAAACTGTTTATTCATCAGCTGTTATTGTAATTTTGCATTACAGTTTCTGACTGTTCAAATGCTGGTGTACTTGAATGAAAATTAATTTTTTTAGACTCTGCACAGTCCAAGTTGATATCTTCATCCCATATTTTAAGCAAAGCAAGGTTAAATAGCAAACATATAATATTTGTTAATAGATTATTAAATCACTTAATTGTTTTGGGTTACTTGGCAATAGGTCTTCAAATTGTTAGTAACAATTATACGTCCATTAAATTCCGCGTTCCTTTTTAATTTATTATGTGCCTACACCATGGGCACAGACAAATAAGAAGACCATAAATAAGGTTATATTCCTCCTCTGTGACCATGGTGCAAGGAAACATCATGGGCTTACTCATTTGAGATACATTCTCAACGCTAACACAGCCTTTTAATATAACTTGCATTCTGCTACAAAATATAACAAAAGAACTTATTGGAGATGCAGGAAGAGCCACAGTTGACTTCTAAGAAACAGGCAAGATGGAGAGGCTTGTCCAAACAGACATAATCAGTAGTTGGAAGATGATAAAGTATTTTGATAGTGAATGGAAACACTCTTATTGTTAAAATGGTTTGGTGAATACAAGCCAAGAAGATGCGGTTCAACAACCCAATCCAATCGGTATTCTGCTGTCCGAAATTCCAATTATGTCTAACCGACACGGCCACGGTTCCCAGTACAATGAAAGAATTGAGTGAAAAAACAAAACACCCGAATCACACTGGGGGCGATCTAAATGTATGCTTAATCCTTTCTACGTATAGTTCTAATGGACCAAAGTTCTGCTTATCGTGTCGTTTTTTACACAATTTGGGGTTCTTAAGGAAATTTTCGTTGTACAAGTGGACTGGTCTAATTTCCTGCCATTAATTACTCATCGACGTTTTATATCCTTCTAAATAAGTAAAATAATTAATAATTAATTTCCTACATAGATTACTTTACATATTTGTTTATTATTACAGTAATTTATTTAGTTTTAAGGCGTCATTCAAGAATGAGATACTGACATATCCCTATTACGTTACATTGAAGCTTCAAACATTGGTATACTTAAAAAGTTTTATGCGTTAGATCACAGAATAAGCAGATATGCTGTGGGTCAGAATCAGGTTTGAAATCATTACCTACTCTTGGTTAGATTAAAACATGAGACATAGATATTACCTTTTTATTTTCAAGCATATTGGCATAACAGATTGGGTTAGATTCAGACGCGAGACATTGAGGTGACCTTTGTTGTTATATTCAAGCTTGAAAAACTTACGTAAGAAAGGCTGGCTTCAGGCATGATACGTTGATAAACATTCCTGTTGGTTACAATAATTTATAAATCCTTGACTTTAACTACCACTAGGTTAAAATTAAACGTGAGGAGTTGCGTATTTTAGGGCGAATATTTGGTATTAAATGAGCTTAGAATGAATATGAATGAACCATGTAGTCTGGTTACTAACTGATATCTGCCTATTCTCAGTAAAGGCATAATGACAAGGGCAACAAGAATTGTTGGATGTGAACAACGTGGTTGTTTTAGATATGTTGACAAGCTTGGGTTTTAGTGCTCTCTCAGAGTTCGGTCCAGTACTCTAGCCTTGTTCAGTGATGACGATGATGAAAAAGATGATTATTGAGTGGATGCCCAACCAACAAAATACCAAAGGATGTCTCGTCGCACCCTAACAACCACATACCTTGCATGCAAGTAGCAGGATTACACCACTACTGTTTGCACCAGTACTGATCAGCCGCTGCTTCACATCGGTAAACCATTACAAATAAATTTAAATGCAATGAATTTACAAACGCATACACAATTAACGTATCATAATTATTGATTTTGTAAGGACTTCAATGTGACCAAGCCATTAATTTTATGATCACTAGAAGCCGGAAGGAAGAGATGGACAAGTTAATTCAAGAAATATATAAGGACTGTTTTTCTTAAAATTTAAAACTCTAAAGCATATGAAACTTATAGAAAACAATTCTGTTAACCATGTATTACAATATGGAAACGGTACAACCACGGGTTCTTTAGTAATGTTGATGCACAGTGAATACTAGTAAAAATGTTTTACAATTTTTTTGTTCTAACTAGGATGAAATATATCAAAACTTAAAAAATAAAAATTACATAACTTCTAGATAAACGTAGAAAACATTGGTGTGACTGTATCTTTTAAACGTCTGTTAGTTTCTAGTTACACAACCTTCAGACACGAGTGTAGATAATTTCTGCGCCGACAGTAACGACGGGATGAGATGCTGATAGGCAAAATCTAAGTGAATCAGTATGTATGCAGAATGTTCTAGAAACTCCGACTACTTGGAAGGATGTAACTGTGATTATAAGACTTTGAAGTTATGTGTTACAATTTATCAGTAATATAATTAATGTGTTGTTCATAATATAAATAGCGAACCACTCAAATTATTACCATTTTTAATAGGCTATAAATAAGGAGGAGTATTCGCATTACTTGGGTATAAGTAAACCCAAATTAATGACACGTTTAAGCAAAAAAGCTAGTGCAAATAGGCCCACATATGGTGTTCAATATACAGTACTTGAATACAAACAAGTATCAAGAATAAATTGTGGCAACTTAATCATTGGTTTAGGGGCCCTCTGTGGCACAGGGATTAACACAGACAGTAACAGTTACAACTCAATCATTACTTTAGGTGCCCTCTGTGGCACAGGGATTAACACAGACAGTAAGAGTCGTAACTCAGTCTTTGACACTTTGATTAACACAGGCAGTAATAGTTGCAACTCATTACTTTAGCTTAGGGGTCCTCTGTGACACAGGGATTAACACCAACAGTAACACTTACAACCCTATCATTACTTTAGGGGCCCTCTGTGACACAGGGATTAACACAGACAGTAACAGTTACAATTCAATCATTACTTTAGGGGTCCTCTGTGACACAGGCATTAACACAACAGTAACAGTCACAACTCAATCATTACTTCAGGGGTCCTCTGTGACACAGGGATTAACACAGACAGTAACAGTTACAACTCAATCATTACTTTAGGGGTCCTCTGTGACACAGGGATTAACATAGACAGTAACAGTTACAACTCAATCATTCCTTTAGCTTAGGGGTCCTCTGTGACACAGGGATTAACACAGACAGTAACAGTCACAACTCAATCATTACTTTAGGGTTCCTCTGTGATACAGGGATTAACACCGACAGTAACAGTTACAACTCAATCATTACTTTAGCTTACGGGTCCTCTGTGACACAGGGATTAACACAGACAGTAACAGTCACAACTCAATCATTACTTTAGGGGTCCTCTGTGACACAGCGATTAACACAGGCGGTAACAGTTGCAACTCAATCATTACTTTAGGGGTCCTCTGTGACACAGGGATTAACACAGACAGTAACAATTACAACTCAATCATTACTTTAGCTTAGGGGTCCTCTGTGACACAGGGACTAACAGCGATTAACACAGACAGTCGCAACTCAATCATTACTTTAAGGATCCTCTATGACACTGATATTATTGCAGGTAGTAACTGTCGTAACTCGATCATTATTTTAGGAACCCTTTGTAAAAAACGGGATTAACACATGTTGTAACTGTCCCAAATCGTTAACTGCACAAAATATTAACGTTACTAACAGACGGACAATTGATGATTATTATTTAATATTTAATGATGTGATGATTGAATAGTTATACTAATCTACCATATTAAATAAAATGTTTTTTAAATTAAAGTAGATTCCGACAAGTTTCTATTATTTTCTTATGAAAGTCACATTCTGGCTGAGTAGCAGGGACTGCGGGAGCGGCCGTACAAAAACAGCCTCCTTAGACACAACGAATGAAAAAAACGTACCCGTAAACTTTCAACGACGATTTCGGAGTGCAGACGGATGGTTTTACGATTCGCGGCAGCAAGATCTGGCTGTCGGAGTATTGTGGTGAGCATAAACAGCCTCATTGGCGACTCGCCATGCAGGTGGGTTTATAAGTAGACTTATCATAATGTCTCTGAGTACCCCAGACACTATGGTTGACAGGGTGGGGGGGGGAGGGAGGTTGATGTGTTGAAGGTAGAATTATTCAAAAATATAAATTTAGTGACTAAAAATTATTTATTGATATTATTGAGAAACATTATTAATCATAAAGGACTGGGGGACAACATTCTAATTAAATAATTAATTGAATAAAAGCAATACATGGGAAATTAAATAAGGTCTTTTAATTCAAAGTTGACACTTCTATGGGTGCACCGCGAACCACGCTAAGCCACTTGCAGCCCTGCGATACCAACCATGCGCCGCATTATAACACTTCACCCTTCGTTGTACCGCACTTCCCCCAAGTTGTCAAAACCCCGGACAAATATCAAACAAGTTCGAAACCCGGACGTATGGTAAGCCTAGTTATAAGGCCCTACAAACGGTGATTAAATGTGAACTTTCCCGTCAAATTTAAAAATACAAATTTGCATATTTTTATTTTTAGCTTTAATACTTTAAATAAAAAATAAAACAGGTTAAGGTTTCTTTTATTATTATCCAAATATGTTCTCCAACGTTGGATAAAGAATGTTTATAATTCTTTATCCATTCTTTATCTAACGTTCCAATTATAAAGGTTCACTCGTTGGAGAACATATTTGTTTCTTAGCATAAATACAATATTTTCAAAGGAATATACAAAAGTTACTGTATTCCTACAAAGTATTTTATTAAACTATTAGTTTGATGGTAGACCTAAATGTCATTGGAATTTACCTCATTATGTTATATATAAATAAAATGCACAATGTAGCCGAATCGTCCTTTTGCCTTGTTGTTTACATTATACTGCACATGTTGGTCATGGCCACCTCTAGGCAGGTAGGAACGGGTGTGTTCAAATTCACATTCCATTAAAACCAGTTTGATTTTAGGGCGTAAAAATATCCAAATTCAAACCCGGGATAATAGAAAGTTTTTGGATTTGACTGTACCTACCTATCACAACTAAGTTTAGGGCCTGAGTTGCAATTCCCATCTCCTTAAAGGAATTCTTATAAGTTACAGTTTTTAGGGTTGTATTGAATGTTTTGGGGGTGAAGTCCCTTCAGCATTCAGGGTTCCCTAATTATTCTCTCCTTCAACCAGTCGTGAGGCCTTGACAGACCATTTTTGCCATTCCAAGTACCAGAGTGATGCCTAAATGTTGTAACTTCTTCTAGCGCCATCACTCATGTAGGGATGCCCCAAGGATCTGTTTTGGGTCCCTTCCTTTTTCTCCTTTTTATGAATGATTTGCCACAGGAGGTGCGCCACTCTCTTCTTTGTCTCTTTGCGGATGACACCTCCATGGCTGTTGGGGCTCCTGACCAACACCAGCTTGAAGTAAAAGCATGCAATGAAATGAAATCAGTAAGTCAATGGTTTCAGAAAAATTATCTTACAATGAATACATAAAAAAACTCATCTTGTTAATTTCAGCATTTCGAATGTGTTTCATCCACCACACATTTACTTGAGTATTGATGGTTCTGTGTTAACTCAGTGCAATGAAGTAACATTTTTAGGAATAGGGATCGATAAAAATTTCAAATTTCATATCCACATTAATAAAGTCAGTAGAAAAATAGCGTCAGGAATATTTGTAATCAGAAGACTGACACGTCACTTCTTCTTACTTGCGTATTATGGCCTGGTTTTCCCTATGTAGCAGTCTGGGGGAGGTGAAAGTGCTAAAACCAACCTTCTTTTTAGACTTTAAAAAAAGTGATTAGGGCAGTTTTTAAGAAGCAATATTGACACTCCTGTAAACAGATTTTTAAGGATTATAGAATTTTTACATTTTTCTCTATATATTTTTCAGTGTATAAAATTTGTTAAGAAGCACAGCCAAACCTTCTCTAGTACAACAACCCACAGTCATAATTTACGAAATAAATGTACACTCGCCATTCCGAAACACAGAACATCATTTTTCGAGAGACACTTAACATACACAGGAACTAAACTCTTCACTTGTCCCAGGTCGTTCGAACGGAGAGTTGGAGACTATCTTCTGGACGGAGCCTTCTATGGCGTTCGGGAGTATTGTCAAGCAGATGATGACAGTAATCTGTAGATTTATATAGATTTAGAATTAGTTAGTAATATTTTATTTTTAACAACATTTTCGTTGTGTAAACTGACTCATTTTATGTAATTTACATTATCAACAAAATAAAGAAGTTTGAGTTTCAAATAGTGTAAATTAAAATTATACTGTTTGCTTAATAAGACTAAAGTAATTGACTGCGTTTATTTAAAAACTGGAATAGTTGTTCATTTTAAATAAGAGTTTTTAAATTAACTCTAACAACAAGGGTTTCCCAATAAGTTCTTCTGTGTAGCTTAAAGAAGATTGTGAGGTTTTCTACATACTAGGACAAATTGTAAAGAACAAATGTATTAGCAGACTACTTAAATGTTTCAACTTAACATTACGGAAGAATCAGGCATTTGTAGTCGTATAGTAACAGTGGCGGCCAATGCTTGATTATATACATTGAGAACTTATGAACAAAACAGTCACAGCAATGAATACCTATTCACGTACCGTACTTTTAGCGTTTATAATCATAGTAAGAATGTATGCCACAAGTACACATCTACAACAGTAATAAACTTTCTTTAAAATATTTTGATTGTTTAAATGCCTGTACCTACAAGCACTGATTTTATATAGAAATAATTTTTTCACTAAACTACTATGAGTTCAGCTGTTTTCGTTATGTGTTTACAACCTGCGAAACATCATATTTTCAACAGCTGTCTATTGTTTACTACCGAAAGTAACAATGTTTACAACCGAAAATTTTCCACAGTCAACAACACCTGTTTTTATTCCATAGTGTAGTGAAAAGTATCGTTCAAAACTCGAGTGAAAGTGTTTTGTATGTTCTCGACCATTTGAAGTGCTCGACAAGTCTCGCACTTCAAACATATGGTCTCTAACATGCAAAACCCCACTTTCCACTCCTGTTATGAAATATACTATTCCATCCAATGTTAAATGTTGAGTATCAAAATATCAGCTGTTTTTGTGGTCCATTGTGGAGCGCTAGTGTAGTCACATGAAGGAGTTTATCTAATGCATTTTAAACCAGCTGTGGTTGCGGACCTCACTAACTAACAAAATTACAGGCACAAAAATATCCCTATTAGATGAAATATCTATTGTAGGTTTATATAATCAATAGCTTTTAAAAATATTTACTGAGATGTTTATTCAGAAGGAGACTTATGGCAGATTTGCACGACTCAATGACATCAAGAGACGTGTAAGTGATTATGAAGAACCATTAACACTGAGAATAACTGAGATTCATTGAGAATAAGATACTATGGAATTATTTTCAGTTATTATTAGTTTTATTTTATTTATTGATTTGTTTTCAGATGTTTTTCACACGTATTCTTTTTAATCAACTGGACTTATCCAAATTCACACCACATTAGGGGTACCAGCAGCCACATCCAACTTTAAGGTGGTGCAATCGGTTTTCGGTTAGTTAATTATTTCCCAATTTTATAATCAAATTAGTTAATGTACCTTCTCTTGAGACAGGAAAAATACAAAAAAAGTGTTTTAACCACTACATTAGAACTTGAGGCCTTTTAAAGTGGTGAATTTAGCTGATTTTAAGTACAATTTAATTTTTATAATTACGCTTTTTACACATAACTGAAGGGATTAAGATGTTTTATATTTTTACAAAATGTAAAAATATTTTTAATTATAAATGCAGTGTTTTTACATTTTTTGTAAATAGAAAACATCTAAATCTCTTCAGTTATGGGTAAAAACCGTAATTATACAAAATTTAATTGATTATGTGTATTTTTAGGTTTTTACGTATATGTGCATGTTTATGTATGTTTGTATGTTCATACAATGTAATTGAAAGCGTGTTTATAATTACGAGTGTGTTAATGTTCATTTGGACGCCACAAGAAGTGGTATTGTTGACATTATTATCGATTATCATTGTAACTGTACTCTTTTTTTCACTCTGTACTACTTTGTACTCTGTACTGTTTTTCAAATTATTTTTTATTTATTTCTGTTAACCAAACAACTGGTAAAGTGGTTAACAATAGTTCCTAAGAAATTAAATTGTATAAAATATTGTAAAAAGTAGATGGAATAAATAAATATTATTATTAATTTATAATTTATTATTATAACATCCAACAACACCTTGTACGAATCCAACTTATTATTTTATTAATTAAAAATAAATTTATAAACAATAATAATAATAATAGATGTATAGTTAATTTAAAAACATCTAAAAGCAAAACGATAAATGGAATAAAACCAATAATAACTAAGAATAAGACCATAACATCTTCCTGATGTCATTGGGTCTACTGCCATAAGTTCAGTTACGAATAAACATCTCGGTAAACATTTTGAAACCCAAAAGCAGCGTGTAGGTACAATCAAAATATTTTTTTAAAGTGTATTTCTGCTTTAATGTGTACTTGTGGCAAATATTCTTGCTATGTTTATAAACGTTTGCAATATGTAAATAGGTATTCATTGCAGTGACTTGTTTATATGTTCTCAAAGTATATAATTTAGCGTTGCTCGCCACTTATTATACAAATATCTAACTCTGCCATAATTTCAAATTGAAATAATTAGGCTGTTTACTAGGACATTAATTTGTTCTCTACAATGTGTTAAAAATAATAATGTAGAACATCTCATAATCATCTTTAAGCTGCCTAAAGCATTTATAGGAAACCCTTGTTCTTATAATTCTTTTTTTAAATCAAGAGATATAAAAAGTTAAAGATTTAAAGAGTGTTTACTCTTATTTCATAAGTTTCTGTTTTTAAATAAATGCAGCCAAGTAGTTATTATTCTTAAGTAGTAGTGTATTATAATATACACTATTTCAAATGTGCTTGGAATAGCAAACAATAGTTTGCCAAGGCTTCACGACTGATTGCAGTATGGGGTACTTCGCCCCCAAAACGTTCAATAGACATAGAGAACTGCTTAGCTAGGAGTGGAATTGCAACGCAGGCCAGCGTGTAACTGATACAATTACTATATCGTGATCAAACAAAATGTACTGTAATATCGATATGAAAAAAACATATGTGGTCTAACTTTAATTGTTCAAAAAAATAGATGTTTTAGATATATCGACTAACGATGTTCATCACTACTAGAGATATAGTTTATCAGTTGCAAAAAATAATTATAAATAAATAAACCTAAAAGGGACTCGGTTGTTCCATGTCCCTTAGTCTCACGACCCGTATAAGTATTATGTAGCCTATGCATTGTTCATTATGCAACGTATAATGGAAGAAACTATCAACGCTTTTAAAGGCTTTTTTGTTTTGACAAGTAAACATTCTGACCATGCTACCACATGGAAGCCCTCATTGTCCTCAATGAGCTGAGATGTTAAAAGAGGTGTCACGGTCAAAGTGGAGGAAGTTTATTTATCTCTGCCACAATTTGGACACTTTCCGAACGCGCCTGCAGGCGGAATAACACGGTTGGTGAATAAATAAATATTCACCGCTATTTCAGAAAAGTGATTTATTCACTCCCTATGATGGCCGAGGTTAATGCAGAAGCAGTTCTGTCGTATATGTCATTTATAAAATGCAAGAAAATTCGCATTACTTTTTTGCTATTTGTTTTAATATATTTTTACGTATGAGTAAATTTATTCTTGTTTTAAAACAACACACTTAAATTAGCAGATCAAAGAGTCTTCACCAGTGAATAATTTGTCGCCATCGAGCCTTTCGAAGATACCCGCCTTGAATAAACAAAATAAAGAGCCTACGACCCTCTATCTGGTATTATTGACTTCCGAACTATTTGTAGCTCCGTCGACTATCAGGAGACCACTTGTCCTCTGTCCATCCTTCCCCACAAGTGTGTGATATCTTCCCCGCTTGGCCACCAGGCGCGCTTTTTGTAGTTGAACAACGTTTCTCGCTTAAATTATTTTAAAAATATTATGTATTTAAAATGCCAACGTGCTTCACAGAATAATCAATACTAGTGCCTTCTGGGATTATTTTTCCAACTAGTTTTGGTTTAACTTATAAAAAATAAATAAATTAGAACAATAGTTATTTGTACTAAAAAATAAATCAAGTAATGAAATAAATATCTGATCTTAGGGGGTACTAGACAATTGTGTCCTATTTTAAAATAAGGTCCAGTTTAAAACTGCGCGTTCGTAAATAAGCCTGTAATATTTTTTTAAAATTACCTTAGCCTTATAGAGAATCAAATCTAATTTAGCGGTGTAGCAGACTCTTAAATCACTTTATATGTGCAATAAGTTTATTTTTATATATTTGTTTATTAAAAACATGAAAATACTTACATGAGTAGATACTCGTGATGCAAGTGTATGCAGCCGTTGATGCAACCGGTTGCGTAGGTCAGAGTAATTGATTATTGCAGATGTAAACCAAGATGGCGGAAATGCACGGCTGATGAGGGACAAGACAGTGAGCAATAAATCAGCTGGATAAAACATGTGTTCTGGACTGAGTGGGAGACATAGAGGGGTCATTGTGCAAGAGTAAAATAAAACACGACCTTGAAGATGTCAGATGAGTCGACACTCCATTACTGTCAGTTAATTATTATATTTGTATTTTATGTACTAAAATTAATTTGGTAAAAAATAGTACTAAAAACTATGGAGAGTTTAGAAAATCCCGACTTTTTGCAGCAAACTATTATTTACCAAAACAAGAAAGGTTTTAAAAAATTAATGAAACGCTTTTAAACTGCAATTTTTACTATATTTCTGTAGACTACTTTATACCAAGCAAATGATAATACAAGCAACCACAAACCACGAAAGACGAATTCGCCCATATTTTAGCTTGGAGGACGGCATCAGGTCGTCTCGGAGGCCAGGCTCCATTAGAGACAATTAAAAATACTTTTTTAAATTTTTTTAAAACGGTCACTATTTTCAATATGGTGGTCAACTTTTTTTTATGGAACACTGTGTTGTATGATTTTTTTTAGATAGAAATAGTAATTTTAAGACTTTTTTTATTCTTGTCAGTTTTTAATACTTTGCTTAATAACGTAGATATTAGAACTCAAAATGTTCAAATTCTTCATGGAGATTACCATTGAAATAACCATTTTTTTTCATTACATAATCTGCAAAAATTAAAACAAAAATTTAGGAAATACATATGTGCCTAACCAGTTTTCCCACGATTTAACATAATAGTGTATTAAATTATAATATACACAGTTAAAATAAATGTCTTATTATTTTGTCATAGATAAATTGATGTGGGCAGCACTATTAAACAATATCAGCTGTTAAGCTAACTTCCAATACAGATCGACAACTGTATTAGAAGTTGACTTAAACAGCTGGTAATGGTAAAAGTGCAGTAAAAATTGTTGTAAGCCTACAAAAGCCTACATGTGCAAAGAATAACAACTCTCAATGGTAAACTATATATACAATAGAACAGTACAAATAAGACTACCATTTAAGGCTGTTACCCGCAGGGCTGCATAACACATACAAATCAATATAAAAATCGTGTAAGTTAGTTGAATAATGGACAAAAATGTAACATTTACTAAATATACGACTATGAATTACAAAATTGCATACAAGGAATTCATTAAAAACATGATAAATTGATAATAACAATAAAAAACAATATTAGACTTCTTGTAAAGACATCATTCTGGACGTTATGCAACTAAACATGTGCTGCATATCAGCTGTTACACTGAGTGAACTGTGGCCCAATACTCACCGTTCTGAATATCTCCAGCCTCCAGCGTCTGCTTTTATAAGGACATTTTGTGTACCTTCCGTGGATGGGAGGGCTCATTATTTGTGTCCCTTGAGTGGGTGGGAGGCTCCTCTAATCCTGTCTCTTGGGATAGTTCCTTTACTCTAATATCACCTCAATAACTACCTAAACTCCTCTATATATGCTGATTCCAAGCCCTGGAATCCGAAGGATGGTTCCTCTGTTACCCTGGCAGGGGAAACGAAGTAATATAAGTTGGTAACTACTATTTTGTAATCCTTCATGAAAATCGCATAAGTATTTCCATCTGAATTTAAGTAATATCCGATTCGTTAGTTGCAATAAAAGTAAAGATAATTTCTTCAGTGTTTTATATACGAAAATGACAAGTTTAATTTACTTTAAGAATTTGTAAATAAAACTAAGATAATAAGTGTCTTATTTGTTGACGCTACTGAAATAAATGTTTACAATTAAGATATTTACTTTGTAATTTGTGCCTTAATAATTGTCCAAGTATTTAAAAATCTGTAGATGAAAATTTCAGGTTATGGATCAGTCAATTTTATAGTAGTTTAAAATTAACAGTGTGACTCTCATAACTCAGATAAAATATCTGAATTTCTTGTCGAATAAGCTTTTCATGCATGTCGGCAAATGTAATAGCACATTAAACTTAGGGTATTTTATTTCCCAATGTTTATGATTTTGTTGTGAATATTTCATCCATGACAAATTCTCCATAATAGTAACACATCACTTATCATACGTTAGATGTCAATTAATTATCATAAACACATCTTTTTAATTTATTTTGATTTGTCAATTTGATAAATGCAGTTTATAGTGAAATGTAATTAAACTGATAAGTAATTGGACGGTTAAATCACATAAAAGGAGGAAATATTTTTTTCTGTGTTAACTACATGTTTAGTTAAAAATAATTAAATATTCATTGAATCTTTTTTTTAAATTATATTGTTGATGTTTTTATTATTGTTCACTCCCTCAGTCAACAAAATATTGCATACGTGTCGGTTGTATTCAGGTAACAGCTGAATACAATTAGGCCTATACAATAAAATATAATCCTTGAATACAATTCCTTCATTGTATTCAAGGAATAATTAACATCTAAGTGGTCTACAGCCGAGGAAAGATCAACTTTAGCATTTATAACGATCCGAATAGAATAACTTAATACTAACAAGAAATGACTATGTTATGTTCGTGTGGTTGGTTTTTTATACCAACTTCTGTGTATAAGGAAGACTTATGAAAAGGTTATGCATATTGCATATATTTAAATAAATCTTCTTATCTCATCGAGAACAGACAAAAAAGAAGCCCTATATAAACAGGCACAGTTGAGAGCCTCAAGAGGAGACAATAGTTTAGACATTGATTTGTTTTACGAGTGGAGTGGTATTGGGAAATACAAATTGCCTATTGTAGAAGAGAGTGGCACGTAATACGACATTCGTCCAAGGCTAGATACTATCAGAAGCTATAATTCGCCGACTATTGGGTTCAGAACTGGTTCAATCAATTAGCCTGGCCGGAGGTTCCAGAGTATCGTCTTGCCGGCAGCAAGGTTGGCGGCGTGGGTTTCGTCATGCATGTTAATGTTACATTATGTTTACCAGACGGCGGAGAGTTCAGAATAGGCTGGAATCTGTGTACAATTCACACTGCAGACCATGTTGCAAGGCTAATATAATTTGTACTCGTTCATCTCAGTGTCAAACAAAGTACTCGGATTTGAATCTCATTTGTGATTTTGGATTGTTCAGTATATTTGGTGGGGGTTTTCTTTTTTTGTTTGTTTTTTTTTTTTTTATAAAAGCCTATGATAATTCACAAAATAATAAAACAAAATATTTATAAATATCTTTAAAAGTAATAATTACATATTCCTTTCACTAATAATGGTTATTGCATTAACAAATTACATTATATCTACTAAACGTTATTTATTTTCCAATTTTACATAAATTTGTTTGTTATGTCATGTCGTCGAAATAGTTGGATTAAAACATAGTATGTGGTAGGTGTTTTATAACAACAAATAATTTGTATATATTAGTATCATAACTTTATAGGCTAATTTGCTAGCTGACAGCCTTTGCTTCTCTACGGGATGGTTCTCTACGCTTGATTACCCTTCCCTCCGTTTTTCTTTTTAAAACAACATATATCTTTCTCAGCCTGCTGCTTTTCTCCTAGATAACAAGTTTTATATTCTGTAACACCCTAAAATTCCACTTTATAGAGATAAAAATGAGGGATGTCATGGCATGGTTTTTTTTTAAATACCTTACACAGTGAAAAACAAATTAGCCAAGCTCATGAGTCGCAGCTGTTTGAAATAAATTTATATCTTAATGCCAATGTTATGGGAAAAAAGGAAATGTTGAGGGGTTGTTTCTACCCCTTAGGGATGACATTTGGAGAAATCTTTCTTAGTTGTTCTGTATGATACAAAGGCTAACTTCCCTTCAAACTTCAACAACATATGTTCTGTGGTTCCGTAGATTTCGTTATGAGTGACTCCATCGTTTTTGGATTATTAAGACTTTTATGGTAATAATATCATTACTTCAGATATAATTATGAAAAAAATAATCACAACGCTGTAAAATTATGTCTAGTTATTCAATATTAATCTTATAATTATTATTCTTATTATTTTTCATTCTTTTCTGACGATAAAGAATTCGTCAGGTGGAAATCACTATAAATGCTTCTCTTAAATAGTGCGAATAAATATCGTTCTCTACGTTGTGGATCATGTCATTTGAATATTACTCCTGTTGAAAAAATGAAACCTAAAATCAAATTGAATTACATATCATTTTTGTGTTTTACTGTAATTATAATTTCCATCAGAAAACATTTTTATTTTGATTTTTTATTATAGAGTAATGACTTTTGAACTGTTTGTCCAACTATAAAACTCAGCTTTGACATAATTTAAAATTTTAAAAAATATATAGATAATAATAATGGTAGCTGACAAATAACCATATATATACCATATATATATATATAAAAGAAAACAGCATCGCAACGCAAATCCGAAATTATTTATTCAATCACACTTGAATGGGCAAGGTCTGTGATGATTCCACATTTCTTACAGACCTTAAACTCTACGGTACTAAATCATCTATGAAAGTATAAACACGTCTACTTCTACGGTACTAAATCGTCTATGAAAGTATGATAAACACGTCAACTTGTTTTGTCAACTGTCAAGTATCAGTCTCTCAGCAGACATGGCCATTATGTCATTGCAAGGCTCGCAATTACGTAGGAATGCATTCGTTGAGTGACATCAAGTTGTACATCGTTGTACATTTACTGAAATACAGGAGCATGAAGATTCCATACAATGTCATTGGATTCATTAAACTATCTGCCACAGTTTTAGCGAGTCTTTAATGTGAATCATTACAATACATACATAGATATTACTACATCTGAATATGTTGAGAGTGATACTTCATTGTTGTGAGTGTTGAATAAGTCAAGTAAAACTGATTCACTTTCATAACAAAGTACCTTTCGGTAAATAAAATATAGCCTACCTGAAAATGACGAACGTTGACCGAAATTTAAAAAAAAATCACAGAATAGCACAACAAATATAATAACACACTATAATAAATGACATTACATAATGATACAGGCTCTTCTACGCGACAAGGACTTGACAAGAACCAAATTGAATTGAACTGTTTATACTACATGTTTTAATTGAATGATTCTATGGGGATGAGAATCATATTCCGAATGGGGCCCCTCTCACCCACCAATACATGTACAGTAATAAAGGCCCTCCCACCCACCCATACTCGTGCAGTGGTAAAGGACCTCTCACTCACCCCTACACGTGCAGTGGTAAAAGTCCTCTCACCCACCCATAATCGTGCAGTGGTAAAGGACCTCTCGTCCAACCACACACATGCAGTGGTAAAGGCCCTCCCACCCAACCATACATGTGCAGTGGTAAAGGACCTCTCACTCACCCATACACGTGCAGTAGTAAAGGCCCTCCCACCCACCCATACTCGTGCAGTGGTAAAGGACCTCTCACTCACCCATACAAGTGCAGTGGTAAAGGTCCTCTCACCCACCCATACTCGTGCAGTGGTAAAGGTCCTCTCACCCAACCATACACGTGCAGTGGTAAAGGCCCTCCCACCCAACCATAACCATACACGTGCAGTGGTAAAGGTCCTCTCACCCAACTATACTCGTGCAGTGGTAAAGGACCTCTCACCCAACCATACATGTGCAGTGGTAAAGGCCCTCTCACCCAACCATACTCGTGCAGTGGTAAAGTCCCTCCCACCCACCCATACACGTGCAGTGGTAAAGGCCCTCCCACCCAACCATACATGTGCAGTGGTAAAGGACCTCTCACTCACCCATACACGTGCAGTAGTAGAGGCCCTCCCACCCACCCATACTCGTGCAGTGGTAAAGGACCTCTCACTCACCCATACAAGTGCAGTGGTAAAGGCCCTCCCACCTACTCATACACGTGCAGTAGTAAAGGCCCTCCCACTCACCCATACATGTGCAGTTGTAAAGGCTCTCTCACCAACCCATACACGTGCAGTTGTAAAGGCCCTCCCACCCACCCATACACGTGCAGTGGTAAAGTCCCTCCACCCACCCATACACGTGCAGTCGTAAAGGCCCTCCCACCCAACCATACACGTGCAGTGGTAAAGGGCATCTCACCCATACATAAGCGGTGTAATTAATCGTAAGTAATTAATTGAAGTACCATTAACACTATGGATTTAGTATCACGAATGAACTAATAATAGGCATTACATGATAGAAAGTAAAAGAAGTTATACAAAAATAAATAAATAAAAACAGGATAGAATATAATGTGACAATATATTCAACTGAATATCTGTCGGCACATACTACATCAACAAATTATTAGCAGTGCTTTAAGATGAGGGATGTATGCTACCAACTTCCAAAATATGAATGTTTTGACAAACTGTCTGAAAATATAAAATTAGATTTAAAGTAAATATATAATTTAACATGTAATGCGCAAGAAATTTTACGTTCACCTGATCTGATATTGCCTTGTGACGTTTAGAATTTGGAAACACAGTGGCGTCATCGTACGTGGTCAACTGACCACTCGTCAGCGGAAAACTTGATTAAGTATTTGTTCTTGAATGAATTCTCCGTTACAATTATTTTTAATTTGCAACCAAACATCTGTTATTTGTTCTAAAATAATAGTATGGAGTGAATGTCCTTAGAAATTCTTTATATATATGGACAAAAACTGAAATGTGTTATTTTTATGATGTTTGTAAAGTTATGTTGATTAATGACCTTTAGAATTTGACGAAAAGAATATACATCCAGCCTGTTCAATACCTAAACATAAATATGAAAGTACTATTACAAATAGTTTATTAAGTAGGATCTTTTTTACATCAGATGATGTAGAGGAGGTAATTTTTTGAGTACTAAATAAAGGAAGCTCGAGAACTTTAAATATCTTACCGCTATAATCCAAGCTGTAAGGTCTATTATACTGTAATTGAATGGGTTTCAGAAGGCTGTGGCTGGGGTATTATTAGCAACACCTTCCTTTGATACTTGGACAAGACTACCTTATTATAACTAAACTAGGTTTTTAAATTATGACTGAAACAGTTAACAATATTTTTTTCATAATTTATGCATTCCATAACCTGAAATGTTCATCTTTAGATTTTAAAATACTTGAGAAATTATTTAGGCATAAATTACACAAGAGTAACCTAATTGCATACATTTATTTCAGTACCATCAACAAATAAAACACGTATTAGCTAATTTTTAATTAAAACTTGAACTTCTTAAAGTAAATTAAACTTGTCGTTTTCGTACATAAAATACTGTAGAAATTATCTTTACTTTTATAGCAAATAACGTAATGATAAATATCTCGATTTTATATGAAGGAAATTAAAAAAATGGTTGTACTCTTGATTATACACTACACCTATGATAATTCCATCTAATAGGAACATTTCTGTGACTGTAATTTTGTTAGTTAGTAAGGCCTGCAACCACAGCTGGTTTAAACTGCATTACATTTACGTGGAACTACACTAGTACTCCACAATATACCACTGAACAGCTGATATTTTGAGACTCCAAATTTAACATCGGATGGGAATCTATTTGTATATAGTGTATACACAACCAATGTATAACATCAATGGTTGTTCCTTTACTTTAGTTATTTAATTGAAACTAATACATCCACCACGCACTTTTTCCATGTACAATAAAACTCTAATTTTGATGTAAGGATGAATGATTTATTATACAGAACATATTACCTATTGATAACGAGTAATTTTCGTGACGAACACGATCCAAACTCTAGGAATGACTAAATGTACTCTTTAAATAGGGATTAGAACAGATTAATAAGTATGTGACCTTGTCAACTTTGCTTACTTATCGATAGAGACGTGAGATTATCAACTGGCAAAGGTATTAGGATGTCAACTGATAAGCTTG
This sequence comes from Stictocephala bisonia, assembly GCA_035578905.1. NCBI lineage: Eukaryota > Metazoa > Arthropoda > Insecta > Hemiptera > Membracidae > Stictocephala > Stictocephala bisonia. Next base: position 432,921 of record JAQJVL010000549.1, on the reverse strand, counting down.
TGAGGGTGTGACCAAGCTAAAATGTTAATTTGTCAACTGATAAGTATGTAATCTTGTCAACTGGGGTTACAAATCGATATATATGTGTGTGAAGTAATCAACTGGCAAAGGTATTATAGGCTGTCAACTGATAAGCTTGTGAGGGTGTGACCAAGCTAAAATGTTAATTTGTCAACTGATAAGTAGTAACCTTGTCAACTGGGGCTACAAATCGATATATATGTGTGAGGTATCAACTGGCAAAGATATTAGGCTTTCAACTTATAAGCTTGTGAGGGTGTGACCAAGCCAACATGAACATGTTAATTTGTCAACTGATAAGTATGTAACCTTGTCAACTGGGGCTACTAATCGAGAGCGATATGAGGTTGTTAACTGATAAACATTTCAGGTTGTGACCCAGATGAGATGTTAATCTGTCAACCAATATGTAGGCCTATGTAACTGTGTCAACTGGGGCTGTGAGGTTATGAACTGGAAAAGGCAAACATATGAGGTTGTTAACTAATGAACTGCAGGTTGTGACCCAGCTAAGATAATAATTGTTCAACCAATGAGTATATGACCTTGTCAACTGGGGCTATAAATCGCTAGACATGTGAGGTTATCAACTGGCAGGGGAAAATATATAGGTAGGGTTGTGAACCAGAAAAGATGTGGAACTATGATCCTACTATGTTGTTGATTGTCAACCTATACATTTTTGACCTGGCAAAACTGTTAGTCTGAGAATATGATGGATATTCGGTTTTTAACGGACAAATACGTGAGGTTCTCAACTGTAAAATTTGCGATGCTATCAACCGAAAAAAATGAGAATTTATCAACCGGAAACCAAGTCAGATTGTCAATCCTCCGAGATGGAAGTGTTAACCAATGTGATATGTCTTCCATAGTTTTATTAAGGTTTAATACTTGGGGGGGGGGGGGGACCAGTGCGCGGTAAGTATAGGTGAACAACCGAGGTGTGCGACATTGGTACTGTCTGGCTTCAAGCCAAACATCCATTTATTTTTGCGGCCATCACAAACAATCCTAGACGTAACAATGCACCTGCCTCTACATTAGTGGCGCTTGGTCAATTGCTCTGCTGCATGCAACGCTCTTAAACCAGTCTTCTGTAAATTTAGTACATCCTTTTTAAACTAAGCTTAATTAATAATAAATTATTTGTAAATTTCAATTTTCATGTTCACGCTGTTTAACGCAATTATTTTCTTATAATTTTTAACGGAATTTTTATATTTATATTTTTAACGCAATTATTATTTATTATAATTCATGTTCACGCTGGTTTTATAATATTACTAATCTGATTATTTATTTTGGTCGATGAAATAAACAGATAGTAATTTTGTATGAGTAAATTGTTTGAACTTTAGATCAAAAACACATTATTAGTGATTTAGCATATATGTGGGCGATTACAAATTAACGTCGCACATTATTAGCGAAAGACAATATGGAGATTTTTCAATTTAAAATAAAAAGACTGTTGTGGGACCGTGGAATGTTATGTAATTTTTAAGGATTAATGGCATAAAAAGAATTCTTTGAAATGCTCTGCATCTTGGCGTAAAGAAGAAATAAAAATAATAGGTATAGTAGAAACAGGGTCCTGGTTTGTCCGCAGATAACAAGAAACGTGTGGCAACAGCGAAAAGTTCCAATAGGTTCCACGTTGCTTCCATCCGTGTAATAGCACGGCAATCTAACTGTAGAGGGCCTATAGTACTCGTATTTTTAACAAATTACATTGTTTTTAAGTATATACTTTTATCATATATGTAAATGAATGTAATATTGAAATTTATTTATCAACAAAAATGAACCTTATTACCTATTACTAATTGACCTATAGGTCAATAAGTAGGCTAATTGAAAATTGAAACCAATCTTTTTACAACAGTAGTTAAAGGAAACAGAACTATTGTTCAAAATAGAAGAATTCACTTTACTCGATGAATGCTATGATAAACTAAAATAGAAGCAGTAAAATCTGTTTTACTATCTATTGTTTGAGTCTGTTTTGTCTTATTGATTACTATCATAGCAGAAATAGAGTGTGTAGGTTGTGTATTCAAATAAAATTTAAAAAAGGCCTTTATTTATGTTAGAACTATTTAGTCATCTCTACCAATTAACTACATCACTGTTGGTTTTACTATAATGTATGCTAACAATTGGAAGCCCTTCTTTCGTACGTCGTGTATTTTTAGGTTTAGTGGCCTAAAATATTCACTATGCATTGCATGTGATGTGGAAATGCGGGAAGGCAAGTTTTCTCAAAACCGATAACGCAAAGACAAATTATTTGTGTTGAGAACTTTAAGATATCTTAATAACAAGGAACTAAGATAGATAAATTAAGGATAGTTAATGAACCAACTAGGAGACAAAGTTATCTAAATTGAATTAGGGTGTCACGGAATAGAAGTTAGCGGGTCCGAGTGTCCGGTGTCCGGGAGCAGTTATCCGGCCGGTGCCCATTTCACAGCTCTCATTGCCCAGACCGCAACGACCGTCTCCAGCACAGCTGGGGTTCTCTTCATATTACAACTGTATCTGGACTGTAATTACCGCGAGTAATATTCCGGACGGTCACTGAACCCATCTTGTCCATCAATCACCATCATTGCATCGGTGGACCCAAGAGAGGACTGCTCTGACGTGGAAACAAATATTGGAAAAGAGATAACAAAGTAAATTTAGATTAGTGAAAGAGACTCGCAGTGCCAACAACAGCTATCCCTACTCACTCGTGGTAATTGCAGACTTTAACCTCTTGCGATTTGCTGAGACATTTATGATATTGTACACGATCGCAGAATTTTTCTTATGTCCTTGCGCAATTATCTTCCACCAAAGTTTTCTACTTGCCCTCTACATGCAATATTGCACTCGACTTTGGTGAGTCCATCTTGCGATACTACTATTTGCACGATACAAATAACTTTTGATGGAAGCTGTTTATCTTTTCAATGCAAAAGATTCTTTTTAATCTACGTGATTAAAAAGAATAAAACTGTCTCAACAATATCACGCATAAAGTGCACACGATAAGGCCTCCAATGAACTTTCCTACATTGTGCATATAACTTGAGATGTCTTCCCTACTACAGAGTGTTCACGAGTGTTTTACCACAGACAACTAGTTAGTTATATGTGGTTTTACTATCCACCTTACTGAAACATGCTGCACTACACATCCAGTCCACTTGATTGAGATATATGATAATCCTTCAACTGAGTACACAACTTGTTATAAACTCTCCCATCAACTCAAGTATAGTACACAAGCCTAAAGCTTTGTAAACATGTCATAGTTGTGGTGTCTAAACCTGACTTCCAGATTGTGTTATGTGGCAATAACTGTGTTTTTAAAGTTATATTTCCTCTTACTGTGTTCAAAGTTTTCGAAATGGGTGCAGCTTCATTTTCAATTTTGTGTAAGAAATTTTGAAGTGTTATACTGCAATTTGCAAGTAAATTCTGATACATTTGTCAGAAGATCAAGAGATAGCACGCAAATATTTTCTAAAATGATTTAAATAACTGACTTCCATACACGTACGGTGGTACTAACCCACCCATTCATATAAAGTGGTACTAGCCCACCCATACATATACAGTGGTGTTGACCCACCCATACATGTACAGTGGTACTAACCCACCCATACATATACAGTGGTGTTGACCCACCCATACATGTACAGTGGTGTTGACCCACCCATACATGTACAGTGGTACTAACCCACCCATACATGTACAGTGGTGTTGACCCACCCATACATGTACGGTGGTATTGATCCACCCATACATGTACAGTGGTACTAACCCACCCATACATGTACAGTGGTGTTGACCCACCCATACATGTACAGTGGTGTTGACCCACCCATACATGTACAGTGGTACTAACCCACCCATACATGTACAGTGGTGTTGACCCACCCATACATGTACAGTGGTGTTGACCCACCCATACATGTACAGTGGTACTAACCCACCCATACATGTACAGTGGTGTTGACCCACCCATACATGTACAGTGGTGTTGACCCACCCATACATGTACAGTGGTACTAACCCACCCATACAAGTACAGTGGTGTTGACCCACCCATACATGTACAGTGGTGTTGACCCACCCATACATGTACAGTGGTATTAACCCACCCACCACATATACACGTGCAATGGTACTGAACCACGTGCCACCCATACAAGTACAATGGTACTGAACCACCCACCACCCATATATGTATAGTGGTATTGAACCGCCCGCCACCCGTACATGTACTTTGGTACTGTACAATACGCCACCCATACATGTATAGTGGTATTGAACCACCCGCCACCTATTCATGTACAGTGTTATTGAACCACCCGCCACCCATACATGTATAGTGGTATTGAACCACCCACCACCTATTCATGTACAGTGGTATTGAACCACCCGCCACCCATACACGTATAGTGGTACTGAACCGCCCGCCACCTATACATGTACAGTGGTACTGAACCGCCCGCCATCTATACATGTACAGTGGTATTGAACCACCCACCACCATTACATGTACTGAGGTATTGAACCATCCGCCACCCATACATGTACTGTGATATTGACCCAACCACCACCCATTCATGTACAGTGATATTGACCCACCCGCTACCCATTCACGTACAGAGGTATTAATAATTAAAGGATAATTTAAAGATAATTAAACCATTATAAATTTTGTATTTTGAAAAAGTCACTTCTATTGATATCAACTACAACTAAGCCGGTCCCAGACTATTCGCCAACATGCCCGAATGTTTGTGGGGATGATGAATGTTCGGCGAAGTCTCGGAGCCTCACGAATACCGAGCAGGATTATTTTCGCAAATATTCGGGGTTCGCGGACATTCTGCCATGTTCGCTCTGGAGGCGTTATTTGGGCCGCATCAAAGGAGACGATTATTCGCCGAATGTTGACTTGACGATAGTTTGGGAAACTCCACACCATTCAGTGGCGTTGGTATCAAACGAGCAGTGTCTGCTGATATTTTCAATTAAGTATTGAATATAAATCAATTGCTTATTGATTTAGTTCAACTTTAGTAATCAAGTAATATTTAACTGTAATCTTATATATAACAATTAACTGTTGATTATAAGTCACAATAATGTTATCCTTTTTTAACATAAACTAATAAATGGCACAATATTACACTACAACTACTTAGAACCTGGTGTAATAAAAAGCGACGATTAAAAATGCATGAAAACTAAGATCATAAATTTGTATTGTACGTACTGTAATTTTCTAGAACAATTTAAATATCATCATTACTGTACCAATCAGAATACATGTGACTGTCAAGTTATTGAACAAGAAATTAAATAACACATGTATTAGGCATTTTGCTATAGAGTAAATTAACTTAAAAACCCCATATAAATAATAACATTGAGAAGACAGTCTCAGAGATACCACTGAGGATGCCACATCACAGCATGGACGAAACGTTTGGTGATGTAAATATTGTAAATAAGACGCGGTCTGTACCGGAAGTTTAAATATTTTAGTAATAACCCTGGCTGCTTAAGCCACGAACTAAGATAATTACATTGAGAGTTAGTAAAATCAATTGAGTTGTTATTTTATAAGAAATAATTGAAGCCAATATAATTTTAATTGAAAAATTATGTTCATACAACAGTGAGAACATAACCAGGTTGATTGTTAGCAACACTCAGGTATCATTATGCAACTAGACTAACATGTATTATTCGATAATTTATTTTTAATTTAAGATTATATGGAATTTGGTTGATCGCTCGCTTTAAAGTCAACTTTGTAAACAACTAAAATTGAATACATGTCAGAGTCACTTCTATTCTATTGATTTAAATTCCTAATAGCCATTGGGTAAACTCGTAATGGCTATAAGTAAACGTCAATCTAGCACCTCTTTTCTACTCCATTGTTATAGAAGTAAAACTGCACAACTTCAGCTGCAACAACGCGCATCATAATTGGAGTCATCCATATTTTTACTCAACCTTTGGGATCTTTTCCGTTATGTGTCAGCAATCCCAATACATCGAGGCCGCCCATATACATCGCGCCGCGGCAGTTATGGTTAAGTTAGGTTATTATATTGTAGAATGAACCTGTAATTTGTAAAAACATTCTACAATAGGCTATGCTAACCTAACCTAACCATAACTGCCGCGGCGCGATGTATATGGAAATATTTTGGGATTGCTGACACATAACGGAAAAGATCCAACCTTTGTCCAGAAGTTCGCCAAATATTCTCCCTAATATTCGTCCGAATGTTCGCGAATAGTGTGGGAGCGCCACGAACGTTAAACAATCTACCTCAAAACCACCGACCTGAGAAGACCCGGGTGAATATTCGTCCTGAACATTCGGCCGTATTCGTGAATAGTGTGGAACCTGCTAAGCTAGGCGATACAAGTGTATAGGCTTACTCGTATATTCGTAATATTTATATTGCCACAACGTGTGGTTAGAATTTTGTTTGCACAACCTTGGGAAGGAGGAATAAATGTACCTTCTTTGTAGTTGAATAATACACATTGCCTCAGTTGACTCCAGTGGTGTAACATATATTTTATGTGGGTCTATAAAGCCAAAACCGGACCATCATAACCCGGGTTTTCTCAACTACAATATTTAAAGTACTGTTAGGCATCGCGTGATAATAAAACAAGAAATGGTCAAGACCCTGGACTTATTAAAACAGTTTTTTGATTTTTTTTTAAATTTTATATATTTGTCATACAGTTATTATAGATAAACAGGTTGTAATACACGACGAGTGTTTGTGCAGCTATCCTTGCGAATATCTGTTTAATACTGTTTTCAGTTCTAGTAGTGAGTGTATCGACATGAAGGCAACACAGATTTTGGCTGTCACTATTCACTATTTGAAGTGTAAGCCGCGTTTACGCTATGCAAGAAAACACTGTTTTGTATAACTTTCCAACAACACATGCAATATTCATTGCTGCCAATGACCACTGTACCGTTTCCTCACATCCAAATACGGTGTTGCCCAATAGCGACGTTTGTGTCTTAGCGTACACGGAATAACACACGCATCGGCAGCAAGTACAATATGCTCCGTTGACGTCATCTTGTACAATGATTCAAGTTATAAAACTTTGTTAGTTTCATCTAGTAGAATATAAAACATTATTATGAGACAAAGTTACAAAACTATGTTTTAAAATACCGTAATAAAATATTTAAAATTATTATCTAAATAATATGCTAGAATGAATCACGTATATTATGGATTTCCGAGGGGGATGTTGTAGATTGACTTTCTGATAATACTTCCCTTCCTCAACTACACAGTTAAGTACCACAATCAGTCATTGAATATACTTGGATGAATGTCGTCTACTAGGGGTCTCCCCAGGGGATGTTGTAGATTGACTTTCTGATAATACTTTCCTTCCTCAACTACACAGTTAAGTACCACAATCAGTCATTGAATATACTTGAATGAATGTCGTCTACTAGGGGTCTCCCCAGGGGATGTTGTAGATTGACTTTCTGATAATGCTTCCCTTCCTCAAGTATACAGTTAAGTACCACAATCAGTCATTGAATATACTTGAATTAATGTCGTCTACTAGGGGTCTCCCCAGGGGATGTTTTAGATTGACTTTCTGATAATGCTTCCCTTCCTCGAGTATACAGTTAAGTATCACAATCAGTCATTGAATATACTTGAATTAATGTCGTCTACTAGGGGTCTCCCCAGGGGATGTTGTAGATTGACTTTCTCATAATGCTTCCCTTCCTCAAGTATACAGTTAAGTACCACAATCAGTCATTGAATATACTTGAATTAATGTCGTCTACTCGGGGTCTCCCAAGGGGATGTTGTAGATTGACTTTCTGATAATACTTCCCTTCCTCAAGTATACAGTTAAGTACCACAATCAGTCATTGAATATGCTTGAATGAATGTGGACTACTAGGGGTCTCCTCAGGGGATGTTGTAGATTGACTTTCTTATTGTATTTATCTTCCTCAAGTAACAATTATAAAACAAGGTTTAATAACACTGTTTGCTAAACTTTGTTTTATAACTTTATGACATAGTATAAATGAGTCTTTATGGTTATTAAAATACCGAGAAGTGGATGCTACGTAAGGACTCGCTACTGTAATGTAGTGTAGGATGAATAAGAAAACATGATAAGGAGAGCGGCCATAAGTACAAATTTATTATTTGCAATAAGAAAATTTTTGTCCGATAAGGTATTTATATTTTTAATGAATTATGATTATTTTAAAAGAAAACATCTATACAGTATATAGTATAAAAAGCCTTTAGGCATCCCCAAAAACGTTTTCGTACACTTTATATACACGTTTAAATGCCACATAAGTATTGAAAACCATAACTAAAGACTCAACATATTTTCTAAATGTTACATTGATGTTTTGGTCTAAATATCCAAGATACAGCAGACTTACTCACTTTAATATTCTCATTCCTATTATTACCCATATGTTGCGTGGACAAGCCTTCCCACCAATTCCTCAAGTACAAGGGACGATGTGGGTTCATTTAGAATACCAAGACCATAAATTACGTAACCATGACCCGTGATACGTCGGGACAGAATGTAATGGGCAATTACATATCAACATTGTCAAGACATATAGCAGTGTAATGGTAACATGACTGGCAGGCCAGCGGATGTCCTGGGGTAATCAAGTAATTAGGAATCTCCCATCCTCGCCGCATCTCTGAGTCTCTCTGACGAACCGCAATTTTATCAATGACACTAGTCTTAAATTCTATAATTAATTTAAATTGACTATAACACCTCGTTAAAAATTCATCATGAAAGATGCCGATAAATTTCTTTACGATGGTGAATAATTACGTTAATTTGAGATCTGTGTAGTTTGTTACTATCTGAGGCTGAGCTATTTATCTTCAGAAGGAATATTTTATTAAAATTTCCAGGGAAAGAAAGACTTGTGGTTTATGGTGAGATCCGAACCATATTGTAGGTTAGATGTTGTTTGCCGGGTGTGTTTGGTTGGTAGCTTAGTTGGTTAAAGCCCATCTTCATACAGTAAAGATTCTAAGTTCCATTCCAACCGTAATCAAAACAAATTTCAAGAGAGGTCAGCTGATTCCGGGTGTTGATTTTGTCATTGGGCAATTAACAACACTTTCTAAGAATATTCAACCTTAGTAACAAAGAATAAATTCGCTCTTTACACTCATTATAAATCCATATTTGCCAATATTTTGACGATAAGAGTCTTAAGGATAAATCAAATTACTAATGAATAAATTCAGTTTTGTCTCAGTTTTAATTCCAAGTTATATTTGCTCTACCCTTTCAGCCATGCCACTCTAGCAGCAAATATATGAAAAAGAATCCAACTTGTTTCAAATAAAAAAAAAACAATTATTAGTTTAGAAAAAACAAATAAATACAACATATAAATTATGAACAGTTGTATAGTAATTCGATTGAAATATTGTTCTATTTAAAATCGATTTTATCGAGTCTATGCACTTTTGGGATCTTTCATGCCTGAAATCTTTGGAACGACTCAAGTTTTTCGATTTTCCGTTCCTGATATACTTGCAGTTAATATGAGCAATTATTGGCATTTCACTTAAGAGGTAACATGTTTATACTAAACTTTTCAACGACTTAATTACCATGATATTTAAAGAAATGATTCGAAAGGACAATTACAATATATAACTAATGTATGGACTGGACATTTCAATCTCGTTTATACGAAAATGTTTTCCATACAATGTTTAATGTGAAATGTATTTTATGTATGAGAATACGACAAAGAAATACGGGAAGAAAATACACAAAGACATTTTTGACGGGCCTTGGCATCGCCAGCAGCCGTGCTACTCGTGGATTCAGGATCACTTCAGAGGGAGGAAGGCAATGTGTCTGCTACATGCACACATCCATCAACTGTCAGACGAGGTGATTTTTTTGTAGTCGTGGAAAGGAATATTAAAGTAGTCTTTTACTATTCTGTTCACGGGCCCATTCCTATTTTGGTAAACAATTAATTACGAGATAGGACACTGATTTATTCTGCTCTGCCTTAGATCCTTTCAAGTATCTTTATTAACTCTAATGGTTGTGGTACTTAACTGTGTTCTTGAGGAAGGGAAGTATGATCAGAGAGTCAATCTACAACATCCCCTGGGCAGACCCCTAGTAGACGACATTCATTCAAGTTTCAACAATGACTGGTTTGGTACTCAATTTTTTATGTGATGAAATTAAGTGAAAAAAGTTTCATTTAATGAGACAAAGTTAAGACTATTAGTTCCTATCTTAGACTTAACATCATAAAGAAAATACGATAGAAAATTATAATGAGTACATATAAATAGTGCATACTTCTGCTGGGTACATTATTTACAAATCAAACAACAATAATTAAAGTACAATTAACTACAATGTAATAATTAACTCCAAATATTAAGCATCAAGCGTAAAGAACATAAATGAAGAAGAACACAAAGACTGTACTTACAAGAAAAAATAATAATATCAGCCCAACATTGACAGCACAACAAAGGCCTCCATGAATCCGCCAACAACCAGTCCCTCAGTGCCGCGAATACAAACCGAGCTCGAGTTGAAGGATCAAGTCTATTCCACAATCTGCAGGCAGTAACAGTAAAATGTATATTGTAAAGGGCTGTTCGATGAGTTAGGAACATTGATGAAACCTCACGCGTGTCCCGATTACTGATGCTAAAGTTAAGCACAAAATACGAAGCTAAATAGGAAATATTTTTGGATTGAAGAAGATTGATAGTATACATAAAAACTTTGATCTATCTATACTCTAGTAATTTCAGTAAGTTTAAACGTCTGAAGTAAGGAGTTGAGTGTTCATCTCAGCGAATGTTAAAAATATAACGTAAACCTTCGTATACGGCAACTGGTTCCCATTGGGGAGGACCAGTGACCGAGCGGTCTAAGGCGTCCGAACCTTGGACTGGAGTTAGAGATAGCGCTGGTTCGAATCCTGGCTTTTACCTTGTACAGTACTGCTTCCTGGTTCTCCCCCTTACACTGTCTGCTAAGTTCTCCGCAGATACCACTAGTCTGTGGGGAATGGGTAGAGTAAGATTAAAGAGGAGATCGGCCTCTGCTTTACACTCATTATTATATAAGGAGTTATTGTATTGGTATATCTATGTATTATTTATTTTATTTAGATCATGTTTTAAATTTACTTGGAATTTGGTCTATTGCTGTATTTGTTGTTTAATATATTATCTTGCTATTCAGTTCTAGAACTATTCATGAATTAATACAGCTAACATTACAAGGTGGCAGCGTATGTTAACCTGTTATAGAGATTAATGTCGTCATTCAAGATACCGCCCCCTGAACAATTCTGCTTTAAAGGGGAAGAATGGTCAAAATGGAAGGTTCGTCCATGAGGTTTAACTCTGTTTCAGTCCTTTCAGACGAAACTGAATGTTCTCAGATAAACTCGATTGGGGAAAAGATTGAGTCAATATTTGAATCATTAATTGGTCTAACAGCGACAGAGAGTAAATCATTCAAAACTGTGCTAAAGAAATGTTATTCTTATATTGCTCCGGCTAAGAATGTCATATATGAAATATATATTTCTCATACTAGTTTTCAATTTGAAGGCGAAGGTGTTGAAATCTTTATAAATGATTTACATTCTATGTCATATAGATGTGATTTTTCCTCTAATTATAAAGATGAGGCTATTAGGGATCAAATAGTTGTAGGAATCAGAGATAAAACCTTATCCAGAAATCTACAAATTAACTAAGATTTGACATTGCCTGTGGCCACTAATTGTGCCAGGCAATCTGAAACTATCAAGCAGCAGCAACTATCTATTAGCACTCCTGAGAGAGCTGTTACGGCAAACAAGGTAACGCTGAATCATAAACCTGGATTTTCCTATGGGCGTACCGACGGTAGATCTAACAACATTCACTCTAACAATGGCCGATGTCAATGGTGTGACAACTCAGTAAGTCATGCTAGACCAAAGTCATGCAAGGAACATATCCTGTCGGATATGTAATCGTAAAGGGCATTTCGCTAAGTGCTGTTTTTCTCGTGTTCAAGAAGTGAATTTGGGTGATGATATAATTAACAATGAAGTTGATAGAGAAATGAAGTTTATTGGATTGGTTAATCCACCAAGCCTAAATAATAAAAAACAGAAATGGGTAGTCAAATGTACACTTAATTGGGAAGATGTATGTGTATTGCCCTCTTCATTATACACTCGCCATTTTTACAATGACCTATTGGTCCCTTGTGACAAGACATTAACAGGGCCTGGTGGTTCTGCACTCAATACGGTAGGAATATTGAAGGGGATTGTTGAAAAATTACTCTGGTCTGGTTAAGTTTTATGTAATTGCTGGTGCTGATAGTGTAACGATATAGTAAAAGTAACAACACCTACAGATTGGTGCCCACCTCTAGTTATTGTACCGAAAAAAGATGGCTCTATAAGGCTCTGTATCGATTTTACCAATCTAAATGAAAGCGTGGAACGTGAACTCTTCCCTGTACCGTCTGTAGATTACACTCTTGGACAATTAGATTAAGCAAAAATATTTTCTAAGTTGGATGCCAATTCTGGTTATTGGCAAATACCTATCACATATGAGGCATCATTTTTAACTACGTTCATTACACCGTTTGGTAGATTTCGGTTTAAAAGACTACCATTCGGAATTTCAACTGACTCTGAGGTTTTTCAAAGACAACTGTCTGAAACTCTTGAAGGCTTACAAGGTGTGATTTGCCATTTTGATGATATAACTGTGAATGGTAAAGATTGTCAGGAACATAATGTTAATTTGCGCAATGTACTGATTAGGTTTCAAGAAAGAAGTTGGACATTAAATCGATCTAAATGTGTGTTTCGATGTAATAGTGTAAGCCTTTTGGGCCACCCAGTGACTAAAGATGGCATAAAACCTTACCCCACTCGAGTAGAAGATATACGACTAAAATCACCTACTAACTTGAGCGAACTGAGGATTTTGTTGGTTATTGTGAACTACACTGCTAAGTTTAGACCAAATATTTATACAATTGCTCATCCATTGAACGTTCTTTTACAAAGTAAGTCCTCATTTACCTGGGGAACGAGTCAAGATGAAGCACTGGATAAAATAAAGGTATGTCTCACCACAATCTTATCTTTTTGAACTTGAACAGTACAACTAAACAGACTTTTCTATCAGCAGATTCGTCTTGATATGGCCTTGGAATAGCATTGCTTCAGATGCAAGAAGATGGAACCAAACGACCAGTTGCATATGCCTCTAGAAGTCTGACTTCATCTGAACGTAATTGGGCACATATATTGAAAAGGAGGCACTTGCTATTGCTTGGGGATGTGAAAGAGTTGAGCAATATATTTCTGGACTTCATATCCATATAGAGACTGACCATAATCCCTTGCTATCTATATTTAAAACTAAAGAGTTAGACACCGTTTACCCTCGACTTCAGAGGATAAGACTTCGTCTAATGCGATACTCATATGAGATATCCTATGTTCCAGGGAAACACTTGGTTTTAACCGATGCTCTTTCACGTAGTAAATGCGAACCATCTGAGGAGTGGGAACTGACAGAAGAGGTACTCGCATACATTAATAATGTAGTGGCTCAGTTACCAGCTTCAGATGCCAAGTTAGAAGAGATTAAAAGGTAACACAAGAAGATGATACTCTAACTCGTCTCTCAAACTATTGTCAAAACGGTTGGCCTGAAAAATGTAAATTACCGGAAGATCTAATACCATACTGGCAATATAGAGGTGACATAACACTGCAAGATGGATTGTTACTGTTGGCAAGTCGCATTTTAATTTCAAAAAGCATTAGGTAGGAAATTATTAGAAAACTTCATGATGGCCATCAAGGCATTACTGAGTGCATAGCATTAGCCAAAGAAAGTATTTGGTGGCCGCGTCTTTCAGAGGAACTAAAGGAGCTAATAGAGAACTGCAGATCTAGTGCTGAAACTAGACCTAAAGATCTGAACTATTACTACCCTCACAGTTTCCTGATCGTCCTTGGCAAGTAGTAGGTGCCGACTTGATGAAGTGTAAAAGACATTGGTATCTATTAGTTGCAGATTACTACTCTCGTTTCACAGAGATAACAATGCTCAGTGATTTAACTATTGGCAGTATTACTACTCATACTAAATCTTTCTTTGCTCGACATGACGTACCAGAAATTGAACGAGATGATTGTGGTTCTCAATTTTATTGTTCACAATATAGACAGGACAAGATTACGGTTTCAAGTTTGTTACTTCCAGCCTTAGATACCCTCAAAGTAATGGGTTTGTAGAAGCAGAAGTAAAAAATGTTAAATATCATTCACAACCTTATAAAATGCTTTTAGCTCCACTGGAAAACAACCTTAGTCCAGCAGAGTTACTATTCGAAAGAAGAATACGTACACATTTACCTATACTGCCCCAAAAGTTTAGACCCTACTTAGTCAACATAAATGAGCTGAAAGAAGGAACAAGACAGAATTGCACGTCGGAAATTCTGTTTTGACCGAAGACATGGGGCTAAGCAGTTGAAAGAGATTCCAGTTGGGACAAACGTCTATATACGATATCGCTGTCAAGAAGGAACTGTGGTCAAGCAGTATGAAGCACCCCGTTCATATATAGTTAAAATTAAGGACGGACAGCTACGAAGAAATCGGTCATTCCTTCATCCCCTAAATAGATCATCACTACCTACTCAAAATACGTCACCACTACCTGGACCACAAGTTACAGTCGTAATGTCATCTTTATATTCATATTCCAAACAAGACCAAATAAACTGTAGAAAAAGTGAAAGGCAGAAGAAGCCTGTTCAAAGATTTATATGTGAAACTTGATTGACTTGATGAAGAGTCTGAAAAACAATACTATATTGGTCTGATTTGTCACTACTGCTTACAGAGGGAGATGTGTTGATATATATATATATATATATATATATATATATATATATATATATATATATATATATATATATATATATATATAGGATATATATAGGATGTATTAAAATTAAAAACTGAGTACACTTCATATTTTTGTATTAAAACTGAATATATTAACAACATGTTTCGACTTTATTGTCATTTTCTAGTGTAAATTAAATAATTAAGTTAAGTATATAATAATTCTTTAAATAAAATTGTAAAACATGTGGTTTTTGTAAATATTGATGAATATGGATAAGTTTGTGATATTTTTTAGTTATAATTTTTGATGTTTCGAATCTTATCAAAAATTGGGTTTCTATAATTGATTTGTGTGTTCAACATGTTCACTGGATTTTCTTGTTGTGCTAAATATATATGTAATTCTTCTGTTGGATTCATTTTCTTGCCCTTTTTCATAAAATTTAATATTTTCATGTTTTCTTCCATTTTTGTGTACGTGTGGTCTGTAGAGAGCAAGTGTTCTGCGAATGTGGATTTCATAATAGTTGTGTTATAGCTTCTGAGAGCTTTTATGTGTTCTTGAAAGCGTGTTTTGAATGGTCTTCCAGTTTGTCCAATGTATACAAACCCAATATTTGATAAGATTCGGAACATTAAAAATTATAACTAAAAAAATATAACCAACTTATCCATATCCATCAATATTTACAAAAACCACGTTTTACAATTTTATTTAAAGAATTATTATATACTTAACTTAATTATTTAATTTACACTATAAAATGACAATAAAGTCGAAACATGTTGTGTTAATCAGTTTTAATAAAAAATTATGAAGGGTACTCAGTTTTTAATTTTACTACATCCTAAAAATAAGTAAGTAGCCCTAATTTTTAACTTTATATATATATTATTTATTTAATTTATATCACATGTTTTATATTTACTTGGAAGTTGGTCTTTTGTTGTACTGTATTTGTTGTTTAATATATTATCTTGCTATTCAGTTCTATAATTAATATTGAATTAATACAGCTAACATTACAGTTATATATAAACAGTAGTTCTGCGCTCGTTAAGTTTATATGAAAGATAGGTAGTCATGTCATTGATTACAACGTGACAGTAGTCAAAATGGGAAAATACAAGATTTTTCACCAGCTTAATCTTAACTTCTAAAGGTAAACAGTCATAATACCTTTTAAGAGTGTAAATACGAGCAAAAACTCTATTACATATTGAAGCAATATGATCAGGCCATGAAAGTGTAATATTCATAAGAAGTCCCAGGTTCTTAATCTTGTCACAAGTGAAGTTAAGTGAATTATTATCAATTACGGGGTACTGTGTCAAGATCAATCTGTGCCATCAGTCTGCTATGTCCATTAATAATATGTTAAATTTTATGTCAGTATTCATTCTACCAACCCCATCATTTTAGTCTGTGAGAGTATATCTGTCATCAGCAATAAAGATGATATTTACAGTGAATATGATAAATGCTGTTGGGCAAGTCATTGATATACAGAGTAAACAGTAGAGGTCCAAGTACAGAGCTCTGAGGGACACCTTTGATTAAACTTTCCCAACTAGAGTACGGTTATACACATGTACACGCTTACGCCTACCAGTAAAATAGGTTGAGGAAAAGTACTCAAAAGAGGAAAAGATGTGAAATTAAGATGAGAAAGTTTCATTTTGAAAAGCTAACAATATTATTCAATATGTTCTTTAATAATTTTAATCAATTTATAGATGGCGATATTGCGAGTGTATTACACAGTGTTGTATATATTTATGAAAAAAATTCAATACAAATTATTACTACAAACGAAAGTATGATAACTTATTATCATCGATCGTTGACATAGAAAACAACATAACAATTTTTTTAATGGATTCTTTTATCATAATACTTTATAATTTTAGCAACCATGTTGTATCTCAATTATGCTGCAAATTCACATATCCCAGTTCCATAGCATTATCTCCTCGGAATTCTAAGTGATCTCGCTGACATTTTTAAAGAAGTAACGGCGAGACCGTATCGTCATGAGAACTGATAGTGAGTAACCAGACAACAAACCTTTGACTCATTAGCCTCTCAACCAATTGGCCGTGACTGACTGAAAGTGAACCGCTCTTATCCGACCAACCACACACAGTACCATTACCATACCCACCACTCTTCTATGAGACCGTGTCGTCATGAGAACTGATAGTGAGTAACCAGACAACAAACCTTTGACTCATTAGCCTCTCAACCAATTGGCCGTGACTGACTGAAAGTGAACCGCTCTTATCCGACCAACCACGCACAGTACCATTACCATACCCACCACTCTTCTATGAGACCTTGTTGTCATGAGAACTGATAGTGAGTAACCAGACAACAAACCTTTGACTCATTAGCCTCTCAACCAATTGGCCGTGACTGACTGAAAGTGAACCGCTCACATCCGACCAACCACGCACAGCACCATACCCACCCACCAATCTGTTATGAGACCATGTCGTCATGAGAACTGATAGTGAGTAACCAGACAACAAACCTTTGCCCGTGCCTGACTGAACATGAACCGCTCTCATCCGACCAACCACGCACAGCACCATACCCACCCACCAATCTGTTATGAGACCGTGTCGTCATGAGAACTGATAGTGAGTAACCAGACAACAAACCTTTGACTCATTAGCCTCTCAACCAATTGGCCGTGACTGACTGAAAGTTAACCGCTCTTATCCGACCAACCACACAAAGTACCATTACCATACCCACCACTCTTCTATGAGACCGTATCGTCATGAGAACTGATAGTGAGTAACCAGACAACAAACCTTTAACTCATTAGCCTCTCAACTAATTGGCCGTGTCTGTCTGAACGTGAACCGCTCATATCCGACCAACCACGCACAGCACCATACCCACCCACCAATCTGTTATGAGACCGTATCGTCATGAGAACTGATAGTGAGTAACCAGACAACAAACCTTTGACTCATTAGCCTCTCAACCAATTGGCCGTGTCTGTCTGAACGTCAACCGCTCATATCCGACCAACCACGCACAGCACCATACCCACCCACCAATCTGTTATGAGACCGTGTCGTCATGAGAACTGATAGTGAGTAACCAGACAACAAACCTTTGACTCATTATCCTCTCAACCAATTGCCCGTGACTGACTGAACATGAACCGCTCTTATCCGACCAACTAAAAAACTTTCGTTTCTAGTTCAGTATGACTACTATGGAACGTTTCATACTAGTCATAGTTTTCATTCTAGTTCAGTAGTTCATTCTAGTTCAGTGACTAGTATGAAAACAATGAAACGTGGTGCTGCAAATTTTTAATTATTCACGATTATAAGTCAATAGATTATAAGTAAGGCCTTTTACATATCACCCATGTAGGAATGGCTAAATTATTCTACAAATATACTGTTTCTTCAGTTGAATGATAAAATGCAGTTCCAACTTGTAATAAACGGCAAGAAATGTATTAAGTAGTAGGAATACCTATATTCGTAGTCCAACAGAGCTGACTAATTCAATTAATTGTTTGTGTAGTTGTCTTTTTGCTCTACGTTTAGTGTGGTATCAGTGACTGGGGTAGACATCTTAGTTATATATATCTTGTATGAAGTATGCTTCAAGATAAAACTACTTAGATTTTGAGGGTGATAGGTAGAATTGGTCGGTAGCGTAGTTGGTTAAATCCCAGCTTCATAAGCTAAAGGTTCTCAGTTCGATCCCAATCAGAGTCATAACACAGTTTGAGAAGGATCAGCTGATAACCACCGGCTGTTCATTTGTCATTGGGCTATTAATTAATGACACTTTCTAAGGAATAGTCGGCCTTAGTTTGTAATCATGACTACATTCGCTCATCTACACTCATCACACTCATTCGAAAGCCATATTCGCCCATATCTTGACGATCGGCGTCTTATGAATAACTAACTAACTAGCCTGAAAAAGTGCTCATGGCTATTAATGTATAATAACCCACAATACAACAATAACCCCAGTCTCTAGTCCTAAATAACCCCTAGAGCGAGCTTTGAAAAGTCATTAACTATTGCCCAACACTACAAACAAAATAAATTTTGTAAAGAACTAACAAAATTGCTTAGTTTTTATCTTAGTGTAATAATATAGTTGTTATCTAGGTTAGGAGATACGGCCTTTTAGTACGCAATAAACTTGTCACAAACTGGAAACCCGACCTGAGTTCCTGGGAGCAATACATTCAGACGCCACTTTTTTGTACTGCAGATGATGCTCGTAAACTGTATCAAATGAAAACATACTCGTAATTCATTTTGAACATAATTTTCTTTTGATCAGTAACCAAAGTCAGGAGCAAACATTGGACGGTGGTTCTTTGGATTGAAATAAAAACAAATTGCCTATAAAAATACGATAGAATTTATCATATGGTTGATCGTATGGGTGGGTATCGTTAAATTTAATATCTATAACGGTTGGGTTGGGTAGCTGTTTCTACCTTATCAAAATCACCATAGCACTATAAAAATGGATCAATAAAAATACAAATAACAATAAACATTTTTTAGTTGTATATAGTAAACATCAATACCGGGATTAGATCAGTATTTTGACGAGGTTATCGTAAAATATTGTATAATTGTACAAAAACCGTATGGAAGTAAGGAGGTGTTGGTACTCAAAACATTTTTGAACACAACTACAATGCTATTACAAAATACGGTAAAATAAAAAATAAACAGTACGTTATCACAATCTATTAGGTTAAGATTGAATAATTTGTTTCAAAGTTTTGAACATTAATTTATTCGATAAACTATAGAAAAAGTTGTTGTATCACAAATACAATAAAAAACGTAAAAAGCAAAAGAATATTGGAAATTGAACCATTTTAATTCGTTCAGGGAACTATTAACTTTTACGAATAAAATCCAATTTACTTTGCCATATTTATATAAAACTGAATTTATTGACATAATATATTTATAATCACCAGTTTTCCTTTGCAAACTGGAAAATAAAAGCAATTTGGTATATTACATAAAATAAAGTATATAAATGTCAACAATAAAATCGATACTCCAAAACGCATGAATATCTGGTTGGTTGTACAGTAACAGTTGACTATTGCCCTGAATTCTAACCGTAAATATAGTACAGATTGCACGGTTTTCCATAAATACTCGTATATAACATCCGCATTAGATCCATGTTGAATGTATATCTACTGCAGCTCTAAGGACCCTCTCTAGATGTTAAGAACCTCTTCCCCCTACCTCCCCAGTGAGCCAATTTCCTTATTTACTTAAGTTTATCACTTGTTGGAAATGCTTTATCGATCAGCAATGTTAAATAAGTACAGTTAACATTAATATATGAGTCCAAAGCCACTTCTTGCAGTCACTGGTGATACCTATAGGCTACTTGTAATTTTATGTAGACTATATGTAATAGATGAAACTACAAATTTTAAAACAGTGGGGGGAGTAAACTTAGGGTTTGGGGTATAAACTCACGTACAGAGGTGATGACCCTTCCATCCACCCCTACATGTACAGGTGTGCTTCCCACCCACCCCGGCACATACAATGGTGGACATTACCACACTTACACACTCGGTGATGATGACCCTCCCATCCAACCCTACATGTACGGTGGTGATGACCCTCTCACCCAACCCTACTTTTACGGGGGCGACGACCCTCCCACACACCCCCGCACATACAATGTTTATGATATAACCACCCACCCTTACACATTCGGTGATGATGACCCTCCCATCCACCCCTACATATACGGTGGTGATGACCCTCACACGCGCCCCCACCCATACACTGGTGATGACCTTACCACCCACCCTTACACACTCGGTGATGACTCTCCCACCCATCCCTACATGTACCGTGTTGACGACCCTCCCACTCACCTTTACACATACGGTGGTGATGACCATACCACCTACCCACTCATAAATGTACAATAGTTTTGATCCACCCAGCCACTTATACACTGCAGTGATATTGACCCACTCCATCTACCCATTGATATTGTTAAGTGATATTGTTCAACGGGTACTTAATTTTAGGAGAGAAATGTACTACTATTTTCTCATATAAGATAAATTCACTTCTTACCCTCGTCCTCATTATTGTAAACGAGTCTCACCCACCAATCCATACACGGATGGTGTACAGTTGTGTTGACTGGTTTGAATCCTATTTATCTAATCGGCGGTAGTGTGTAAGGACTGAGAATAGTGAGTCTGATTGGAAATTTATCTCACGAGAGGTTCCTCAGGGATCGGTTTTGGGTTCTTTACTGTTTTCTCTATATATTGATGACATAACTAATGTAATAAAGCACTGCAAATAT
Source organism: Stictocephala bisonia (assembly GCA_035578905.1). NCBI lineage: Eukaryota > Metazoa > Arthropoda > Insecta > Hemiptera > Membracidae > Stictocephala > Stictocephala bisonia. The sequence continues at coordinate 411,505 of JAQJVL010000549.1, read as the reverse complement.
CACTTATACGCAGATTATCTACACACACGCACGCACGCACGCACACACACACACACACACACACACACACACACACACACACACACACACACACACACACACACACACACACACACACACACACGCACGCACGCACGCACGCACGCACGCACGCACGCACGCACGCATTTTCCTATTACTGAAGTTGACTTATTTGTTTTTCTTATGAATCATGAAGCCATTTCTTCCTGGGTTAAATGCCATGGACTCAAACTTAATGTCGAAGAGATACAAACTATTATTATTGCCCATACGAGACAGTTTATCAATATTGATATCAACACTTTACCCAAGTTAAAATTTAATAACTCAACACTTGAATACTGTGACAAAGTTAAAAATTTTGGACTTACTATAAATTAAACTTGGAGTGATCAAGTTACAATGACTTGCAACAGAGTATTTGCCGGTATTCATAGCCTGAAGCGGTATGCTTCCTGCCTACCGTTTAGTGTAAAAGTGATGCTGGTTAAAACTCTTGTTTTTCCACATTTTAACTAATGTGAAACTGTGATCAATGACATGACTGTTAAGCTCTCGGACATGCTCCAACCTACTCAAAACTAGTGCGTCAAATTTATTTTCAACCTTCGTCGTCAATTCTATTTTTTACACAACTGTCAGTTTTAAAATTAAAGCAGCTGCGTGAATATCATAGTATTCCTCTTCTTTTTAATTTGCTTCATTTAAAGATACCACGATACCTGTCCGAGCGTTTCAAGTTCATGTCCGAGATAAACAACTTCAATACTAGTCAGGGAGCGCTTCTTCTATCAGTCCTAGTACATCGTACCACGTTATATAATAGGGTATTTTCTGTCTCCACTTGCCGTTTATGGAATATGCTCCCTGATAATATCAGAATGATAGATAAGCGCGGTCGCTTTGGGATGGATGTCAAACGGGTACTTCTGCGGAACGTGTAAGGGATGGGGGTGGGCGGCGTCTGTGGTCGTGGGATGTGTTTGATAGTATGAATGATCTATTGTTGTGTTTAGTGTTAGTTTAATTCCGGTTCATTTCTTACGATAATATTGTTTGTTCTTACTATTATTTGCTATATTATTAACTCATTTTATAAAGCTTATTTTTAGTTGTTTCTCTTTGTTTTATTAATACATTATAACATTGTATTATTTGTAAATTTTCCATAATTTGTAAAATTGTATGTGTTAGAGAGGACTGTTTAGTCCTAAATCTCGCAAAATAAAGACATTTTTCATTTCATTTCACGGAAAGTTTGGAATTAACCCACTTGCTCTCACATACACTGGTTTGCTATAATGTGGATAGAAACAAATTTCTCATGCAACACGTACAGTGGTATTGGCCAACCCACCCAGCCGTATCATTCATTGTTGAATGATAAAGCCTGCCCACCCACCTAAACATGGACGGTTGTAATGAGTAAGTACCCTCCCGTCGTTAAGTGTTTAAGGAATCACCCATCAAATTATTAACATGAGATCTAAGAGCTTTCAATAAAGTAATTATACTTTAAACAAGTATTAATTCATATTTATATTTATTTTATAAGAGCCAAAACAGTTTGTCTCATTTAAGGCGGGAGTACAGAATTTTTTTAGGTTCGTAAAATCTCTTCCTTTGCTTTAAAAGAAAATAAATTGTGTAGAAAGTGATGAACTTCATTGTAAATTTAAAATCATGAAATGAAAATGGCGAGAATTGATTTTGAAGGAGTGACACAAGAGTTTGTAAAAATGTCTCATCTTGATGACGCAAAATGGTAAACAAGCTTGTTTCTCAATCAATGACAGTAGCAAAGATTAGTTCGATAATCGTTGATATAGTACAGTAGTAACTTGTAATAAATCTACAACAACTTGGATATAAAACATGGAAAATTACAAATTTAAGGTGAATTTAGAGTCAATGTTAAGAAAGGGCCTGGTGTCCCTAGATTTGTCCTTTAGTAAAAGATTTCAATTCAGAGCATATATAATCCACGTATATATATATATAAAATACGTGAAGCTGTTTTTTGTCAACGCAACTTCTCTCTTATTTCTTAACCAATCGAAACGGCCGAGGTATAAACAAATTTGCCTCTGTTTGTAGTTGTGCAATAAGGTCTCACTTTAACGAATTTTTCACCCTGAAGGGCACGGGAAGCCCCTAAAGTACGTTTTTCGGCCATAAAAATAACATGAGAGAGATTCATATGAATCGAAAAGTAACAGCTGTTTGAAATGTAAATAATGATTTACAAAACTGTTTAACACCGTTTGAAATGTAAACAATGGTGTTTGTAATATTTATGAGGTTAGATCTTACATAATGTTAAACCAGGAAAGGTTGTAGGCATAGCTTAAATGGCAATTTAATGCAAATATTTTATGTATCTTAAAACACCTGTTAAACAAAAACAAACGAAATAAACACGTTTGAAATAGGCTAAGTTATGTCATTGGGTGTTTATGATAATAAATAAGTGTCAACGCAAGTAATGTGAGTGAGATGCATCAAATAAATTTAATATTGTGATTTTACGTTATACAGTTAACCTATTATTATTTGTAGTCAAAAGACACTGGACGAGGCCGAAGGCCGAGGTGTATCGAGCGCAGCGTGTGACGGGGTTGGCACGCGTAGCGTGCAGGGATGTCCCCTAGTTATTATTATTATGATTAATTGAAAGTAAATAGGCATATGCTGAAAATACAACATTAATTATAGAGAGATTTGCACTATCATCTATTCAAGTATCTAGTTCTCGGTGCTCTATAGTTCGGTACATATAGTTTGGTACATACAGTTCGGTACATACGGTAACTTCTTTGAAGTTTTCGGAAGTGCAAAGTTAGTGCTAGATATTACACCAGTAATCAGTTCAGCCCATCTATCCCTCACACCAGTTTTTGCATTGCTTCAGTAAATTAGCGGTGCCAGTGACTGGGGTTTTTGCAGGTCGGCACACAGCTGTGGCCCCTCCTCAATTGGCGAGCACATGTGCCGGCTGCAACTCACTTCGTTCCGCAAATTCAGCCAATTGAATTGATTAACATCACTAATTACAACTGCACTCTGCAATATTGTTTCAAAAACCAAATTAACTTAACATATTTTGTAAGGATTTACTGAATTTGGTTATTCGTCTATTTAGGAAATTTTACATCTTACTTTTGTTAAATCAAAAACCACTATGCATTGTTATTGGCTATGCAGATTTTAAAATTATTTTTAACGTTACAAAAAATTCTGCAAATGAATCTGAAAATTATGATCTGATCACAAACTAATAATATTTGAAGTTTCAAATAGTAAACTATATAACAATATAATTTGACCATATTTGCCCTAGATATGATGCAGTTCAAGGCACGTGCTTATGGTCACGTTTACAATCTACATTCAATTCATGTTCAGATTCGAAACTAGTCGCATGTCCTGAATTTGTAGACCCAAGGGTTTAAGACTGTACATACTGTGCCGTGTTCAAATTTAGCATTCAAAATGAGCCTCTCCGTTTATCTGACAACGTGCCAAGCAATTATCAAAGCAGTTCATTGCGTCCTAAAGACATTCTTCAGAAATAGCTCTGCTTGGTCCTTCATGACCTTGTTATGGAAACAATTGTTATTAAAATAATCTGTCTAGTGAATATAAATGAGGGGAGAACAAGTAGCTGTATCATAACACTTCCAGACACAACCAAGTACTGCCTTATGTTGACGTAATGTATCATAACACTTCCAGACACAACCAAGTACTGCATTATGTTGACGTAATGTATCATAACACTTCCAGACACAACCAAGTACTGCCTTTTGTTGACGTAATGTATCATAACACTTCCAGACACAACCAAGTACTGCCTTTTGTTGACGTAATGTATCATAACACTTCCAGACACAACCAAGTACTGCATTATGTTGACGTAATGTATCATAACACTTCCAGACACAACCAAGTACTGCATTATGTTGACGTAATGTATCATAACACTTCCAGACACAACCAAGTACTGCCTTTTGTTGACGTAATGTATCATAACACTTCCAGACACAACCAAGTACTGCCTTTTGTTGACGTAATGTATCATAACACTTCCAGACACAACCAAGTACTGCCTTTTGTTGACGTAATGTATCAGAACACTTCCAGACACAACCAAGTACTGCCTTTTGTTGACGTAATGTATCATAACACTTCCAGACACAACCAAGTACTGCCTTTTGTTGACGTAATGTATCATAACACTTCCAGACACAACCAAGTACTGCCTTTTGTTGACGTAATGTTTTTGTTCTAAATATTACTGGAAATAACAATTTTGCAAATATGATCCTAAAGATGTAGACATTTTCGTTTTTCTTTATATATCGCATGGATATGGAAGCCACCTACCAAACTAAAAGGAGGAAAATAAAAAAAAAATAGTTTCATAAATAAAATTAAACTTCTAAGTTCTTGTATCTTAGTTTTGAAATATTGATTGTTAGTTCATAGAGTGATTATGTTCGTATGTTTTAATCTCACAAGAACAGTGTTATTTTCGAAGCTGAGATTCGATCACGAAACAAATCAACCTGTTATTTTTAACGGTTTTTTTCAAAACAAATTGCATTTAATCAAGAATTAATTGCGCTTTGCCATTGCTTTGCAAATTCATAATTAGGTTAATACAAAAAAATATTTAGTTTGAAGTTTTTATCTTCACCTATTTTCAAAACTAGGCGTGTGTATTCAAAACATAAAAAACCCAATGTGCAATATGATAACATTTTAAAAACACCTCATACACAACTTATGGTCAATAAATAATGAAAAAATATGGTTTCTCTATCTCAAAACGGCTGACAGCATCTTCAGACTCTGTAGGCCTACGTGATACTGGTAGCGCGTAAAAACGCCGGTTTGGTAGCTGAATTGTCACTTGTGTGATTCCCAGCTATCTCACCTGCCAACCCCCCCCCCCCCCAAACGGTCCTTCTCAGGACCAGCTAAATTATTATAAAGGTATAGGTTATGTTTTGAATATCTGCCATTTTCCTAGATAACACCTAGATACAAGTTGATCTTTTACCAACCCATATTACAGAATGGTCTCATTCATTTTACACTCTGCAATTTATGCATATTGTTGACGTTAACTTTCGTACTGGCCTTAAATATAAGTTGATGTTTCCAGTGTGGTTGTTGACTCCCAGTAAATTCAGGTAGTTATGTATGGTTATTATATTACGAATTAGCATAAATAATGCATCGACAATTAAATATTTTTAAGAACTATTTGGTTTTGATTTATTCTATCCTTCCTTCTTTGTACAGTTATTGAATTAAAAAAATATGTTTTTTTTTCAGAAATAGTCATTGAAAAACGTTTTAACTGTTTCCTAAGATTGGCCATCTCACATTTAGTTAGAATCAGCGTTCCTTTTCGTTCGCTAAGTGGCATTGGAAAATCACGCTACGATGTTACAATTTCTTGCCGATGGTAAACACGCATGGCTTTTCCAACAATTGAAGAATTGAGGACGAGTCGTGACATTTTAGATAATGTATCCGTTGAAGTTAAAGTTCAATTTGTGGAAAACCCAGTGGAACCATCACCATCCTAGTCCGTCCCAAATATAACAATAATGTCTACTGATTACTGCTTGACTCATTGTGTGAATAATACAATTGAGAATTTAATTCCAATACCTCTGTAAGAATTGAATTCACAACAGTTATGATTTTAAACTTGTTTTGCGTTCAGCAGGATAAATGTGTGAATGGACTTTCTGAGATTGAGTTCAGTTCAGACCTAAAATTGTTCTACAAATAAATATAGGCTTTTATCTTCTCATCAACGGTAAACGCTGTCCTGTCAATGAATACAACTCTCTATTCGTTTTGTTATTGTTTACATCTAATTGCACATAAACGTATTTTGTAAAATCTTATTATTAATTTGGTATTTTTCTCATTTATTGGGACAGTTTTTGTTATTGACTAGAGAATCCCGAAAGATTCACATCTCAATTTTGGTCTCTGTCCGTGACCATATCTTAGTTCGCTTTTCATGTGAATGAAAAAAAGTAGAAGTACTGTTTTTAATTTTTAAGTTTGAACCTCTAAACTCCCGTCAGGTTACGCCCCACAATCTCCTTAGTTACTTAGATATTCAAAAAACGCCGGCACTGTTGGTTCTGACGTCTTTTGTATTTATTCTGACGCTTTATTGTAAGCCGTTACGAAATGTTGCCGTTAAATATATTACACAATTGGTGTGTTTTGTAGCCTTGTTTTGACTTTGTTTACACGTAGTAAGATTGTGATCGGTTATTTACGTACATAATCAATAGTTAGTGTAATATATTTAGATATAGTAAATAGTCCTTTGACGCGGTTGACTCCAGGATAATGTCCTTGTTTTGACTTTGTTTACACGTAGTAAGATTGTGATCGGTTATTTACGTACATAATCAATAGTTAGTGTAATATATTTAGATATAGTAAATAGTCCTTTGACGCGGTTGACTCCAGGATAATGTCCTTGTTTTGACTTTGTTTACACGTAGTAAGATTGTGATCGGTTATTTACGTACATAATCAACAGTTAGTGTAATATATTTAGATATAGTAAATAGTCCTTTGACGTGGTTGACTCCAGGATAATTTCCTTGTTTTGACTTTGTTTACACGTAGTAAGATTGTGTGATCGGTTATTTAAGTACATAATCAATAGTTAATGTAATATATTTCTTTAAAATAAGAGCGTTTATTTCGGATCTGAACATTTTCAGTCCATGTGTTTCGGCCATACTGACATCTTTTTTGCTAAGATTGTATTTTTATCCCTTAGCGAAACACGACTATTCAGCTAGTTTAAAATATATTGTTTGGTTCTGAAAGTTTTAACGACATGTAGCTGATTTAATTTTATCAGTGAATAAAATAGATATTTCAAGTCTTTCATACCACTATGGTACTTGATTAATGAACGTATGTTGTAGAAGTAATTCATTCTTCAGGTTCAAAACATCATCAATATTTTATCATAAACTGTTGAATAATTGTACTTCGCCACGGAATATTTTATTATAAACTGTTGAATACTTGTACTTCGCCACGGAATATTTTATTAAAAACTGTTCAATACTTGTACTTCGCTACGGAATATTTTATCATAAACTTTTGAATACTTCTACTTCGCTACGGAATATTTTATCATAAACTTTGGAATACTTGTACTTCGCTACGGAATATTTTATTATAAACTGTTGAATACTTGTACTTCGCCACGGAATATTTTATTAAAAACTGTTCAATACTTGTACTTCGCTACGGAATATTTTATCATAAACTTTTGAATACTTGTACTTCGCTACGGAATATTTTATTATAAACTGTTGAATACTTGTACTTCGCCACGGAATATTTTATTTAAAACTGTTCAATACTTGTACTTCGCCACGGAATATTTTATCATAAACTGTTGAATACTTGTACTTCGCCACGGAATATTTTATTAAAAAACTGTTCAATACTTGTACTTCGCCACGGAATATTTTATTAAAAGCTGTTCAATACTTGTACTTCGCTACGGAGTATTTTATCATAAACTGTTGAATACTTGTAATTCGCTACGGAATATTTTTAGAACGTCTATAGTAGGGCCCCATAACCCTTTCTTACATTGTTTTTATGTGAGTATACAGGCAACAGGGTGCTCCTAAACTACGTTATTAAACTTAAGGACATGGTTCATGGGTCAAAATATGGAAAACATCCTATAAACAAAGGATATAACCCCTTCATTAACCAGCTTAACACCGTTTTCTATTTATCATTAAAAACGATTTATCTAAAACCAGTTAGACCGAAAAACTTCATATTTTCTACAATAATTTATAATTAAATGATCTAATAAAATACAAACAATTAACTCGTTACAGTTATTATTTTCAAAATGGCGGCCATTTTAAATTATCAATAAAATACAACCCCAAAACCATGTGTATTTTTTAAGTTACTACAAGTGTGATGTTTTATAATAAATTGTATTATAAATATAACGACATCTCGTTTTTGAAAATCGGATGAAAATTAAGGGAGATACAAGTTTTCTATGCAACTATTTTAAGTTTACATCAACAGTTTTTATCTATTTCCTGAAACGTTGTCTGATGTCGTAAAATTAATTACTTAGTTACCTTACAATCCTTATGAAATGTATACTTACGATACATTACTTTTATTTGCATAAGTAACTAGGTATAAATTATCAAAACTTATATTAAAATTAAATAATGCATATGTCATAACGTAAAATTAAACGAGGAAAACAATTGTGTGATTGGATTTTCCATATACTTCTTAGTTTCTTTTGAAACAACCTTCCAACTCGGATACCCGTAATTTATGTGCCGACAGTAATAATGTAAGTGCCTTCAAACCTGAAGTGATGGTTTATGTACTGTAGTGTACTGCAAATAGAGTACAGTTTGTTTGCAGGCGCTTTATTAAACATGTCTGGCAAATATCTCATCTGCTGTGTGTAGTTCCATCTATGAACAAATATACTCTATATATTTGTATATAATATATTCTGTGATATGTACTTACCCTGATTCTGTAGTCTACCACGTAAATTTTCCTTCTATGACCTACTGAATAAAAAAGGTTTAAGTCAGCCAAATTGTTTTTAAGTCAGCCACCCTAAAACTGTTTATGGCAACAATCTACATCCATTTCAGCTGTCATAAAATGCAAATACTATCAAAATGTATGTTATACTTAAAATTATTAAATTATTTAATCTGTCATAGGTCGTGTGTAGAGAAAATTTCTCACCCATGAATGACATTAACTTTCCGATATCATAAAAAATCGTACTTTTTTTAATTTTAAGTTTATTTGATACACTTAAGGACAGTATAAAGTAACTTTTGATGCCTTTTATATCTTTAAAAAATACCACAAATTAGTAAATATAAATAGTTTTGTTATAATTATTTCATAAATGTTGTAGTTGTGTTCGTTATTTTAAATATTAAACAAATACATTTTTTTGATACGGAGGATAATTAAAGCGCACGTATAAAAAGAGATTATTTATTAATTTTTCAAATACAAAAAGTATAAAATTAACGAATACAGCATATTTTCCTTATTTTTAATAAAAATATTTATTTACAACCTAAAATACTACGGTACTAAACACACATAACTAAATGTACAAGCAAAATTAAAAACGTTATAAAAAAAAACACATAATTCAAAAACAAATCTAGTCGCGAATGGAGAAAACTTCTCTCCACTACTGAAACATAAACAGTCGCATATAAAGAAAACGTCAAACTGGCCAAACATGTAGGTGCGTAGACACTTCCTCCGCTGCCCCCCCCCCCACCAATGTTTTCAAGAATACGCAAAAAACATGTGAAAAGGGTTAGACAACGCATTCCTGGAAGATCAATGTTGTAGGTTGACTATTAAAAAAGTTTCCAATGTATTAGAGAGGTTTTTGATCACCACGTGACCGATGATAGGTTAAGAGGATTTAGGAAACTCGTTTATCTCTTAGAGAATTGCTGTCCTAAATAAGAAAATATGTTTAAAAGCCTTCATTAAACCTGATCCATGAATATGAATTCCCTGTTACTAAAAGTACGTTATCCGTTTAAAAAAGAAACTAGTATGCAGGCCATTGACATACAAAACCTAAATCTAGCGTAGCTGTTTGTTGGAACAATAGTCTAGATACCAGTAAAGTTTTTTTTTTATTGGTACGGATAAAATTAACTATTTTAGCTTGAAACTTGTTTGAAACCTTTTTTGAAGCTCATTCAACAGACATCGAAACAAAGAAATTATAACCTATTTTAATATATTTGTGTCAATATCACAATTACTGAAGTCATTTACAGAAGTTTACGGATTTATTACTACAACTATTAATTAGTCTTATGCTGATCCACTTGTACGAGTAAGTCGTCTCACTTTTCTGTTCTCATTTTTCATCCGATTTTAAAAAATGAGATGTCGTTAGATTTGTAATAAACATTGCATATGTGGTAACTTAAAAAAAACTACCGGTTTTGGGGCTGACATTCATTGATTGAATGAGTCAATTTACAATATGTTTAAAAGAAATATATAGTTTACTATTTTACCTTTACAAAAAAAATATAAAACTAACAAAAATTTTTAGAATCAAAGATAGTATTGATCATACATATAATTTTAAAATACTAAATGATTAGTAAATAACATAAATATTTAAATGTATGTCAACTAGCAAAAGTTCATGAAATTTTTGCAAATAAAGTAAGTATTTATTTTTATAAGTAAACTATACATATTAGAAAATCCTTCAAAATAAATAAAGTTGGGTAGCCCCTCACGGTCAATTTGAGTAGCCCCCTCCTGATTAATTTGAGTAGCCCCACATGATAAACTTGGTAGTCGCTCGTTATTAACTTGAGTATCCCTTGTAATTAACTTAGATAGCTGACCGTGATTAACTTAGGTAGCCACCCATCATCAACTTGGGCAACACCCATAATTAATTAAGTTGGGAAGCCCCCTGTGATCAACTTGGGTAATTACCCGTGCGTGATCTTCTTTGGTAACACCTGTGGTCAACCTGGGTAACCCCCGGTGGTCAACTTGGGTAGCCACCCGTGATCAACGTAGGTAGTCCTCGTGATTACTTGGTAAACCGTGATTAATTTGGGCAGAATCTATGATCAAATTAGGTAGCATTCATGATATATCACGGACAGACCATGGAGCCAGGCAATCCCTTCAAGGACCCAGCACAGTGATCTACGTATCTCTAACAATTAAGAAATATTTATAAAGGGTGATAATCAAATCAAGTACATTCTAAATAGTTTATAAAATTGTCACATTCTATAGTTTTCCTCACATCATCCAGGTTTACTAGAATATCTGCTGTTGTTGTAGGTCCACTCTAAAAGTTCAGCCCCCCAACAAGAGATTGTCTATGAGGACGAGTATGAATATGATGATGGAGAGGGAAGCTATGAGTATGATGATGAGGATGGTGACGAAGACAACCACAAATCTACAGTGAAGAGAGCTCCGGGGTTGAATGAAAGCAACTCTACCAAAACTGAAGATACAACGAGATCGAAGCGAGACATCCCCACGGTCAAAGAGGAGAGGTATGTGCCGACCAATCCTCTCATGAACAACATTGAGTATTCAAAAAACAAACATGGGATGTTGCGAATGTATGCATCATATTTTGGCAATCCAATGAAATACGTAGGCTCTTCAAATCAAACACGTCATTTGAGTAACAGGTAATCCAGAGAATATTTTACAATAACATCTGTGGTGCTTCTTTAGATGTTGGTGGTTGGTAAACAGGTATCTTCTGCTTGGGTGGTGGTGATTTCAGCTATCCCAATATTGTTTTTAACTTGATTTCTCAGTTGCGGACAAAGAATAGTTTATGTAAGTTACAATTTTATTTCCAGCTCAAAGAAAATGAAATGAAAACTCAAACTTTCAATTTTAAATTGAATGTGTATTATTGCACGGGCATTTAATGATTATTTTGAACGCCTTCTATCTTTAACTGCTTGTTCATAAAACTCTCTGAAGGAACGTATCATAAGGTTTTTATTCACATAAAAGCGAACTAATTAAGGGAAGTTAGCATTTAAAGATCCCTGTCTACAATTTGTTTGACATATTAATAAATATTTTATTACTTAAGATTTATTGTTACACAAAAGTATGGTAAACATACCTTAAAATATAATGTTACATTTTACACAACACATTATTAAGTTAAGAAAAGCTACTTTTTGTGGTGTGTTAGTACAAAAGAAAATACTCTAAAGACAACAAACAATGAAATATTTTTGTAATAATCAAGAAAATGACTGACTCAGTAAACAGATAAGATAATCTGTTGTGATTAACATTCTTTTATAGTTCATACAAAAATGACTGACTCAGTAAATAGATAAGATAATCTGTTGTAATTAACATTCTTTTATAGTTCATACAAAAATGACTGACTCAGTAAACAGATGAGATAATCTGTTGTGATTAACATTCTTTTATAGTTCATACAAAAATGACTGACTCAGTAAACAGATAAGATAATCTGTTGTGATTAACATTCTTTTATAGTTCATACAAAAATGACTGACTCAGTAAACAGATAAGATAATCTGTTGTGATTAACATTCTTTTATAGTTCATACAAAAATGACTGACTCAGTAAACAGATAAGATAATCTGTTGTGATTAACATTCTTTTATAGTTCATACAAAAATGACTGACTCAGAAAACAGATAAGATAATCTGTTGTGATTAACATTCTTTTATAGTTCATACAAAAATGACTGACTCAGTAAACAGATAAGATAATCTGTTGTGATTAACATTCTTTTATTGTTCATACAAAAATGACTGACTCAGTAAACAGATAAGATAATCTGTTGTGATTAACATTCTTTTATAGTTCATACAAAAATGACTGACTCAGTAAACAGATAAGATAATCTGTTGTGATTAACATTCTTTTATAGTTCATACAAAAATGACTGACTCAGTAAACAGATAAGATAATCTGTTGTGATTAACATTCTTTTATAGTTCATACAAAAATGACTGACTCAGTAAACAGATAAGATAATCTGTTGTGATTAACATTCTTTTATAGTTCATACAAAAATGACTGACTCAGTAAACAGATAAGATAGTCTGTTGTGATTAACATTCTTTTATAGTCCATACAAAAATGACTGACTCAGTAAACAGATAAGATAATCTGTTGTGATTAACATTCTTTTATAGTTCATACAAAAAAGCATTTGATGGTCAATTGTTACTTTTAGGACTACTAATAACAGTTCCAAATATTGCTGTTGCGCCTTTGAAAAAACAAGATAGTCACATTGTGTTCTTTATTTAATGCACTAAGAGTTAGTTTCAAATGTGTTGTCAAATGATGTTCTTTACAAAATAAGAATTATTTGCCTTTCCACAAATTAAAGGTTAAAACAATTTATGACTTTAATTAACTTATTGTACACCAAATATATTATAATCGCTATTTTTTAGCAACCCTGAGGTGTTGTTGGAAACTGACGGCGAAACTCATGAAAAGAAATCATCCCACCACCAACCTCATCATCATAAAACGCCAGTCTACCAGGTAAATAGTTGAGGAGAAAGAAGCTATTCACCATGACAAGTATTTCTATATAAGTTAAGTTTGTTTTTTTCTATTGGATCAGGGTGGATGCTAATAACTCTATTGGACATGGCTGTTGAGAACCGTGGTGGACTACCTAACCAGGACGCAACATGGACTTCCACCCATAAAATGGATATACGAGTATTTATTTTCATTGTTTAATTATCCATAGTTCATCCTTTAATCAGAAACTATGAGCGTTTCCTGATTTCTAACATAGTTACAAATAATACAGTACATTTTTCATTGCTATGTCAGAGCCCCCCCCCCCCATTCTGCCTTATTTACCGTATAATCTCTATCAGCTAGCTGTCATATCATCACAATCACACCAATATTAGGTTAAAAAAATCATAAGCTGATGGAGTTAGTGGTAATTTTAAATTGTTTTTTAGCTTACGAAAAAAATTATTACTGTTACCTAAAAAAGTACTCTTGTCAAAAAGTAGCACCATGGAAAAGCATCTGCCATCTCAAAGTCAAATCCAAACCATTTTACTATTCAATTCAGTAACCCAAACCGTTCTGATTTGCAATATTTTCAGAGAAGAATGTAAAGAGAAATTGTTGACTATGTATTTCTCAAAATATGAGACTCCATACCATAATCAATTGACTAGTCTAATGCCAAGCCTCGTTGAACTTGCATGAAATGCATCTGCCAAACCTCAGTTCAAAGTCATTAGGACTAATTCCTTTTCGTGAAGGTTGCAACCATCAGCTGCCTCTGTTGGATCAAACAACAGAAACCATTTCTGTCTATTAAATGGCTCCTAGAATAATACTCAGATGATATTGCAAGGTGATTTTAGGATCTGGGCCAATGTTCTTGCTAAGCAAATTATTACAAATGGATAGGTCAGGAATGGAGATGATCTTATTAAATTCACAATAACTGCACTTTTGTCTTATTCATAGTGAAGAACAAAGGTACAAGATTTTCTATATGATTTCTTCTAACTAACCTTATTTAAAAATACCAAGTACTCTCCATCTAACGGTTATGGGTGTGACAAATTGGTTACAACAGCAAAAACATAAAATAAGGGTATAAACCTAGTGGTAGTGGGCTATATAAAAATGATAATGTTATGCATCATATATTAAAACTGACCCTTTACCATTTTTATATGATACAATCTCACTTTTTTATGCATCTAAATGAGAAACAGAATTAATAGCAATGGGCAGCAACTTTCTGGATCGATTTGGACAGTAAACGCACAAGTCATGTATATTACAGTGTTGTTCTTGGTTTACTCATGTGCAGAATATTGTGCTCCCATTTGGTTTAACTGTACACATGTACAAGAGGTAGATGTCCAACTAAACATGACAATGGAAACTACTAACCTTAACAAGGAAATAAAAATTGTATTCCTTTTCATACATTTAAAAGTAAAATGATAGTAAATTCTAAAAAAGTTGTTTAAATGTTAGTGTTAAATACAGGGTAGTCCAAAAAGAAATGCCACATTTTAACATCAATTTTCATGTACCCAATTTTAACTATAAGGTAAAATTTATATATGAATAGATAGAAAAACTTTCTAAGAAAAAGTTTTTAGTAGTGCTCATTTAATCTCGATATGTACACCGTTTGAGGCTCTGTATGCATGAACACGAAATTTAGCATATCATAAAATGTTATTGCACTTTTGTCATTAAGTTTAACATTGCTTGAGTAATTTATTTATCGCATAATTTGACTGTCCATCCTGAATTAAGTTTTGGTAATTGTTATAAATATTTTCAAATAGATGAGTATATTTTCTTTATTCATTTTTTTACATCAAAATAATTTCAATATTACTTGATTATAAATTACATTCTAGACTTCATTCTAAAATATTTTGATTGTGAAATAACACACGATATAGTCTTCCCATCCCAATAACGAATGGTTTGTGGGGTAAAGCATGAAATTGTTCCCTAAAAACCTGTATCAACATAAACATGTTTTATGTATAAGTTTTTTTAGGTAATCTGTATGTAACATGCATTAATAAATGTTATTGAGCATTAAGAATTAATAACTATTGTAAAAAAACTTCTATTAGCGATAAGAATTTAAGGTTTTTCTTTGTATTGATAATTTACAAAAATAAGGATAAGAGAGGGAAACCAAGTTTTGTCTGAAAACAACAAGAAGTTAACACGCAAAACATAGTTAAGTTCAACAAATTAAAGATTAAAGCATGAATAGATAAAAAGAATTGTTGCTTTACTAACTCATATATCTCTTGAATTAGGAACAGAGAAGGCCCGAAGAATCAATTGTAAGGTTAAGACATGGAGGTCGGAGCAGAAGTGGTCATAAGGCTGATGTGGAATTACTCTCAGAAAATTCTCGTGAAGAATTCGATCCACAAAACCCCTCAGTACAACAATGTGATATATTGGCCGCACATTACGTTGCAGATGCATCAAGTTATAATGTTAGAGATCATTCCCATTACTATGGTAAAGTATTATTTTTTATACGTCTAGATTTCACAATACTTAAACTGTGGTAATGGTAGAAGAATTAAATATTAAGAAATTATTGAAAAACTTATAAAAAAGATAAGTGAAAAATAACTGAAGTAAAACTTTATTTGATTCAAGATGTAAACAAATTACTACAATTAAAGAAACAACATATGTTCTTTAAATAAAAAAAATATTAACAAACTCTTAGGTTTTTTTTTTCAACATGCCCTCAAACCTGAGAGTTCAAGTAAATCCTTTAATCGACTACCAACAAGTCCTTTTGTTAAAAAATCAGCTAACTGAAGTTTGCCTGGTACATGTTCAACCTTGTAAACACCCTTCTCATGGTTCTCTCTCACAAAGTGATATCGTACACATATGTGTTTTGTTCTTCCGTGCATGACAGGATTCTGAGTCAATTTTACAGCACCAGCATTGTCAATGTACAAGTTAGCTTCAACTGAAGAACCTTTCATTTCTTCCAACAAACTTTTCAGCCAAACAATCTGCTTCACTGGCCACTACATATTCAGCCTCTGTTGTGGATAGAGAAATGCAATTTTGTTTCTTTGAGAACCAACTTATTGCTCCTCCAGCAAACATACATATACAGCCTGACCGAGATTTTTTACTTTCCTGGTCACCTGCATAATCTGCATCACTATAACAATTAAGAACCTGATCTCCCTTCTTATATTGTAAGACATAGTCCTTTGTACCTTGCAGATATCTGAAAATCCGCTTAACCTGAGACCAATTCTTGATACTTGGGCTATTCACATGTTGAGCTAACAGCATAGCAAATATCTGGGCGGGTATTTGTCAAGTAAATTAGACTGCCAATAGCTTCTCGATATGGCACACCAGCTGCTAAAGACTGTTCTTATTTGTCACATTCAAACTTGTCAACAGGTGTTGACACTGGATTACAGTTAGCCATCCGATACTTTTCTAAAACTTGATCAATGTATGCCCTCTGGCTAAGTGTGATCGAATCTTTCCTCTTTTTGATCTCAACTCCTAAATACACTTCAGGATCTGTTACCTTGATTTTAAAATCACATTTCAGGTTTTGAACAAATTCATCAACTTGTTTTTCATCAGTTCCACAGATAAGTCCACCATCCACATAGATAACAACAAACATCTTTTGATTGTTAACTTCTCCAATAAATAGACAAGGATCTGTCGTACTAGCTCTAAAACCTTGAGATTTCATAAATTTAGATAACCGTTTGTTCCAGCATTTAGGACTCTGCTTCAACCCATACAAACTACGGTTTATTTTTGGGTAAACATACAAGTTTGAAAACATCATTTTCATGAAGAGACCCCATCTCTTCATTCATCGCTGATTGCCAATGATACCACTCTGGACTGCTTACAGCTTCTCCATAGGTCGGTCCAGCTTCAGCTAACATCACATAGTCCTTTAAGTAAGTGGGAGGTTGACACTGTCTCTTTGGTCGATTAAATTCACCACTACCATCTACATGATCTTCATTTTCAACATCTAAATTTTGACTATCACTTTCAGAGGCTGAAACTTCTGAACTTGAACTTGTATTATCTATAAACTGATTTTTGACTTCGGACTCAGTAAACTTATCAACAACTTCTGGTTTTATAGAAACGGATACATTTGAAATAGTGTCTTCCTCAATCACTGCCTTATCATTTTCCTTGCCCTCTGCTCTACTATTCATCAAAAGCTTGAAGACAACATCACGACTGATTATGACATTCCATCCATCATAAATTCTGTAACCGTCTCGCTCACCACAGTAACCAACTAGGATACCTGCTGTTGACTTTACTGACCACTTCTTCCGTTTTTGTTTTGGCAAATGTACAAAACACTCAGTACCAAACGGATGAAAATGATTAATCGGAGCAAGTCCTTTCTTGAACCACAGTTCATATGGAGTCAGTCCATCTCTCACAGGACCTGTACGATTAATTATATGAGTAGCTGTATTCATAGCTTCTGCCCATAGTCTTTTTGGTAGATTTTTAATAACCAGCATAGTTCTTGCGCTTTCAACAAGAGTATGCATCTCTCGCTCTATTGAACCATTCTCTTCCGGTGTATATGGCATTGTAGTTCTCATAGTTATTCCTCTTTTCTGAAGAGTTATTTTCACCTTGGAATTACAAAACTCTGTGCCTCCATCACTCATAAAAGTTTTTACAACATGTCCTGCTGTTTTACATTCATTAATATATGTTTCCACACAATCAGGAACATCTGACTTCTTCTCAACAAAGAAAACACGTCTGTATTTTGTGTAATAGTCCTTAAAAACTACACAATAACGACTACCTCCAATTGACGGCTCTTCCATTGGTCCACAAACATCTCCACTTACCAATTCACCTACTTCTGTTGGTTTTACAGTTCTAGAATGATAAGTATCACGATGTTGTTTTCCTAGAACACAACTTTCACAAAATTCATCAATTTTGTCAACAATGATCCCTCTTAACTTTAGATGTCGTCGTACATGTCCTTTGTCTTGATGAGCAAGACATGCATGCCACTCCTGTATAGTTCTTGGTCGACTGTTACTGGCAGCGTTTGCTTCTGCTTGTGACTTTTCCGGAACTAATACTTTAAACTCAAGTTCATAAAGACCATTTTTCATGTGTCCTATCACCTGTGGAACATTTCCTCTTAAAAATACACATTTATCTTGTGATGCTTTAAAGGTATATCCTTTTTCCACTGAGTGACTCACCGACATGAGGTTACGACCTAACTTAGGCATATACCATACATCTCTAAAGTCTTCACTTCTTTTTGTTGACCAAACGTCACTAAAACACGAATGTTTCCTTCTCCAGTAGCTTCGATAACTTCACCGTTGCCTACAGTAACTTTTACTGGCTATGAAAATGCACTAAATGTATCAAAATACTTTCCACAAAAGCACATATGTTGAGATGCCCCCGAGTCAGCAATAAAAGTACAATCACACCTTTCATTTGCAACATAGCATAACAAATTGTTGTTTTTAGGCTGGAAAGACTTTCCTTTGTCTTTATTGGGACAATTACTAGCGTAATGTGGACCTTTACATATGAAACATTTAACAATTTTCTTCTTATTTTTCTCTTTGTGAGAAAATTTTTCTTTTTACTTGGCCTAACAACAGTGCTATTTACTTTTTCCGATAATGCAGTTTCTTTAGTGAACTTAGGCAATCTTTGTTCAATGAGCCTAATTCTCTCAATCAACAAATCAATTGACCTATCTTCCACTTTAACACTCTCCCAAACACTTTTAAATTCAAAATATTCATTTGGAAGAGTACTCATTATTCTGCTCATTAGTACTAAGTTTTTAAGTTCATTTGCCTTGTGCTTTACAAGCTCCTCATTTACTTCCCTAAATATTAACTGTAACCTAGCAAAATACTGTACTAACTCTTCATCTGGGAGTTTTTCTGCTGTGAAAAATGCTTCTAGGGTTCTATCTAGCCTTTGATTAGAAGACTGTTCATAGACACTAATTAGCTTTCCCCACATATCCATACCATTTTGACAAGTTGCTGTTAGTTCAACATGCCTATCATCAAGTGCACTTACAATTAAGACTTGACATAGTGCATCATCTTTGTCAAACTGTTTAATCTTATTAAGAGTTCCTTGTTCATTCTCAGCACCCTTAGCTGGAATTTCTGGTCTAATATGTTTTCCTTGAGCAATGTCTAACACTTCATTGTGTTTTAACAACAAGTCCATTTGTCGTTTCCATCGTCTCCACACTAATTGACCATCAAGCTTATCAACTCTAAATCTTAAATCCATATTATACTTACTTTATTTCACTCTTCAAACGATATCTGGGCGCATAACCTATTGAAAAACTTATAAAAAAGATAAGTGAAAAATAACTGAAGTAAAACTTTATTTGATTCAAGATGTAAACAAATTACTACAATTAAAGAAACAACATATGTTCTTTAAATAAAAAAAATATTAACAAACTCTTAGGTTTTTTTTTTTTCAACATAAAAGTATTTATAAAGTATAAAATATCTTTTTTACTCAATATCCTGAGGGCCAAGGCATGATTGATGGCTGAGTGACGTTTGCTCAGCATGTTGGGTCCGATCTGCCACTATTCCAAGCATCATTATATTCTCAATTAATGCATTATGTTGTGGACTCTTGAGAGGCAAATTTCCCAAACTTATACTGCCAGAATCGAACCCATATCCTCAAGGTCATTGCTACGGTGAAGGCAAACGCTTTACTGCTCAGCCGCCAGATCCCTTCTCCAGAAAATTAAATACATAAAGTTTTTGTTTAATAGTAACAATTTAAATAATTTTTAAAATTCTCATAAATTCCAATAAAATTATTTATTTTGTGAGGCCTTTTAACAACAATGTACCTACAATGTACATTCACCTACAATGTAGGCATCATCAGACATCAACTAAATTCTAATTAAAAAAACATTTGTTTACAAAATATAATAATGTAACTATTTTAAACATATGGTAGATTTTAAAAAACTATTAAATGTAAAGTTTGTATATGTAAATATGAATGTAAAGTTATTTAAGTTAAAATTATACTATATAAACAGACAATTTTGAATGGGAGGAGGTTCATTATTTCCAATTAGTGTATTAAATTTGTTCATGTAGAATGTTTCTGATGCATCTAATAATTGATTTTTGTTAACTTGTTTTAGAACATTTTTTTTAATTAGAATTTAATTGATGTTTGATGATGCCTACATTTTAGGTGAAAGGCCTCACAAAATAAATCATTTCATTGGAATTTATGAGAATTTAAAAAATTATTTACAATTTCCAATAAAGAACTCAAAGAAGAAATGAGTAACAATTTATCTTGCATATACCGTATTGTTGCATTTCATTAAAAACTGTTAAAAAAGTTACTATAATTAAGCTAATTAAAAACAAGTATTATAATAAAAGAGAGAAATATTGAACATAGGTTTACGATATCACTAACTTATTCTTAGTTAAACATTAAGGAGAAGTGCCGGTAGGAATTTAGTTCACTGATGTACTTCCCTGATGTCAGGGAAGCAGTAGATCTAAATTGTATCTATTAAACCCAGGTTATGAATGTTTTATATTTCTCTCACATATTTCCTTGACTTTAACTACACCAATGAATCCTTTACCCTGTGTTAAAATTTAAATACTTTGACTTTTAAGCTATTCCAGGTAGTTTGCATCATATTGTAATTATTGTCATACAGATCCAATATAGCATATATACGGTTTGTGACATTGGAAAGTAGAGCAGTTAATCTTTGAATATAAAAGCCAAATACCACTAACTGGATCACAGTTTCACAAAAACTATGAGGCTTTGGACCAACAGACTTGGCACAAACAGTTTCTTGGCACCATATGAATGAGAGACCTTAGGAGGGTGTAACTTGACATTAGAGGTTATGTTTTAACAATGTAAGCATAACTGACAAATGTTTACCCTCTTATTTCAGGTAATAATATATTGTTCCATCCTTATGGAATTTTCAAAGACTGGGCCCCTGCTGATTGGATGTTTGACCTTGGTTCAAATTCACGTTTTACAATTCACCATGGGAAACTGAGTGTCCAGAAACCTGGCATATACTTTGTTTATGCACAGGTAAGTAACTATTAACACTAAATTTGGTATATAATTAAATTTCATAGAAGCAAAGTTAAAAATAGATAATTATGCAAGCCATAGTCATAAGTATCCACATTATTTATAACATTGACACAAACCATCAAATTGCTAACTTGACCTCTTTATTTAAAAAAAATATCTGTAATAAAAATTAATTCTAAAGAAAATGTTTGCTGTCCTAAACTAATATATGATAATAAATAGTAAGGAGATTTTGAGAAAAAATTATTATTCAATCCAAACTATAACTAGTATCATTATATTTTGAAGCCAAACAATTTAAGTACACAATTCTCTCCATAGCATCGTAAGGTTATAGAGTTTTATCTTCATAACCAAATACAGAAACACTCAACAATACCATCCCTAAGATATTTTCTCAACTGACCACCTGGTTCACTGCTAATCAATTAACATTCAATACTTCTAAAACACAATTAACTCAATTCAACTCAAACCGTCATAAAATATTCATACAAAAAACAATATCCACTGATTACAATATGTTCGATTTTCAAGATTCAGTGACTTTTTCAGTTAAGATTCAGTGACATCAGGTTAAGTGGAAGAAGGGACTTTCTAGTCCCAACTTCGCCTGGTTAAATAAAGACGCATTTCATTTCATTTCATTTCACTTTTTAGGTATCAAAGTGGATCATCAACTAAATTGGAAAACTCATGTAAAAGTATTGGCAAGCCGATTAAACTCAGTCTGTTTCTGTTTTTCAATATTAAAAAACGCAATCTCTTTTGAAACATTACTAACAATTTATTATGGCTATTTTTCTTTTTTTTTTAATATGGAATCATTCTATGGGGAAATTCTGTAAATGCAATTGACATTTTTAAAATTCAAAAGAGATATTTGAGAATTATTACAAGATCAGGACAGCAGACATCATGTAGACCAATTTTCAAAAAATTATTCATTTATCATTACCAAGTCTGTACATCCTGGAAGCATTAATCTACACACATGCATGCACGCACGCACGCGCACACACACACAAAAATAAAGCTTTTCCTATTATAATAATTCTTTAACTCACAATTACTCCACCTGACACAAAGAAAAAATACAGTTTCCCCATCACAGACTTAAATTGTTTGAAAGCACATATTTTTACACAGGAATTAAACTGTTTAATAAACAAGTACAAAAGTTACCTATTAACACGTTCGCTGCGGACCGAATCAGCTGTTCTATTGTATATGCAGACATAACAATTGTCATAAAGCTTATATGTTTTCATTTATTATTATAAGTAATGAGTAGAAAAACATTATTATAAACATACAAATGCGTGTAAGTACATATTTACATAAAACGCCAATTGGCGTTTTCCGCATATAGCGTCAAAATTTACGATGTATGCGGTAAACGCCAAATGGCATTTTTGTAATTTGTACTGTACATTAGTTGAAAATTAAGTTTTAGGAAACTGAAATTTATTTCCTTACCTTTTACTTGTCAGTATGGTGGCCCAACTGTGTACATACTCAACCCAACTGGGTTGAGGAGATGAACACACTGACGTAAGCTGACTGTTTACATCACTACTACTAATGTCAACTGTGTTTTCAGACTCTGTATCTGATTCACTGTCATCAGTTGGACGAAAACTTTCACCACTACTATATGCCTCTGATTCAGAATCACTATCATTAAATCTATCAATTTCACTAACAGTTAATCTATTGGGATCACGGGGCTCAAAACCTGCCATATTTAGCAAATTCTAACACATTTATTAAGAACAGTAATTAGAAACGGCATACACATCCACGTTCTCTAACATCTAAACAAACACGTGGCAATTCACTAAAGAGGTTAGAATGACTGAAGATGTCATGATATGGCGTGGAGTGGGGAGCGTTCAATGCCAACTGAGAACGCCAAATGGCGTCAGCCGCATATGCCGTGGCACTGCTGAACGCCAAATGGCGTTTGCCGCAGCGAACGTGTTAAAAGATTTATTTTGGTTCTGAAGAAATATTTCTTGTAGAAGTCCTTCTATTCTTTGCAGGAGTTTTAAGAACAAGAATAAATTGTAATTCATCTATATTAATTTATGTGTATTAATTTATAATTGGTATAAATGTTATTACTGTATTATTAAGTTGACGAGACATTTGTTTCTTACAGAATTTGCTGTATTGCAGACGTTTATTGTTAATAAAGAAATTTGAATTTGATAATTATTGTATCTCTCTTGAAATTACGATTAGGGGGTTCAATACCATATTACTAAACTGCTTTACCAAAGGGCTATTTACTCTTAAAATGGTTCAGGATATTTTCTTAAATCTTATGGATTAATACATAACTGCTCTTAATAACCACCACTTAGGTGAAGAGTTTCACCTCAGGACTATTGGGAACTGTAATTTTCTCCTTTTTGTCACTTCTCCAAAAGAATCCTAGAGTCTTTCACAAAGTTAGGGGTAGTTACAGATGTGACAAACTGTGTTTTCTGCTTCATTACAATGTCCACATATACACAACTTTCAAAACGTCAAACACCTTAGAACAAACATCACCAAAGACAATAAAATATGTATTACTCCTCATACTGATCACGAATAAACATTGATTTGACATTCTTTAGAAACATGTTTGAGTTCCTCATTCAGCTTTACAAATTACAATGTTTTAGTTGGATTTTTGGAACTTTTTAGATGTTACTACGATTAATCTAGTTCTGTATTACATACACATGTCAATCAATTATTCAGTCTTTGTGAAAATGATGTATTGTCGTTAATAAATAAATTATTGGCGTATTGAATCATTAAAACATATAACTCACCATTTTTCTTGTTTGGGTTTTCTGCTCTATTTTTTTGAAATGCATTCGGCATATTATAGAGCTAGCCTGAGGCAATTTTACTAAACAGATTACAAGAAACATCTTTTGCTGCATTGGCACTTCTGTTTGCTCCACACAACCTTATGATATCTTCCTAAAATTAATTGGTAAAAAAATCTTCATTCGCCTATTTACATGGGTCTTTAGGCCTGAGCATGGCTCAACAGGTGAAATACTGACCATTGGTGGCTGTTTGAAACCTTAGCTAATGATCCTTACCATACCAGCAGTATTTTTTATTAATTAATTGCGTTATGGTTTCTGCTAGTTTCTTCCATGCATGTTGGCAGAGTTACCTGCTCCGAACACTTTAATATTGGATCTGGTACCATATACTTCCATTCTTATTCCCAATAGTTTTCAACTCATTTATATACCAAATATTTTTATTTCTTGTATAATGAGGATAATTTTAATTTTACTCCTCTTTATGTCACCAAGATGACACATTGTGGATCTATAAAGTGTGTTTGACAAAATGTATGGTGTATACATTAACATAGCTGCACATCTTGGTTTGTTTTCTGGCCTGGTTATCTTTCAAGTTTCCATTCCATTCTCTCTATATATAGTCATTCAGTATATCTGAATTGAGGTACCCAGACTTAAATCAGTTGTACTAAGATACCGGCACTGTAAGTGTTTCTCATAAAACCAGGTATATAGCTCATCATTTCATGACCTCATATACTCTTAAGCTAACATGATATTAAACAATACATTTTACAAGAGTCAATTTATCATTTTATAAAGACAGTAACTCATTCTAAAATTAAGTCCTCTGTTATGAACCATTCATTCACTTTGTTACTTGTAGAAACTTACAACAGCTTTAGTTAAATGTCCTATGTTAGCGTATAACCCAGTTTTATAGCTTTATACATAAACATTTTAGCTAGAACAAAGAGGAATGATACTTTGTCAATGTTCATAATTTTTTCTCATGAATCATTTTATAACAATTTTCAAGGGGCTCATCTACAATATATAGGAATGGTTTGGTTTGTACAATATCTAGATAAGCTTGCTCGCAATGCATAAGGTCTATGCATGCATGACATCCAAGTAGTTTTTAGGACTACGCTATCATCAGCAAATGGAGCATAGTGTTCCAACTCATTGAGAGAAACTGACTTCAGAATCTGCTGCTGGAGCTTCTGGTAGTAGAACACCAGTTTCCTTCGACTCAATAACACAACATTCCTTTGTGGGCAGCCTTTTGTGTTGCTCCTTCTCTAGTATGAGATTTTTACTTGTTCAGCACTAAACATATTATAAATTTGTCTCACTATAATGTGTAACTAAATCCAACTTTTGACCATTTAACTATTAATAGTAATCGTTTGTTTTTCCCTGTTAACAGTAGACATAAATTGATAGTTTATCATGTTATCAAAAGGTCCTTTTATTTTCAAGAAGGCTAAAGCAATCTCTTGTCACAATATAACCAACTAATCTCTATGCCCTTTTTCGTCTTGTAAATGGCTCAAATTATAGTTTTCAATGACACTACTGCAATCTGCTATGCACATTTCTAGACAAGCGATCATCAGTTAATGAGAGAAATATCTGATCAAAACAGTGGACTAAACAAATCAATATCAGTCAATTAACAATTTATAGGGCACATTATAACAAATCATATTTTATTTAAATCAACAAAAATAAATGAAGCAGAAAATAGAGGTGAAGTGTGAATATTTTTGTGTGTAGTTGAACTTGCATTAAAGATATTTATGTAGCGTAGTTGTAAATTAAATCTAGAAAATTAATGCATAATACACTCACGATTTATGTGATAAAAATGTAAAAGTACTGGTTTTTTTTTGGCACTGATTGGAAGTGTAGCTTCTGAGTGGCAATTTGGTCAATTTGGTGGTTTCTCTCGCTGTACATTCTCTCGTTCGTTGTAGGTATACGAGTGGTGGTGAACCAATCCACGGAGGGGTCGTTGTGTAATGTAATGAGGTGGGTGATACATAAGTGCAGTAAGTTGTTCAGCTCGATTGCCACGCTTATGTTTGTATCGATGTTGTCTCTCAGGTACCTGGCGATCACTGGCAACAGCATGTCCACAACTCTCACTCTGATATGACTTAAATATATTTCAGTGCAGGACGTTTATCTCTCTTGTCCCTTAGGAGTGGTTTTGCCATCGGTGTAAAGTATGACCTGTCGGTCTAAAAATGAATCTACATTTCCCGGTGACAACCGCGTCAGAACCCACAGTCTTAGGGAAACCACTGAGGATTCCACATCATAGTATGGGCGAAACGTCTTGTTATCTTGTAAATATTGTAGATAGTACCTTGACATGGTTGTCACCGGAAAATGTAGATTCTAGTTATAACACCGGCCGCTTATGCCTAAATTCCAAGAGGGAAACAATTTACCCACCCGTCCACTCTTACACGTACAGTCTCTCAAAAAAAGGAAAATAGAAGTAAAAAAATAATCAAACACAGCTAACCATTACATTTTATGTCTCCAGATCTATTATGCAGCTACTCACGATCGCTGTGGCTTCCATATTAAACACAATGGAGTGGAAGTAGCTCAGTGTATGATCACTTCTTACGGGAGAATGGCAAAACGAAACACATGCTTCACCGCCGTAGTTCTACAACTACAATCATCTGATCTTCTTTGGACTAGTGAAGTTGAAGGTCACAGAAATACCAGTTTCAAGAGCTCTCACAGTTTTTTTGGCTTAATACTTTTAAAACCAGTTTAAAATGATATGATGTTAAATCAACTTCGTCCTGAACCAAAGACATATAAAATGTTATTAGTTATTGTTTTATAACTCTCTAATGTTGAACAAATCAGTGATTTTTTGAATGAACTTTCCATGACATTAAATTTAATATCTTTATATTGTATTATTAGTAAAGATTTTGTAAATTATTAAACTTTTTTGTACAGACGTGAGAGTTTCAATTTAACCCTTTCCGTGATAACGTCCTGATATCAGCATGTAAGCCGGGTAGACGAGAAATACTAACGTCCTGATATCGGGACGCTCAGAATTTTTTTAATTTAATTTTTATTTTATATCAATACCAGTCATATGTAATATGAAAATAATCACTAATAAAGATAAGTTACAAATATATATATATATATACTTTGTTTTCTTTATTAACATCTAATTTAGAAGGCTCTGACAAGTCAGCTGTTTGTTTTGTTTAGTTTCATACGTTCACTCACTGGTAGCGTCAGTCAGTTATCTGTCTGTGCAAACTTGTTTTGTCACGTTGTTTGCTTTCATTTTTTGGTTATAATATCTTTTAGTCAGTTTAGTTATGTTATTAATAAAAAAAAAATGAAATGTTCAAAATCGCCAGTAAGCGAGAATACCGTTTGAGCTTTATTAGATGAAGAAAAATTTAAGCGATGGATTGTTATCAGAAGATAGTGAAGACAGTTCTGAGCAAACCAATTTTTGGAAAAAATACCTTTAGACAGAGCAAAGAACTGCTCTGTTTGTAGTGCAGCTAGCACAAAAACTGGAGGCAAAAGGAAGAAATCAACATTCCATTGTAAAAAGTGTTTCAAGGGTGTGCATTCACTATAGTTGCTAAATTTTTTATAAGTGTCATAAGAATGTTAATTTTTGAAAAAAAAACTACAAAACTTTTAGGATTGTGTACAGTTTTAGTTACAGTTCTTAGTGCAGTAACTCATGTTATGACTGTATTTTATTTGAAATTTGAAGTAATTTATTTGAAAATAACGATGTCAAAGTGAAAAAATGATAGAAAAAAATTTTTTTGGTAAGTACATTTTTATACTTCTTGAAAATATAATACATTACTTATAAATAAACTTACTTTGAATAATTTTACAGAATTTTATCTTGTATAATAAAATTAAAAAACTGATGGTTTATGTACAAAAATAAGGAAAATACAGGCAAAAATATAAATTTGTGTAAAACAGTCTAAAAAGGGGCTGGTATCCCTCAGCAGTCCTGGTTTAATCCAGCGGTATTTCTCAGATAAAATTTGAATTTTTGGTCTGGTACCGAAAGGGTTAAATGTATTATTAAAATAGGAACACTATAGAAGTTACTTAATTAATTTATCCCAACAATTTCACAGAAAAATCAGTTGGTTTGTGCTAAGGTTGAGTCCCACAAACCTAAACTAATGTGCATCAATCAATGTTTGAATTTGTGAAATGTTCAGGATGTTGGGCAAGAAATAAAATTAAAAAAAAGAAAAGATTTTATAAATTATTACTGTTCGAAAGTTTTATTTTTTGCTTAAGAGTATAACAGTTTACAAAGAAAAATACAACTGAACAAAAGTTAACGACCAAGAAACTAAAAAAAACCTGGCTTGCACGATCAGTGCACTGTGTGCTTCAGTTGCTGCTGTGG
Organism: Stictocephala bisonia; assembly: GCA_035578905.1. Taxonomy (NCBI): domain Eukaryota; kingdom Metazoa; phylum Arthropoda; class Insecta; order Hemiptera; family Membracidae; genus Stictocephala; species Stictocephala bisonia. The sequence goes on along the minus strand of JAQJVL010000549.1, from coordinate 382,877 downwards.
TGAGTTTTCTGCTCTACCAGAAATTTCAGGATATCCAGGTTTGGATTTGTAGGACTCTACTGAACTAAAAACAGTTAAGACCATAAAATAACACTTAGAGCAATATCAGGACATCATGGGGCAAAACCAAGTGAGGTGAAATTGGTTGTAGAATTAAAAAATCCTCAAATAGCATAGGTCTCAGATCTGCATCTACAAGGAGACTTTTTTAAAACTTACATTCATATATTTCATTTAATTTAGAAATTGGAAATAAGGTTGAGTGGAAGAGAGGACTTAATAGTCCTAACCCCGCTTAATAAAGTCATTTTTAACTTCAAACTGCGTGCATTGAAATCATTGAATAAACTGAGGTTTGGAAATAGGGCTAAAACAAATCTAATTCTCCCTCAGAGCTAGTGTTTGTGGTGAACATTTTGATCAGCTCTTGCTTGCTCTTTTGTTGAGCTATCTTGCTTTTTTCCAAATTTTATTTCCATATTTAAGAAAGTTAAATTAAAACTTTAATCATAGAAAAAGATTGTGAAATAAAATGTTAAATGATAATACAAAGTTAACAGTGCTGAATAGTCCATATAGAAGCTGGAACACGTTCTACATCTACTGTTGAAAAAATAGAACTATAGAAAGTAATGTATAATAATTATTTTCTTCCAAACTAACTTGTTGGGATATTAATTATGGACAAAATATTAATGCCTGATGATTATAAGGATGCAATATTCAACACACTACTGAAGGAAATTGAAACCCTTTCTCACTTTGATAGTAAAGTAACATTCGGTGGACCCATAAATAAATAACTACCCCATTGATGTCTCAAATTTTCAGCTGTTTTTGTTTTTTTTATACATTGTGGAGTGCTAGTGTAGTCCCATGTATATGTAATGCAGTTAAACCAGCTGTAGAAGCGGATTTCACTAACTAACCAAATTATCACCACAAATATTATATAAGGTACCTATTTGTAATTAGTAATATAATGAAGGCTAAACACGTGGTTTGTTTTTGTTAAAACAGAACGTTGAACAAATATTCTTGAAAAATTAGTAAAACTATTTTTCTAGCTTTTGCTATAACAAAACATAGTTAAACAACAAAGCTTACGAATATCTGAATTTAATTATTGTTTCATGTTTAATAACAGGAAAAATAATAAGTCAATGGCATTACAAATATCTGGATTATTACTAACAAAATCAGTGGCGTAGATAAAAATAATGTTTGGGGGGGGGGTCCTCCAGGGGGTATGGAATATCTCCTATCAGAAAGGGAAGTCCTGGGGCACACCCCCAGAAATTTTGTAAAAATACCCTTACAAATCGCTATTTTAGCGATCAGGAGAACACGAAAACACCTTAATTCGTTCAAGGTGGAATGCAGAGTGCGATGTGTCATGTGATAGACTGTGAGACTATCCCTCTTCTAGGAACCAGTGTTACTAGACTTCAAACATAAAATTATGGGGGCTAGAGGTTAAAATTATGGGGAAAACCGTGAAATTGTACACTTTTCAGAAAGGTAAATTACCAATTTTTAACAAATTAATCCGTATCAATAATCGGTGTTGCGCCTTTATGTTCAATACTATTAAAACATACAAGTATTTTCATTTCATACTAACAGAAGATATTTTTTAGCATAAAATATTAAAATAAAAAATATGTCAGTACAGTATAGTGCGACTGCGTCAATCAATGGGGTTTGTACTGCGTCGCTACAAAAGTATGGTTACCACTGTCTGACAACAATAACTGATTAGAAGGAATGAAAATGATTGTCAAACAATTAGATAGAGGAATAACAATGAATGAAGGGATCTAGCTAAACAAGGTTAAGTTCTGGTCTAAGTATGATAAGGGTATCCTGTCAGGCTGCGTATTAAAATCAAAATCAGTGGTCTTTTATCTTCGCACCAGAATTATCGTTTTTTTATCGTACTTTATGATAATTTATCGTACTATTGCAATCGTACACAATTAATCTTGCATCGAAATCTTCAGAATTATTATACAAAACCGATAATTATCGTACCAGTACGTCTGGCAACTCAGCTAGGAATCAGTAAGCTAACTTACTGTCGGATCAAAAAGTTGAGATATTCGGGTTTGAACATCAATTGTGTGAAAATTATAAGGCAGAGGAAAACAAAATTACCTTAACAATTTTTTTATCTCTTTATGTGATTATGAGAGGTAGTTTTATATTTTTACCTTTTCAAGATTTAAAAAAAATCGTAATTAGTGTGGGAAAAATACACCATTTCTTACATTTTCAGAAGATTTGATGTTTGAAAATTCACTATAATACAAATAATGATCAGATCATTTTAAAACTTAAATAGCGTGTAGGTACTTCAATTGAGATTACACACACAAATTTTCAGTAGCATAAAAAAATTCTGCTATCATTTTTCTAAGGTGATTGAAAAGGATTATCCTCAACATTGAAAAGGAATACTATCTTGAGACAAACGGTGGTTTCAGGAGTCTGATGTTAGTAAGTCGAATAAATATTTATTTTTACTGTATGAATACTGATTGATTTTACATCTCTTTATTAATCTTTAAGGTGTCATGTGCACTGGACCGTGTAATTGCAACCTTCCCTAGCCGCCCGGCGGGTGAAACTGAATGTAACATTGCAGCGTTCTAACAGTTGGCTAGCCTCTTCCAACCAGGTGGATGTGGAAATTGTATAAGTAATGTTTGACTTTCTCAAAAAACTTAAATATTGGACATATAAATCTCTTTTATCAGATATGTTAGTATTTAAAACCAATTAATTAACAAAAACATCTCCCATCACCATTCATTCCAGTGGCAGGTTTTAAAATGTTTCTGTTTATAATATGTCAAGCTAACTAATTACAATTTATATATATAGATTATTATTATTTATAATTTAAAATGTATACAATCTTGTAGGTTTTTACTTATTTCAAAATTTCAATCACTATCCTCACTGAACAATAATTCTGTCATTCTGCACATCTGCACCCGCCAGGCGGCCAGGGAAGGATGTGATATTTATACAGAGTCCCGTGCACATGACATCTTAAAGATTAATAAAGCTATATAAAATCAATCTGTATTCATAAAATTAAAATAAAGATATATTCGTTTTACTGACTTCAGACACCTGAAACCACCGGATGTCTCAATTCATATCAATTTTCAATTTCGAGGAAAAGTTACTTTAGAAAATTGAAAAGAAATTTCTTCAAGCCACTGAAAAAGTTTTAAACTCGTATATGTAATCTCAATTGAAGTATCTACACGCTATTAAAGTTTCAGAATGATCTGATCATTATTTGTATCATAGTGAATTTTCAAACATCACATATCATTTGAAACTGTAAACAATTTATTTTTTCCCCATTCTATGGAGGGAGGTGTATTTTCCCCACTCTATGATTTAAAAAAATCGTGAAAACTACCACTCACAATCGCTTAAATAGATGAGAAAAATGTTGATGGTAATTTAGTTTTCCTCCGCCTTATCCTTTTCACATATTTGATGTTCAAACTTGAGTATCTAAACTTTTTGATCCGACAGTAGCTAACACTAACAGGGAGTGGCGGCCAATATGCGTTGTAGACCTGGTCTATGGTACTGCGGAACGTGTACGAATTCAAAGCCTTCCCGCCCACCGACCACGTGGCTTAACGGCACGAATATAATCGGAAAAGACGAAACAGTAGGAAGGCATGAACGTTTGTAACGAGTTATTGCTATCAACTTCTCGCCAATAGAATGAGCCTATTAACTTTATTGGCTTTAGATATAATACTATTGACGTTATAGTGATTAAACCAATAAAAAACATATTAGAAACATTATTTAATTTAACGGCAATTTTTTAATTTTATTTAAAGCTTGGGGGGGGTCAGGACCCCCTGGACCCCCCCCTTATCTACACCACTGAACAAAATGAGTTACATTTATAAAAAGATTGAGTTGTTACATTGAACAATAAATAGATTTACCTTTAGACATTGATTATTAAGTCAGAAAAAGTACTTGTTTGAGTCTCTGTTGTTAGCTTGTTTACATAGTGAATTGAACATTTTCTTTTTCTGCTAACCATACAAAATAAGTTCTACATTCTTATTGTTCTTAGCTTGCTTGTGTAGAACTCTTTTCTGAGCCCTAGATACTCTAATACTGAGGAGTAACAGAGTACTGTATATAGATAAACCAGAGGGCCAGCACAATGCGTTTAAACAACCCAGCTCGTTTACCCAGGTTTTAGTGAGAGATAATAATAATAAAATTCTTTATTCTTGTAGGACAATACAAGAATTGCATAACATGTGACAAACAATTTTAAAATACAACAAAAATAAAATATGAATGCTAAAAGATTAAAAAGTAAAACCATCAAAATAATGAGAAAAGAATTAAAAAAAAAACAGGAAAAATTGATACCCTAAGCCGATGTCTCCCCCGATGTATGGTCCATGAACTTGTCCAACGAGTAAAATACATTCGACACTATAAAGCGTCTCAATTTTTAGTGACAATTCTCGAATCGGATGCACTCTGAAACTCTATTCAAAATGGAAACGCCCACTTGTGAGAGCATGAGTGCCATAGTGGCCAACCTACTCTATACTGTTCTGTACACATGTCTAGATATTGTGCTGTAGTTAAGCTCCTCTCTCCCCTGAATCGGGTTGCTTTTGAACTAGCAGTGGAGTGCAGTTTTCTTTTGAAGAACAATGAGACGGTTACATTTTTTTGCGAGGAGCTACCCCACAGTGCAATAATACCATATGGAAATTTAGTATCCTGCGCATGAATAATCGTTCAAAAACTTTGCTTAGCACCGGCAGGATTGAGATAGGCATGTAGTCGCTTGGTTGTTGTGAATCTCCTTTTTTTAAAATGGGGAACACTTTTAAAACCTTGAGAGAATTTGGAAAGATGCCAGTTTGGAAATAAAGACTTATTGCGTGAGTGAGGGGACCCACAATGCCGATTTGGCACTGTTTCAAAAGCCATGTTGACATATCGTTCACATCATTAAATTTTTTGTCTTCAAATCGCAGATTGCCTTCGACATGTCGTGCTCAGTGACATTGCTCACGAACATCTAAGATTTTCCGACTTCCCAAAAGCAGCCAGAGGTACGAGTGTGAGGTCAGTATCACCGGCATTTAGGGAAAATGAGTTAATTCTGTAGTTTTTTTGTAGGAATTGTAAAACAGTTTGAAGTCTAGGTTGTTAGTTGATTGTATCTGCCTCCAGTAAATGTTCAAATTTTCCATAGAAACTAAAATACCGGTACCTTTAGTGATCCAGGTATTTTGCTCAAACCTTCAGTATGATTTTGATGTTATATTGGAAGATGGAAGCCTATCCAGATGGACATTCCAATGATTAATGAAAGATTAAAAAAAATGTGTCTGCACAATTTCTGGAGACTTCCAGGGGTGCCATTTGACTCTTTCTTATTTAATTTAACTTGTAAAGCACATGTTTATCAGAAGGATGGTGGGTTGACTTTGATAAGCTGACTATCCGTTTAGATATTGTAGAGGCCTTCAAGTGGAGCACTTCTCTTTGATTTGGAGATTTACCAATAGAGAGTTTCCTTAAAAGTAATTACGCTTTTCTACTGCTGTGAGTAAAGTTTATATCTTCAACAGTTTCAACCCATTTTTTTCTTCTGGTACTGTCAAGAGAGTGCTGCAGCAGTTAGAGTTTTCAGTAGTATTAAACTCTTTGTAGAAGTCATCTGATTCCTTACTCCATCTGGTATATACTCCTTTATGTATCCTCTTGGTATGCATGCTTTAGCAATGGACGAGATGAGATTTGTAAAACGATCGTAATTTCTTATTGTAGGAGGAATGAACCTGAAGCTATTATCAAGCCTAGTGGCTTATTGAAATTCCATCTAGGCCTTGGAAAGATCGAATCATGAAATTTGGACCCCCAATGAAACCAGTGCTGGCCTATGTTGAGAGCGGGGATAAGCATCAAGAAATTTCCTCCTAATTGGCTTTGGTCTTAATGATCCTTCACATGAGCAGAAGCTTAAGTCAGGGGAGTAAACTCAATGCCACCGAGCTGAATAAAAAGTGGCTGAATCTTTAGCATAAAAAATCAGGGGAAGGTTAATCACTTCAGTGCAGTCAGCAAGCTTTCTGCCATTCTCATCATCGGTGTTGTAGCCCATTGTCTGTGATAACTGTTAAAGTCCCCCACATAGAGGATAGGGTGTTCAAAACTTGGCAAAACTCTATCGTCAGGCCACTGGATGTTAGGACGTTTATAAACATTAGCTGCTGTAGTTTCTGACACTTGAATTGCCAAGACAAAGATGTCACCAGCAGAGCTCTTATATGGGTAACTAACACATTATCTATGTCATGCTTCATATAAGTTGCATTACCACAAATCCTATTCCCTATAGAATCAACAAGTCAGTATTCAGGAATATTTCCTCTTGCACTATTATTATCTTTGATATGGATCTCTTGAAGTGCAAGTATATCAACATTGTTTTCATGAAGTATCCTACTGATTCACTCACTCTTCGCCTTGCTTAAGCCCTTAGAGTTAAAATGTACTACGTTTAAAACAGAACCTATTAATTTAAAATTAGCCTGGTCCTCAAAAAGGCATTTTATATGTTTTGTGGTAGCTGCCATAGCTGGGAGATTACAAATCATGACAGTCCAGCTACCAGATTTGTTGTTCGTTTAGATCTACCCAGGGTGTATGTACAGCTTTGAAGATTTGCTGTGGACGCAAACAACATCACAACCCATGTGACACTATATTGGTCTTATGAATAATTGTAAATAAATGAGAAAATCCTACCAATAGATAATTTTATACACCTATATTAATAAACCTCATTTATGAAACATACAAAAACTTAAGTTTCCATAAATCTAATGTTAACTTATTGTATCGATAATTTCTTCAGTACATAGTACACTCCAAAAATTTACAAAAATTCAAATAACAATTTACAAAAATATTCAATAAGAAACGGCACTTTTTACATACAGTAGGTCTATACAGCCTGTATAGACGATATAGAGTTCTATATATTCAATATACCTAAATAAATATATATATTTAATATTTATTAAATAATTAGTCGGTATAGTGAAGTTAGTCATCATGTACACTTGTACTATCATGAATAAAGAGATTTTGACTATTGACTATTGACTATTGACTAGATCTAACTTCGTAAGCTAAATGTTATCAGTTCGGTTTTAATCGAGTCAGAACAAATTTTGAAATGGGTCAGCTGATAGCCACCGGCAATTTAGGGCATTTTCTAAGGAATATTTGGCCTTAGTTTATAATACTTAACACTCATCCACACTCATCCTACACTCATCTAACCATTCATATTCGCCTTAAAATACCAACATCGTTGTGTCGGCGTCTCATATATAAATAAATAAATAACAATGACTACATTCACTCATCGACACTTATCCAAAATACACATCCGCCCTTATCCCTTATCGGAGTTTTAGATTAAATAGCTGTATATATCAATAGAATTATTCTTTTAGTTTCGGCCAATACATTATTTTCAATTGTCTAATAGTAATAAGATACTATATTTACATGATTATTTACAGTGTGTGGGGTGGTGGCCTTTAGTTAATTTATTTAATATTTAGGCCATGTAATGTACCGTCAGCTCTTCGCTGATGGCTATGGATAGAAAATATTATAATTCATTGACAAGTTCAAGTATTGAGAAGTAGGTTGGAGTTCAATATTAAAAATGCGAACTGGTAATCAAACCATATTAACAAAGCTGGCTGCGAGACTGTAAATGGTGACGAAGGATAAGCTATATTTTAGAAAAATCCCATTTATTTATTTTATTTCAACAGACATCTACAATTTTACAATAAATTACAGTTTTTAAGCAGCTTACTTACTAGATAATATGCCTTAAAACTATTGTTTTAATTATTGTAAAATTAATATACGGTACCTATTATTTTAGGCTGATAGTTCAAAATAATAATGATTAATTATTATTTTGAACTAAGTCCTCATTTTAGATTAATTTACTTCCCCCTTCCCTGCAAACATAATTTTACGCCGATACTTGTCCCTAAAATAGATTTATATTGAAAATTAAACGTGGTCGATGGTCAGGGTGTCTCCGGATTTTTTCAGTTCCCATTGCAGTCCCGTTCCTGGCCGGCGTGATACGGTGAAACTGCTTCTGATTAAGACAAGGCTAATCAGTCCGTCTACACTCAAGCGTCATCGTTCGGTTAGTTGCGCATAATAGACTACTCAAGAAAGTGGCGGTATATCTACCACAGTATGCAGTGAGCATATTTTGATTTCTTTTACGTCCATCTTAGTTATGGTACGAGAATATAGAGTTACTATAAACATATTGTCGGCCTACGTAAGTTCTTTTCAACCCGAAGCTGATATTCGTAGCTACAAATAAATAAAGCCATAGGCATGAAGCAAGGAGTGGCCACGCCCACATGTATTGTGATTCCGTACTATTTTGCCTTTTTTAAAGTTTGTATGGATTTTTGCATGGTTTTACCAAAGACCTTCTGTTATAATATAATAGAGGGTCTATGGTTTTATTTTGAATTGATCGATTCGTGTGGCCTAAGCCTACTGTACATTAATGTATTGAATAGTCACGACTTACAGTAAATAAGATATTTAGTATTAATTTATTTGTGAGATAGGTTGATACTTAATTTATGCTTATAGTTAAGTGAGCATTTAAAATATATATTTATGTTTTTACTACAAATATTTGCGTAGTTGTATACAGATTTCACATGAAACACTTTATTAGTAGTTATTTATATAGTACTGTAAACAAAAATATTTCTTCTGCTATTTGTTTTTGTTGGTATACAGACAACTCACTGGTAGCAGACAACAAGCTGGCAGCCTGTATTTCACGAGAGCCGATGTCATCAAGCGTATTGCCAACACATCAGTTGTTTGGTTGAGCGTCACAGGGTTTCAGTCGTGGATAGGGTTATTCAATCTCAATCTCTCTCAGAGGCGGCCTTGTTGCGGTGTTGTTATGTGTTGCTAGCTGTATCTGTGTATGTGGCATTTTTCACCTCGTAGGAAGAACACGTAGAACTATTAAAATATGGCTTTCAAGGGAAGGAAATCCACTACAAAAAATCCTCCATTTTTTAGTCATGAATTTGTTATTCAAAATCATGCAGACATAGTGTCATGTGTTGCTATGATTTTTGTTGTTGGTCTGATGGTTCAGGTTAGTATAGATAATAATCCATATGTGAATTAAAATATGTGACTTTAGAATTTCACTTTTATTAAATACTTTGAAACTATAAAGTAGTACCTGATAGGCAGGCCATCTAGTAGTTTACTTGTTGGGGTAATTTCACTAGCCTTTGAAACTTGGTGAAGGGCTACCTATAAACAGTTAAAATGTAGACATTGCCTATATTCTTCTATAATTTTTCAGGTTGAGCGACCAGTTGGTTGTTGAAGAAGTACAGTACACTGTTTGCTTGATATTCTTCTGAAAATAAATCAGAATATGTTGATTAAAACTGATATTAAGGGGGCTGTTTGGTTTCACATAAAAAGCTGAAAAATGGGTTTCTGTTTCAACAGTTTGGTCCTTACTTATGGTCGTATTGTAACACTTCAAGCGTCATCTAATAAATGAAGAACTTTATAGTGGACCATAAGTTGTTTTTTGTAAAAATTGAGTAGGTTTATTTATTCAATTTATGGAACCTTAACCCGGCATTACTTATCGAAACTTCAACCGCAATTGCGTCGACATAAAGCAACTTTCAGAAATTATATTGTTAGTTTGGTTATTTTTCGTAATAATACATCCTAATTTGTATGAATCGATAGAGGAGATTCTGTTTTACATCGCAAGTCTTTAGGTTCCGTCTATTCCTTTGTAAAACACAAATACAGCTTATTTATAGTACGCATTGTTGTCTTGACAATCTTAATGTTTCAGTGAAACGGTCTGCTGTGTTGTTTTCGTTTCAATGTTATTTGTTTTATTTTAGTGCAAAATGGATGACGATTTACGTGATAAATCAAATGATTTAGGGAATTACTACGCCGAAATGTTAGTGGCATTGAGGCCAAAGTTTCCTAACAATTTTTCTCTAGAAGACTTCCAGTACAGTAAACGCAGCATATAGCCTACATAGTACATTTTTTATAGATTACCTTTTTCATTGTAGTAATAAACCTTATAAAATATATATTTTCTTGTTATGTATAAAATTTGCAACAAAACTGCTATCTAGGTTTTTTTATATATGGAAAAATAACTTAATAGCATGGTGTAAACTTTGAAAAAACTTGGGAGATTTTGATTCTTTACAATACAATCAAGTATAACATCAACAATATTCAAGATATATAAACAAAAATATTTTTCTAATATAGCTTATTTGCTCTAGTTTACATTGATATTTAATACTTTAAGGTTTTACTTATTTTTGTGTATGCTGTAAATTTTTCTATAAAACGCTGCAAAGTCGCTAAAAAAAGCTGAACATTAAGGGGTGGACTACTGGACGCTGGGAGGGCTAAATGGCAATCGGGATGATTTTAAATTTAAAAAAAACTCATAATGTGAACTTATAGTCTACTAGAGATTGGACGTTAGATTGTATAGTAGATTGTAAGATTGTTTATCTATAGTAGGGTGGTAGGATAACATAGTTGTTTGGGGCACCCAATTCTCCTTTGGCAGCTTGGCAATTTAGGGAATGGCCACCTTAATACACGTTATAGACGCTTTGCTAATCTATCAACAGTAAGGAGAATCAGGTCTATATTTTCTGTGATAAAGATTTCATTTCGTGTAAAACTCAATTCAGTAATTATACATTTCCTAGACGCTTCTGAAATGTGTTTACTCGTTCAACAAGTGGTGGAATATTAGTTATTGGAGAGGTTGATTTCAGCCGGGAAAAACTAATTTTGTACTGAAAATCGAAAAGCTCGCCTTTTATCAGATTAGTGAAATAAAAACTGTTAAAAAATCATAATTTTTCCATGTTTTTTTATGCTGAAAGCGAAAAATATATAATTGGGTTTACAATACAATTTTATAGGTCTGATAATAGCCTACACTTTATACTTACCTAACCAAACATAATCTAACTTATCCTAACTGTCCTCAACTAACCTTATATATCCTCAATTAATTATGTGTTAAAATCGGGTGCCTAGCAGTCTAGATAAGTTAACGACTATTATTTTTTGAGATGTCGTGGATAATCTACTTTTGTGGCAAATTGCCTGTGTTGGTTATATTTATAGTGATAATAATAGCAATTAAGTTGGTTTAAAATTATTACAAAATAATGTTAGTATTTATAACAGCTTCTCAAACTTTGGATTTCAAAACAGTTTGAAATGTATTTTGTATATTTCAGGTGACTTCCCCACTTGCATACATGTTCATTGCTGTTCACCACAATGTTACCTCTGAACAAATACAACAAGGAGTTGTTCCTGAAGTCACACGTTACACATATGGATACAAAGATCTGTGTGCTGTTTTCTTCTACTTTCTTATAAGCATTGTTATGCATGCAATAATTCAGGAGTATGTACTTGATGTAAGTACCGTATTGCTATTAAAAAACTAAAATTAAATTAACATTATTGGATTATCCAAATTAAAATTAAAGAACCTCTTTAGAAATTACAAACTAACATTACAAGCTCAATTCTTATTTTTCTAACGTTTACTTAAATCTATTAATTGTAGTTTATTTTGGACCTTTTAACAGTGACGTTAAATTAAGTTATTTTGTTTTGCAATGATTATTGATTTTTAGGAGTATATATAATATATATACTCCTAAAAATCAATAATATCATATATACAGTAAATATACAGTAAATACAGTATACAGTAAATACAATACAGTACAATACAATACAGTAAATATCATATATATATTATATATATGATATTTACTGTATTGTCTGCTAGATCTGTAATCAGTGGCAAATTTAGGGGGCGGCTTCTGGGCTCAAGCTCCTCCCAAAACCAAAGAAAAAGTTTAAATTTCTACAGTAAATAAAACAATACCAACAGATGTTTAACTATATTGAACAATTATTGACAATGTGAAAACTATTTGCTTTTTCACACTCACATTAACGTGCACTTTTTAGCGTGAATTATTGCTATCACAATAACTAACTTAGTAAAAACTGATGTAACGATATGAGCGATGATAAGAAGTGAAATATCTGAGCAAGCCTCTCATACGAGAGAAGCGCGAGGACTGAAGGATTCTGATGCGGTAACGTCACACGGCAAGCTCGGAGAACTGGCCGATACACAAAACAGCGTTGAACTCGTATTATTACAAACCTATACAAAACCAACTCTATATACTGAAGTGGATATTTCCAAAATTACTAAATATCATAACGAACCCAACACCTACATTCTAAGACAAGACGATCCATTTGGTTTAGACTAAGTTGTTTATAAATATAGAACTGTTTTTCTTATGAGACAACATTCTTAAATGTATAAAATAAATAGAACACACTATTATTTATGTCACATTCACATATTAATTTAACATTTTAGTTGTAAGACCATGATGGAATTATGAACTTTAGGCCTATACTTAAACTATATTATTGCTTTGAAATTAAACTATCAACAACGTTTACTTTGTTGCTACTCATTACAATAAAAAATAAGGAAATATAAGTTATACATATATTATAATATTTAAAATACAGTAGTATAAATTCAACAAACAGTAATTTTGTATAGTTTGCTATTTTGTATTAATTTTAGTTATTTCTACATAGTATTTATATTTTTCTGCAGCAGTAGTAGTTTGAAGACAGGATTATTTTTCTTAAGAATTAAGAGCTGCATCCCTGAGGTTCATCAATCATTAACGTATCAGGCTTATCGCACATCCTTGAAAACCGATCTTACAGCAGAAACAAGTCCGAACCAAATCTATAGTCTTGTATGCGACTGTAAATATAAAAAATATAATCGTTTTCAGTATGTTAATAATATAATTTTGAAACCGCAAAGTCTGTCCACCAAGTATACCGGCTAGTAAATAAGTCTGATCAAGCCGATTTTATTTAATAGACGTCCATTTCTGGCGCAACCAGTGCCAAAATGTAAATCAGTTAATGTACTACAAGTGTATAAAAAATAATTGTATTACGTACTGTAATAATAGTACTATCAGGCCTCAAAAACTCCACCGAGGGACGCCAGACACAAACCAATCCGCTACATGGCACGTGTTTGTCATCCGACTATTCAATAATCTCACATCCGATTTAGACCTAACTGGTACCAAAATGTTGATCGTGTAATTGACTATAAGTATATAAAAGATTATTTCATTCTGTTCTATAATAATAATATAACGAGGCTTCAGAGTCCGTCCATTGAGGTTCACCATTCGTTAACCAATCAAGATTTTCGCACGTCTTTGACAACCGATCTTACAGCAGAAACCAGTCTGAATTAGGTCTAACCTTTACCAAAGCATTAATCGTGTATGGGAGTGTACAAAATAAAATATATAGTCGTTTTATGTATGATAATAATATGAATATGAGACAGCAAAGTATGTCTTCCTAGAATACCGTCTAGTTTGATCAAGTGTGCATCTTTTACGTCCGAGATTTTATCTAATAGACGACCGATTCTGGCGTAACCGGTGCCAAATTGTCAATCAGTTAAAATGCTATAACTGTATAAAACATTATTGCATTACATATTGTAATAATAATACCATCAGGCTTCAAATTTTGTCCAACGAGGGACGCCAGATGAAAACCAATCCGCTTCATGAACGTCTATGACGACCGGCTATTCAGTTATCTTACGTCATACTTCTTTGTTATTGTTTAAAAATAGATTCAACTGTTTACATATAAAATATAATAAATTAAAATAGTTAAGATAGAATAGTGTAGGTCTTAATAAAAAAATTGGTATGTTCTAATAATTCTGAATATTATAACAACCTTTAAAATTCCAATGTATTATGAGGCTTGAGCAATACCTGAAAAGTATGAAGTTCATATTGAATAAATTTATTAGCTTACATTGAGCTGTTTTATTTATTATTTAGGTATGTTTTACTTAAGGTATTTTCCACTGACTTTTCACTTAATAAAAATAAAAAATAAAAAGAAATAAATATATGTATATACTATCAAAATCAACATAAAACTAAAAGTTGAAATTTATGTGTTTTGACAAGATTTATAGTCTATTATAAAACGCGAGATTATTGAAAATATTGTGGCAAGCATATCCGTAACATGGGCTTACATACAAATATATTGCTGTAAAAGGTTCAGCAGCAATTACATGTTTTCATGATGAAACATGAATTTAATGTTAAATAAATTAGTGTTTAAACATATAAAAACGTGTTTGCTGCAGAGCTAGGCTTAACCATGACTGGGTTAAAATTAATCCTTAAATTCAACTTCACAAGTCCTGGAATGAGTTTTCCCAATAATGTACTCCGACCCCCATAAACTCTGATTAGCCCCCCAAAATAATTTTCTAGATCCGCTACTGTCTGTAAATCTTTTTTTACTATGGACAAACAAACAAAAGATCCAAGCTATATGCAGTATTGTAAATTCAGTTTCAAAGGTGTAAATCAGTCTTGAATTGCAGTCCTAGGATTAAGGAATTGTTGAAGTGTACTCAAAGTAAAGCATAAATTCTGTTGCATTATTTGAGTTATCATTCATATAACCAATGCAATTTATGGTTAGTTAGATTTATGTGATTGTTACAATGAAATCTTCTATTTATGTACACACAACCTTCAGGGCATAGAATAGTAATATATTGTCATAGAATTTGCTAGTTTTAGTGTCACCTTAATCTAATAGAATGGGTTTACTAATAATAATAATCTTTATTTGTCACAAGAGTACAACATTACAATTATATAACTTTAAGAAGGATGTTCAAAATATGCTAAAATAGGGAGTCGTCATTGTAGCAAGATAAAATTAGCTTAAACAAAGACTGTCTAAAACTCAATATCAATAAACATTGGTTTACAGTGCTCTCTTTAATAGCATATTTTAATGGTTCTGACTGCCCTCTTTTGCATTTGTACTAGTTCTTTTGACTCTTATGCAACTTCTGTAAAGAATTAATCCATATAAAATATGGATTGAAAATATTCAAAATAATTCATTTCTGAATTATTGGGACTAAATCTGTTAGTTTGTTTGATAGAAAAATAACGTGAGAGAGTGTTTTATGTAAATATTACAAAGGTATGACAATATTATGTTATCGCTGGAATCAGAAAAGAGTGAAAATAAAGATATTTTAACAAAAAAATACTCTTAGTTCTAAAATGTCCTTGTGTCCTTGAACACAATTCTTTCTACTCTTGTTACAATTGTTTCAATGTTGCTTCACACCTAATGGCAATAGCAATCCAGGCAAAACAAAGACAACACAACAGTTTTTCAGCTCTTAATTTATGAAGTCTAATGATTAATATAGAACAAAATTTTAAATCGCTAATGTATTCTGAAAACAAATTAAGATTATTTAAGTTAATTCTAGCAAAAGGTCGCCACACTGTATCAATCAACACATCAACTTTTATCACTCTAAGGATTAAGAATAAATAAGATATATTTTGTTCTATCTATAAAAAAAAAAATATATTTGAGGGAAACCAACTTAGGTGATGATTAGTGTTTCATTAGCCAATAGTTTAAGGTTGAATGTTTCATCACCGATTTTTAATACTTTATTATTAAGTATTAATAAAAGTGGACGCCCCACAAAGATTGGAATTCTTCTGACTATTTGCCATTAACATCCACAATATTTGCTTATGGTTATTTATATAACATTAAAAAAATTTTAAAGTAGGTCCAATAAATTTGTAACTTCAATTTTGAAAAGACAAAGAATTTTGCTATTGACAAAGTTGAAAGCGTTGTGCAAGGTGTGATGTGCAATAAACACGGTATGTAGTAAACTAATAAATAAATACTGTATGTATCGTTCCAGGTTAGAAACAATTTGTATGGCAAATTTCATCTAAATACAATATGCCATTTTTGTGGATGAAGTATCACATACAAACAACAATATCCAAACACAAACTTTCATGTATATGTTTTTTTTTTTTTTTTTTTTTTAAGTAGAATTTATATACACTCATATTCAAAATTATCGTATGCATGAATATTGTATGAATTACAAGCATTTTATCAAGAGATTAGTGATATTATGGGTTTATTTGTTTGTCACAGCCAAGATAAGACAAAGGAAAGATAAAGGAATGTTTTCTGATCATATTGATAATCAATTGCAAGAATTTATCTTATCTCTTTTCAGCTTTGTCCAGCTTATCAATTCATCACTTTTAGTCATTTGCTGTGTTCAGTGGTTGTACGTTTTCATTTTATTGCATTATGATGGAACAACATAAGTTTTCAACCAAATGCAGGTTACCTTACACTGCAGTGGCTAGGTGTTCATCTTACTTCTGTTAGCAAGGCTTTCTCATTTCCTTGAGACTTGTTCTGATTGTAGAAAGCATGGGCAAGGCTATCTTAGAGCAACCACCCAAAGGGATGATCAGTTTTTGAGACTTGCTGCTTTGAGGAATCGGACCATCACAAGTTCTCAGCTACATGAAATTATCAGGAGTGCTGGCAGCGTCAATATTTCTGCTGTGACCGTCTTGCAGAATGTACTTTAAGTAGTAGGAGATACTACAGACCCAAGAAGACTAGAGATCACTGAAGAGCTCGTCTTCAGTTTGCTCTAGAACATGGACATTGGAAGAAAGTACTTTTTACAGATGACACGTGGGTCAGTCTGTGTGGTCCTGATGGACGTCAACGAGTGTGGCGGCTTGAAGGAGAGAGATTTTCTGAAGCGTGTACATTGCCAAGAGAGCCCTTTGCAGGTGCTCAATTATCTTTTGGGGTGGAATTTCTTTTGAGGCTCGCATTGAATTAGTGAATGTTCTAAGCCAGCTATGAATGCCCACAGGTATATAACAGACGTTCTGCAACAACATGTTACTACCATACGCTCCCTTCATCAGTGATAACTTCATACTTATACACGACAGTGCCCGTCCACACAGTGCTAGGGTTATAACTGAGTATATTCATGAGGTTGGGTTGCCACTATTAACTGGCCTCCAAGAAGTCCTGACCTCAATCCGATAGAGCATGTCTGGGACATGCTGAAAAGGAAGGTTCGCACCCTCGAGATCCAGCACCTAGCAGCTTGGCTCAGCTGGAAGCCACTCACCTCCAACCTCCAATTTTGTCGAGGGAATGGGAAGACGAATGCAAGCCGTTATAAATGCAAGAGAAGGCAATACACGATACTGAGAGCATAATTTCTTCAATCATCATTGTTCTAAGGTGTGATTTTATTGTTAAAACTTTTATTTTTAAATTTCAAAATCTGTTTAAGTAAAAGTGATAGTAAAGGTTATTTTTCTTGATTTTGTCTATTTGCATTTTTATAATCAAATTAAAACTGTAAACTGTGAAACATTTTTTTTTAATATCAGAATTAGAAAAAAATCAGGGGCATGCGATAATTTTGAACAGGAGTGTATATAGGTTATAAGTAAACTTATATAATTTTTTAACCTTAAAGCTATAACCTTTTCTTTTTTATTGTTATCCATTATGGACTAATTTTTTTATATTATTGCACTATTTTATTTCAGAAAATAAGCAGAAAGCTTCACTTGTCCAAAGTAAAACATAGTAAATTTAATGAATCTGGCCAGCTGTTGGTATTTTATGTCATGTCAGTCCTATGGGGAGGAGATGCAATCTTGAAGTAAGTACCAGTGGCTAATTTATAATGATTTTGACACTGTCTATTACGTAACATATACCATTTAGATCTTTCATTTGATACCTTCAGTAGCATAACATTTATTTCTTTTTCAATTTTATATGAAAAAATGTATCTGCTTTATTCTTGAACTATTCTTGACTGTGATTTTTAATACAAATAGTTTTCATACAAATAGGTTTCATAGATTTTGTAAAATAATTGTTTACAGATAAAGAATAAATTATTATCATAAAATAAAGGATTATATTGGAATATACTTATTTTAGAAAATTTCTCATGTGAATGAATTATAGTTATGGTTAAACATAGAAAGCATTGGCTGTCCATGCAAAGTGACTCATGATAATTAATTGCTTATTTGAACTTTATTAACTCTAACACTTGTTTAGAGTTTTGCTCTATGAATATATTAATCCATTAAGGTGTTAAGGATTTACATTAACAATTAATTTTATTTTTTATATTTCATTGTTTTAATTAATTTAGTCACACTTTTGTACATCTAATTCACTATTCATAATTGAGAGCCATCGATCATTAAGGCTGTATCACTCAGTAAAATTTTACAATCATTTAACATTTCCATTAAATATATTCTCTGTACATCTGTAATAAAACCACATTTATTTCAACCTAGGCCTACTTTTTTTCTTTTTCATATCTCATTCCTGATATTTGTCAGGTGGTCCTCCATTCCACACCCTATATCCAACACTATTGTGAATGTAGTGCCTATGCCAATACTATTGTGAATGTAGTGCCTATTCCTACACTATTATGAATGTAGTGCCTTTGCCTACACTATTGTGAATGTAGTGCCTATGCCTACACTATTGTGAATGTAGTGCCTAGCCTACACTATTATGAATGTAGTGCCTAGCCTACACTATTGTGAATGTAGTGCCTATGCCTACACTATTATGAATGTAGTGCCTATGCCTACACTATTATGAATGTAGTGCCTTTGCCTACACTATTGTGAATGTAGTGCCTATGCCTACACTATTATGAATGTAGTGCCTAGCCTACACTATTGTGAATGTAGTGCCTAGCCTACACTATTGTGAATGTAGTGCCTAGCCTACACTATTGTGAATGTAGTGCCTAGCCTACACTATTGTGAATGTAGTGCCTATGCCTACACTATTTAGAATGTAGTGCCTAGCCTACACTATTGTGAATGTAGTGCCTATGCCTACACTATTGTGAATGTAGTGCCTTTGTCTACACTATTGTGAATGTAGTGCCTATGCCTACACTATTGTGAATGTAGTGCCTATGCCTACACTATTGTGAATGTAGTGCCTATGCCTACACTATTTAGAATGTAGTGCCTAGCCTACATTATTATGAATGTAGTGCCTTTGCCTACACTATTGTGAATGTAGTGCCTAGCCTACACTATTGTGAATGTAGTGCCTAGCCTACACTATTGTGAATGTAGTGCCTATGCCTACACTATTTAGAATGTAGTGCCTAGCCTACACTATTGTGAATGTAGTGCCTAGCCTACACTATTATGAATGTAGTGCCTGTGCATACACTATTATGAATGTAGTGCCTGTGCCTACTCTATATAGTAGTATATTATAATGTTGTAAATTATTATTATTATTCTTTCAGAGAGAACCTGGTTTTGAATATCTCATCACTGTGGGAAGGGTACCCACATAATGAAATGACTTTCATGTTTAAATTTTTCTTTATTATCCAAATGGCTTACTGGCTGCATTGCTATCCCGAACTTTATTTCCAAAGAACAAAGCGTGAAGAAATGCCAGCCAGGATTCGTTATGCTTCTGTTGGATTGTTATACGTTGCTGCTGGATACCTACTCAAGTAAGTTAGCTCATTTGTAGAGATCATGTTTAACCTATTAGTAAGCAAATATTTTTTTAGTTACTATATTACGTGTTGGTAGAAATACAAAACAAGTGAACGAAGTACAAAATATTATTTTGATCTATATCCGTAAACCATGTTTCTCTTCCTCAGACAGAGAGAGAGACATAGAAGATTAATTCAGAGAAATAATTCTTGTTGACCTTTAGTTAATATATTTGGAATGTCTAGAAAATGTAGTACCTGAATGAGCATTAATGAACTAAAATGACAACTTTTAAAATTTGGAGGAGTCTTAGGTTTTTAGTGAGATAGACTCAGTAAAACAGTAGTGCATACAATTTTAGAAAAGATTGATAGTATGAGCAAAAGGTAATAAAATGCACCTTGTTTTGTTAAAATAAAATTAATAACAACATGTACGAAACAAAGCTCAGTAACAATGCACTCTTTAGATAGAATCATAACCAAGAATATTTTCTTAAAAGCTAACAAACTAAGTTGGATAATTTAAAAAAGGCCCATAAGTAATCCATAACACAATAGTAGCAAAAACTTCTTTTGAATTCGCCCAATCATTTCACAGTATATTTTAGTTTAAGGAAACTAGACAACACTTGCAAAATCCAACCGAGAACATACAAGTGATATGAACAATTATTTTTAAAACTCTTCTTATTGGAAAATTATATAATTTGTATACTGAATGGAGTTAAGCAAGCGGAAGTGACTTAGGTATTCTTATTTCAGATTAATTCGATTTTTCTGGACACATTTCAATGATTTAAATTTAAATTCAATTTGAAGTTCATTTCTAGGAATTATATAGATATGAACTATTTTTTTAAATGTTTCAATGTTACTATATTGATTTCCAGGTCTTGAAATAAATCCCAGTGTGTTGTAAGTTTTTTATTTTTCTAAGAATGTGTCCAGAAAAATCGAATTAATCTGAAATAAGAACACCTAAGTCACTTCCCTCTGCTTAACTCCATTCAATGTACTATTATTTATAAATTATTTGTTTGGGAATGAAATAAAATCTTTCTTTCTTCAAATAGTCATGACACAACATTTATTTATATTAAAAGTTAGACATTTTTCCTTACACCAGTGAGTTAATAAGTAAATCACACTGAATAGCATTGCAACCAATTATATCACTAATAACATTGAATATTTTAAAATCATCAGCATACATTAAAACATTCAATTTTAGTTTATAAATAAATTAAACAGCACTGGACCTAAATTACTACTCTGAGGACTCCAGGTCCAACCAAAGACACCAGACCTATATTCTCAGTATGACACATACTGCTGTCGGTCACTGAGGTATGATCCAATGAAATTAATTAACTGGTTAGAAAAGCTGTAGTAATTAAGTTTTGTAAGCAACATTTAATGTTGCTGAGTAGTGGACTGTGGATGGGTCACAGTTAACTGCAGGTCTTTTCTGTGATCTATCCAGGACTTTTGAATCTGTTGATCACCAAATACTTTTAAACAAAAAGAGGAACGTAGGTATTAAGGGAAAAGATTTTTCATTGTTAAAGTCATATTTACTGAACAGACATCAAAGAACAGTTATAAATAGCTATACACATACATACAAATCTAAGTGGAGAAACATAATCTGTGGAGTCCTCAAGGTTCAATATTAGGGGGTTTCTTTTTAATGTACATTAATGATCTACTAATTGACATTCCAAGACAATTTTTACTTTTTGCTGATGACACAACTGTTTTATTAATTGATAAATTTCTTCAGAGTCTAGTTAACAATATTAATTATACCTTAAATGAACTGGACAATTGGTTCGAGGATAATGGTCTAACATTAAACCACGACAAAACCAACATTCAACAATTTAAAGCCAAAAAATGTGCTACTAGTAAACTGAGTTCTCCAAATTTCAATATTGTTGACCACCATACATTTCTGGTAGTTTTCATGGATAAAAACAAAATGGAACAATCACATTGTTATTTTAGTAAATAAATTAAGTACCTATAGATATGCTTTCAAAGTATTAACAAATTCAGTCTTCAAAGAAACCTGCAGAATTGTTTATTTTGGATACATTCAGTCAATTTTAAGATATGGAATTGTTGTGTGGGGTTTATCTCCTGATTTTAATAGAATTTTTAGAGCACAAAAAGTACTACGTAAAGTAGAAAAAATTGGCCCTAGAGACAGTTGTAAAAGAATTTTAATTAAAAATAACATACTCACTCTACCCAGCTGATATACTCTTGAAGTTTTAAAATATGTACTTAAAAATTTAGAAAGCTTACAAAAATGTCATTTTGACCACTCTTATAATACAAGGCATAAACACATATTTAAGTATCCTTTACATACATCCTTAACTTTGTTTGAGAAGAGGATGGGTATTAAATTGACTACATGGGTATTAAATTATATAATAAAATTCTTCTCCATGTATAACCTACCTTATTCTAAATTTATAACAACAATAAATTCAATGTTTGTCAATAAAGCGTATTGTGATTTTTTTTTAAAATCAATATAAATAACATCAACTTCATTTTACTGTGTAAAGCAAAGGAAGTAAGAATTATATATTATTACTAACAACATTTATATGATTTTTTGAAACTGGACGAAGGAATAAAATCGTGTTACTTTTATGAAAAATTAAGATTTCATATGGAAAATATTACTATGTTGATTAATTTCGTTTAGTTGTTGATAGTACATAATATAGATATAAGCTGATAGTTAGAGATGTTTCTCGATTCTTTTATATAAATCAGTGTAATTTTTCTTGTTTTCCAAAATTTAGAAAAGTTGATTTGCTTATACAGATATTGAAAATATAAAAGAGAGGTTCCAATAGGAATTCAGAGCAACCTTTCACTATATAATTTGGATGGAAATCCGGGCCAAACCATTATTTTGATGGTAGTTGTTTATCGTCCACTCCACATGGAGAGGTATGATGGTTGGCAGATCTTGGGTGATTGCAGAGCTGCAGCCACGACTTTTGTTCGGAAATCTTTTACACCGAACCAAAATACATTTGACTGTAGTTGTAACTTCTTCCATTGAATATGAATTGAGACAGAAAATTAGAATTATTTTTCATTTTATATTTTTAAAAGTCTTAAAACCTTTTTGGGTCTCTTTTAGTTCCTCCTCAGTATTTCTAATATAATCTCTAAAAAACTTGTTTTACTAGTCTTTTTACAATCACCCTTCGCTCCTTAAACCATGTTAAGTATATTTCATTACCCATAGTACTAAATTTTTTGCTAAACTTATCTTTTTGTCTAATATTGATTTTACAATTATACCAAACAGGATATTTTGGTTCCGTATTTCTATCTTTCGGAACATATCAATTTACAGTATAAAGATTGTCATAAAACTCTTCTGTGCTCCTCTCCACACAAACCTCTGGAATATTAGTTATAACTAAATCAAGGGTAACATCAATCTATGTTAATGTCTATATATATATTACACCACTATATAGAAGTTTACATTTATTATCTGTATTAAGGGGTACATTAAAATAATTAAAATCACCAATTGTGCATGGTACTTTATTTTCAAGTTGTTCAGAATTAATATCCAACAACCAATACAATTTTGAATATAATAACATATTCGAACTAATTTATTCGGAGATAAATATATAACACAAAGATAAAAACTGAACCCGTTGTCATTAGTTAATGTAGCCGTAACATGTCTAGGTACATACCGAGTGAGATAATTGTTGGGCTCACCAAACCGAGTTCCTTATTATAACCAAGACACCCGCTAGACTAGACTAATAATGCTACAACTATTATTAGGCCTCATGCTAGCCTAGTGGTTAGCACTTCTGCTTCCAAAGTAGATGGTCACAGATTCAAATTCTGGGAGGTCCACTTAAATTTGCCATAGCGTTTTGGACTGTTGTTCCTCAACAACGTTTGAATAGTATGTTAAAAATGCTAATGGTGTAGAAAATATAAAATAATAATAATAATAATACTTAAAGTAAAAAAATACAAGCTCTAATTATTTTATAAACATACCAAACACATTGAGCCCACTAAACAATGCTTAAACTAATAATTATCAAGCACATATTTTTAATGCCTTATAATTATTGTTTAGCCCATTGTGTTGACCCACCAGCCCACCCCTACATGTACAGTGGTATTGACCCACCAACCCACCCCTAAACGTATAGTTGTATTGGAACATTTAATAATGATAAAATTGTTTCAGTTTTAATCGTGTTGCAATTTGTCTTCTGGTTATCCACTACCTATCAGAAGCCCTATTTCACATTGCAAGGTTGATTGATTTTGTTGATAAAGAAGAAAAAGGAAGCAAAGGTAAGATGCTTTAAGCTATTCGATCAGTATAAGTAGTAATGATCTAATAGTTTGATTTTGTAGCAAAATAAAGTACATGTGTTTCACAAACAAAAAAGTCATAAGACTGGTTGTAACAGTGATTTTAACTTATTCAGAAGTAAACATTTACATGCCTAACTTAGTGAATATTAGGAGTTGCACATGTTAGCACGTCCCGTGCGGGCCACATTGATCAATGTGTTGCTGCTGTGGCACGCCTGGCGGCACACATGGAACAATGCACCGCCTGCCTTTGAAATGTATTGATTCAGAGTGAGGCTAGCCGTTGCCCGGGAACGTTGTGTAATAAAAAAAGTAACTTATGTGCGTGGTGACTTGATGTTTGCAATTCTAATAGTACGCTAAAAGCTGTTTATTGGTAGAGATATCCCTCCCCCGACACTGACCGTGACGTAAGCCACAGCTCAAGATATCCCGTGCCTATTGTAATAAAGTAGACAATACGATTTGCCTAGTTCCTGAAAAAACAAATCTTACTGTTGAAAGAAAACATCAAACACTGATTGATTTCATTCAATAAGTGACTATTAATATATCAAGAAGTGTTAATTGTTGAACTAATTATTAATATAAAAAATATCTTTTACATTCAAAATCAACATTTTCCCTCTCTTTTTCATTGATTTTCAACTAAAGCGATATAAGCACTGAACTAATTATTTGCTTTGATCATCAGTTAACATATCCTTGAAGTTTTAACCCTTTCAGTGCCGTGACCATTTCCCAAAAGGATGTGCATAAATTGCCGGGCTGTTTTTCACAAATTTACAAGGGTTTGGAAAAACGTTGAAAAAACTATGTACCCCATATTCATCATTTTTGTTTTAATTTGTAGAAAATAAAATTCTCTACAAAATAGGTATAATAATAGGACAATTTATGAAAGGTAAATAATAATTAAAAAATAATAATCAAAAGTAAAAATAGAAAATAAAAAAAACTAAGTTTGAACTGAATTTTGATATTTTTTTTATTTATACCATGTAAAAGACGAATAAAAAACAAACAAAATTCATTTATAACATAAATTTATAGTATGATATTTGACTTGATTAAGTATAAACAGAATTCATTGTAAAGTCATTTTTCGTCACATTTCTGTAATTTGGTAGAAAAAAACGTTATAAAAATACTATGTGTCCTAAATTCATAAATCTTTTTTTATATTGTAGAACATACAATTTTATACAAAATACATATAGTAATCACAATTTGGGAAAGGAATATAATTGAAAAAGGTAGTAATAATTGAAAAAAAAACTCACCAAATAAACAATCACAAGAAACTTATGTCCTTTGTTATAATAATGACTATCAGAAATTATATGTTTCAAAATAGCAAAGTAAAACCGTATTACAAATTACTTTTAGTAACAACAGACATAACATTGTCAAACATAACCAAAAGAACTGAATAATATTCGTGTATTCTACTGACTGCCTTCTGAATCAACACCAGCTGACAAATGTCATTGTTATCTTTTTTCTCGATTACCAATTCAAAGGCGTAAAAGAAAGAAATACGAAAACGATACCAATCGAAAGATCGATTCATTCGGAATATGGCGGATCTTTAATCGAGTCGATCGAATACATAATATATGAAATATTACGAAAATACGGATCGTCGATTGGGTCGATGCCGGCAATTCATGCATAAATTACATCGTCGACTATGTTGACGCTACGGCACTGAAAGGGTTAAGCATGTTTTGCCTTATGATAAAGATTTGCAAATGTATTTTTTCTTTTGTACAAGTTGTGAACATTTTCATTAAACATCTGTTCTTGTACACTTGGTAAACTGCACAGAGTATCAGCAATTGATCTAGTGAAACGTTAACTACCAGTATCTAAATTTTGACTTAAGAACCCAGGTATTTACTTTTTTAAAGTTATAAATCATTCATACTTGTACAAGTTTGCTTTCTTACTTGAATAAGTCAAATAATACTTGTGTCAATAAGCAATATCGTCCAATGATATACTTATTTCATTACATCACATTGTGTTATGATTGTTGTTTGTTTATTAGTACTTGACTGATTAGTTATTTGCATAATATTCTTTAAAATATTTTGATTGATTTGTTGATTGGTGTTTCAGCTGGTTATCTAGTGTCAGATGTAGTGTTTGTGTTGGCTCGTTTGGCCTCAATCATACTGTCAGTACTGACGTTTTGGTATGGACTGTCTTTGAGTGACACACAAGGCCTAGATCTGCCCGCCGGCAACTTCAACATTCCAGCAGTTAGGTTGTTTGCACTGGGTGCTGTCTGCCTGCTCCAGGCCTACCTCATGTTCCACTTTATCACTGACAAACTGCGTCAGCTACGAGAACAGGCACCTCAAGTTCAACCCAGGAAAGCACCAGCTAAAAAAACTGCTCCAAAAAAGAAAAAAGAAGAATGTAAGTATAAGCAGCTAATTTTTAATAATTTAATTACATGACCAAAGATTATAATTTTTTTATGTTCAGTAAAACAATGTCAAATGAAGCTGATATATTGTTTTTATTTTTAAAGTATTACAGTTTTTGTTTATTTAAATTCAGATCTTTTATTGTCATAAGACATACATAAAGGACTGATGACAGTGTCAGACTTTTAATATAAAAAAGTATATAAATTAAAATGTTACCTAAAAACTTATCATGAAACTACTACCTAAATTACATTGGTACGTGCATAATTCTCAATTTTAAGTTGTCTTATCACTAAAATAATCATTAATATCATAATACATTTCCACAATAGAAACTTATTTAATACATCTTTATATGAACAATTGCTTTTGTGCTAGTGCTTTTCATATATATTACAGTGTATTCTCATAAAGTTTAAGCCGGTGGTGCTGGTATTGAAAAGCATTTCTATTCCTAGAGCCATAATTGTGAGTGTGCTGTTGCTTTTGAAAGTAACCAAATTCTATGAACAATCTAAACAGCATTTTAAAAAAATTAAAAAAGAAGGCGGACAAAGAAATTTCACTTTCCAAAATGAGCTTTGTACGATAATTTAGTTTTTGAAAATTTCATAATCTTCAAAATTTTCTTTTGTTCTTTAAAAATACTGCCTGAATTGCAAAAATAAAAACCCAAATTTCCAACCCACATTGAATAATAGAATTAAGATTTGCATTGTATACCTAAAAATATTGTTTCCATGTCAATTTTGAAAGCAGTCAGAATTGCTTTTTGTTTAAGAATTTGCAAAAAGTAATTCCAGTTAAGACTTTGGTTTAATCCCAAATGCAAACAAATCTGCTGAGGAGACGCTGGAAACTACTAACATTAATTTTTATACAGCAGTAATTATTCTTAAGAGTCTTTGACAGTTTTAAAGTTAAGTAATTTGTGTTTAACTGTAATTTAGTGAGAGCCTATTAGCTTATTGAAAGAGCAAGTTGAATTGAAGTTTTAAGCTCATCAATACTTGTCTTTCTTATAACAGGCGTGGTATAATTGTATAATAATTATATTTTTACCAATGCAGACCATTCAAATAAGTTATAAATAAATTAAAATCCATATTTTCTAGCCTCTGAGCTGCTTATAAGACTAAATTAAATAATTACCTTCGTCAATCAGCTCATAAGTTCGTAACAAATGTTACGGCTGTTTCGACATCAAAGTGCCATCTTCAGACATTGAAGTTCATATAAAATAAAAAACTGACACAAACAACACACACATTACACACATTACGAAAACAAAAATAGATAACTGTAGAGAAAATAGATAACAGATTAGATTTTAGCATATATAGAAAGCCAACCACTTCAAACCAAACCATTCATAACACCTCTTACCATCCACCTTCACAAAAGTATGCAGCATATAACAGCATGGTGTATAGGCTGTTAAACGTCCCCATGTCACCCGCTAATTATCAGAAAGAGCTCTATTATCAATGGGCACATAGCAGTAGCTAATGGATTTGAAAGAAGCATGGTTGACAGAATAATTAATAAACGAAAGAATAAAAATAGAAACGAAAGTAATAATGAAATTCCGCAAAATAAGAGGTATGTGTGTTTAGAATATTCTCATTCCTTACAGCATGGGTTAACCAAAGAATTAAAGAAGTACGGCATAGAGTTAGCTTTTAGAACAAATAACAAGACTATAAATAAGCTTAATGTTACAAACAAAGTTACTGATAAGGGTGACAAGTCAGGAGTTTACAAAATTAAATGTGCTAGTTGTCCAAGTGTGTATGTAGGAAAAACGGGGCGCACATTCAAAACTAGATACAAAGAGCATCATCCGAACCCGAGACCTGACAAACAAAAATCAAAATTTGCCCAACACCTGATAGATGAAAATCATGAAATAAATGACCTAAACAATGGCTTGGAAATTCTTCACACCTGTACAAAAGGCAATAAATTAGACACCCTGGAAGAATTTGAAATTTACAAAGCCCACATCAAAAGTGACAATAATGAACTTATTTTAAACGATAAATTACAATTCAAATCACACTTCATTTTCAATAGTATTTTAAATCAGAAGAGGGAACCAAGACCAAGAGGGCAAAGTGCAGTTGATAATGCCGCCGCCGGCACGACGAGGCAAGTATAATTTCAGTCAGCTACTTGCTCGAGTGCGTGAAATGTGTGTCTCGGAACAGGCCTGTTTAGTAAAATTTGTTTTCGTAATGTGTGTAGTGTGTGTGTTGTTTGTGTCAGTTTTTTATTTTATATTTTAACGACGCCTTATGGCTGAACTTCATTGTCTGAAGATGGCACTTTTATATCGAAACGGCCGTAACATTTGTTACGAACTTATGAGCTGATTGACGAAGGTAATTATTTAATTTAGTCTTATAAATAAAATTGGGGCAAAAATTGTGCCTTTTGTGGTACATCTTCAGAAATTGTTTTTCAGCTATCATGCACCATGCAATCAAACACCCAAGACAAGTAGCAAAATACCCAAAGCGACTCAGCATATATATATATACATATTACAATAACACAAGGAGCAATAAAATAACAATAAGGTTGGTTAGGTGTAAGAGAGGACTTGCTAGTGCTAACCTCGCCATTTGTACACTTTGTTGTCAATAAAGCCATTTTTCATTTCATTTCAATAATACAAGGTGCATGACAACAAACTTACCAGCTTAATTGCAGCAGAAGTAGTATTTATATCTGTTGAAAACCCAAACTGATTTTCTGAAAAAAGTAGTTATTTTAAAACAGACTTATTTTTGTGTACAATGTCAAGGACTGTTTTGAATATCAAGAATTAAATGTCATCAAACAAAATTACATTTGCAATAGACCAAGTCAAAATAACACAAAATAATAATATATTAAGTCATTCTGAACTATTTAATGCTGATTACTGCCTCTAAATATTTGTATTAGATAGGGTTATTAACCCTTTTAGTGCCAAGCGTCGCTGTCAGCGACGCCCCTTACTAGTGCGAGAAATGCAAGCGTCGCTGTGAGAGACGCGCTGTATTTGTTATAGTGCATCGTTATGTTTTATTAATTGGCCGCCAGAATAATACCAGACGCTTTGCCAATGACCGCTGCACGCAGTTTTGCTCTTGGACTGTGTCTAGATGACGTAACTGTTCCGTGACAGACACGTAACTATTAGGTATAACTATTATGTCGCTTAGCAACCAATGTGTAATGTTTTAGTTATAATTTTGTAAAGAGATAATTTTAGAAGTATAGTAAATGAAATTATATGTATTAGTTCAGTTTTAAATGCTCTATAAAATGCTGTTCAGGACAATATTCTAAAATAAAATTATAACTAACATACGAACCTTCAAACTTGAAAAAAAATTTATTAATTTTTTTTATATATATATATAAAAAGAACTACACTTAGCAATCTTTTCTTGATTTTTTTAATGTTTAAAATCGATTTCGGTCTCGAAAGACCATCATCAGTTTAACATAGAATACAAATAGGGTTATAAATATATCTTTAGAATAATTAATTTAACAGCTGACATTATAAAAATTTAAATAAAAATGTAGATGGATAAGTTGTAGATCTTGTTAAATTTTATAATTTTGCATCTTCATGATAGAATCAAACATAATATTTGAGTGAAATTTTATTTGATCGTTGAGTAATAATGATGGGTTTTCTTTTGTGTTTTTGTATATGTAAAATTTTTCAATGGCATCTAGTTTTTTACTTTTAGGTG
The DNA here is from genome assembly GCA_035578905.1 of Stictocephala bisonia. Lineage (NCBI taxonomy): Eukaryota > Metazoa > Arthropoda > Insecta > Hemiptera > Membracidae > Stictocephala > Stictocephala bisonia. The sequence continues at coordinate 352,557 of JAQJVL010000549.1, read as the reverse complement.
CAAAATGGATAATGTCTAAATTTTCTTCAATTGATGAAATATTATGGTTTTCTTGTATTAAATGTTCAGCAAATGTTGATAAATTTTGATGTTTGTTTTTTGGTATATGTTCCTTGAATCTTCTATTAAAACTTCTTCCTGCTTGGCCAATGTAATATTTAGGACAAGTTGAACATTTAATTTTATAAATTCCAGAATTATTGTATTTGTTTTCATTATTTTTAGTAGAGTAGTTATGCTGTAGTATATGTTTGATACTGTTCTTCGTTCTATATGTAATTTTATATCCTTGTTTGGAGAATATGTTATGTAAAGATTTGTTAATATCTCCATGATAGGTCATTTGAATGTAGTTATTTTTATTTATTATTATCTATTAGAAATCTTTCTGAACAAAATTCATCCTAACTTAAATTTTACAACAGAAATAGAAAAATCTAACAGCATAAACTTTCTTGACCTTACCATAACTAAAAAAGATAACAAACACCAATTCAAAATTTATCGTAAACCAACATCAACAAATCAAATAATTCACAATACATCCAATCATCCAACTTCACACAAATTAGCAGCCTTCCACAGTATGATTCATAGACTACTGAATACACCTCTTACAGAAGAAGATTACCAAGAAGAAATCTACATTATCAAACAAATTGCTGTCGATAATGGATATCAAGCAAATTTAATAAGTAAATTAATTAATAAACACAGCAAGAAAACTCTTGATTCTAAAACTAAAGAAAAAAATAACTACATTCAAATGACCTATCATGGAGATATTAACAAATCTTTACATAACATATTCTCCAAACAAGGATATAAAATTACATATAGAACGAAGAACAGTATCAAACATATACTACAGCATAACTACTCTACTAAAAATAATGAAAACAAATACAATAATTCTGGAATTTATAAAATTAAATGTTCACAACTTGTCCTAAATATTACATTGGCCAAACAGGAAGAAGTTTTAATAGAAGATTCAAGGAACATATACCAAAAAACAAACATCAAAATTTATCAACATTTGCTGAACATTTAATACAAGAAAACCATAATATTTCATCAATTGAAGAAAATTTAGACATTATCCATTTTGCACCTAAAAGTAAAAAACTAGATGCCATTGAAAAATTTTACATATACAAAAACACAAAAGAAAACCCATCATTATTACTCAACGATCAAATAAAATTTCACTCAAATATTATGTTTGATTCTATCATGAAGATGCAAAATTATAAAATTTAACAAGATCTACAACTTATCCATCTACATTTTTATTTAAATTTTTATAATGTCAGCTGTTAAATTAATTATTCTAAAGATATATTTATAACCCTATTTGTATTCTATGTTAAACTGATGATGGTCTTTCGAGACCGAAATCGATTTAAACATTAAAAAAATCAAGAAAAGATTGCTAAGTGTAGTTCTTTATATATATATATATATATATATATATATATATATATATATATATATATATATAAATATTAAGCAATCAAATAGCTAAAAATGTCAAATAATTTTTTTTCTCAAGGTTTTTAGAAAAAAATAAAATTTATTACAAAGAAAGGTTAAATATATATACATAGCTCTATAGAACACTTATTGCTCTTTCATTTAAAAAAATTTTATATAAATATGACTAAAAACATGGATTCTATAAATTTTTACCTGGAACCTTACATTTTTGCCAAAATTGGCCTGGCACTTTTCGCATAGGAAATGCAAAAATGGCTCGGCACTAAAAGGGTTATGCATGAAATATAGCTATTAAACTGTATAAATTTGAATTATAACTATACAGTATTTTCTAGGAATGATTAAACTTAAAAAAATTTACACCAAATCAGCTAAGTCATTTGACAAGAAATCTTCAATGCTTCAACAAGCTTTATTCTTAAGCCAATGTGAAATTAGTGATTTAAATTTATTTTCAGATAAACATTTTATTTCCAATGGCAGTTTATTAAAAAGTTTTATTTGCTGAAATCTATAGTGGTTAATCTTACAGTGGAAGTAATAATGTTCAGTTTAGATTGTGTCTTGCATTCATGTCAGTCTTAAAGACTGAGTATCAACATTTTGAATATTATTTTTAACATAAACTAAATTATAAAATATGTATAAAAAAGGAAGAGTCATAGTTTTAAGTTCAACAAAGCTTTCTTTATAGGAATCAAATTTTGAAAGTCCTTTCATAGCTCTTTTTTACCATATAAAGGCTTTTTTGCTGATGGTGGATTTCCCCAGAAACGAATTCCATAATTTAAATTGGATTGTAAATACCAAAGGATGCAGTTATCAGAATATCATTACTAACATATAACTTATGTTTTCTTACTAGATAAACAACTCGGGCTAATTTCTTACACAACAGGTTTATTTGGTCATTCCAAGAGAGTTTGCTATGCAAAGTCAGTCCTAGAAGCTTGACTGCTTTAAGTATTGTGTTGACCAGATATTGTTTTGAGAGAGAAGAATATATTATCTGTTTTACCTTCATTTATTGCTAAATCATTAACACAATACCAAAAATTAGCCAGGTCCATATCTTTGATAGTGTTGGCAATATTGAAAAAGATCTGTAATTTAGAATATTCTTTTCATTCCCTTTTTGAAAATGGGTGTTATATCTGATATTTTAATTGTGAAAGAAACTATTAGTTCAAAAACAAATGGTCCATGGTCAATGCTACAATGTGGTTGGTAAATAATATGTGCACAATCCTTAAATACAAACTGGGGTATCTCACCCAGCCCACCGACTTTTTATTTTTAATAATCGTATAGTATTTTTAGTGTTGTTTTGTACTATTTCATGAAAAAAGAATGTTTTCAATGTGATGTAAGAAACCATAATAACATTGTGTATGCAGCCTTTCTTAGTATGTGTATCTTCCATTTCGTATTTATGCATCTTGTTAGTTAATTTTATTAATTCTCTATTTTTAATTGTTTTTGCTTATTTCTTATAGTTGCAATAATTGTGGTACAAGTACATAATAGAGCCTTTTTCATATTTTAATATACCCTAATGAATTTGCTTCAATTATAGAATTAAAGCTACACTAATACTATGGTGCATTATAGTACAGTATAATTTATGTTTAAAAAAATGTCACTTACCAGTTCACATAGGCCTATATGAATTTGTGTGAACTTAATCCAACGAGTGAAGTGCTTGGGCCTTAGCTACTGAGCCACCACGGCGGCAGTGGCCTCAAATTGCCTAATTAGTATTAGACGTAGAGTTCTTACTTTATTTTACAGTAATTGTTTCCTTCTATCTACACTACTTGTTCTTTTATTTACAACCCACTCATAGTTGTTTTTTTCCAGCTGTGTTTATGTAATGTGTTTTTACAACAAATAAAAATTCAAACAAAAACTTACATATTATTCACTTATTTGTATGTATAAAAAAAATCACAAAAGATATCATAAAGTCCAAGTTTTATGATATGTACTATATCTACAACTGTCAAAAACTTATAACAAAATATTTGTTATAGAAATATTTGAAACAAGGTTCTTTGCACATGGCAGCTTGAGTTCATCATCTGAATATAATAATAACTGGTATACAACACTATTCAGTAATAAACTGCTTATAATGAAGGTAAAAATGATATATAGTCTAAACCACACCAAAATAGTCCGATGATAGCTCCTCACTTCCTACCCAGCAATGTTGTCAGATATAAATTTGTTGAAAATGTTTTTCTAAACATCTATTGCAGTAAACAAACACCATCATATATTATTATAAACAAATGTATGTGTTTTGGTTATTTATGTTCATAATTATGAATAAAAGCAGCTATTTCACTTGATTAACATTATTTGATTGTACTTTCTACAAAATGGAAAATATATACATTAACATAATGCTGTAAATAATTACAGGATTAACACATACCTTAGTTAATTTTACCACTACCTTTTAGAGTACTTTAAATATTATCATACAGTTGTTTTGTAAAAAAAATGTCAATTAAATAGACATTATTGAACATACGCATACTTGTCATAGATGAAAGATATGGTTGGGTGGTTCTCAGAAACGATACGCCAACACCACCTAAAATATCATCGGACTGTTTTGATGCGGTTTACACTAAGATTATAATAACTAAAATATCACCAGAAAGCTTTATACAAATATATTGGGCAACAAATTAAACATTGATTGGTTACATACTTGAGTTGTCAAACAATGCATCAACAGTAAAATGAGGATAATCTGTATCATTATTGAGTAAAATAACTCAATAACTGGTTTCTAAGTAACTCCTTCAGTACTTTTACAATCCATTGTTAATGGAAAAATATAACACCTCTTAATAAACAATATAAATAAACAACACCGTAATACACAACGGCAGATATATGAGATGGCCTCAGCTGACATAAAAACAGCTTAGAAATATTGATTAATTTTTCAATATTTTACCTGACTGGCGAATCACTTAACTGTAAATATCCACAGAATAACATAGAAAACGTATATATTAGTATATAACAAACATGAAAGCTGTTTTAAGACATCAAAATGCATTTAAATCTCAGTGCTGTTAAAGACAGAATCGGAATTGTATTCATTTACGAGTATACAATTAAAAGATGCTGTCGGCAGTGAAAATGTTAATCACTTACATCATATCTTGAAAGATTAGAACAACTGATAGTATAATTCCCTATGCCACACCTCCTCTCCTGATTAAAAAAAATTTATTTGTGTAGTTGATACACATATAACACACATTAAAATAAGCGTAATAATGAACAAGAAATTTCAGTTCAACTTAAAATTGAGGAATATCCAGTTCTGTACATGTGTATTGCCAGTGAACTGGTTATTCCTTCCATGTTCTATATGCCTATTGACTGGTCGCTCTTTTTGAGGGATAGCTTAGATAGAATATTTATAATATTTTTTAAATATTTAATATATTTTAAAAAAATGAGAATATATTTTTTTAAATGAGATTGATGATTCACCGTCAAAAATAGTACGATTTTGATTTTACCAAAGTTAGTTAAGCAAATTTTAAAATTTTATGTAAGAACTCCCACTCGAATGATCTTTATACTCATGGTAGATTGAGTGCTTGATCCATTAGTGGAATACTGTATTTATTCTATAAAATTTGTTTTGCCTTTTGGTAGTAGACCTTTACTGCTCTATATTTCCTTTGGTTAGGTTGTTCAAGGTTACTTAAAAACAAAGTTATGTACTTACTGTGTAAACCCACTTTAAAAAAATGATGATATCTAAATTTATAAACATTTTTATGAAATATAGATTAAAAAAATTATGTTATGTTTAAACAGTTAGTAAAATCTGTAATTAAAATGTAATTTCAATAAAAAATGTATATCATTTTTATATTGATTTGCTTACAAATTTCAATCATAGGTACAGAAGTTAATTTCTTCTCAACTTGCTGGGAATTGATAAAAATGTTTAATGTTCTGTTACAGCTAAGAAATCTGCTGTTGAGGATGATGTGAATGAACTCACAGAAGTCGACCAAAACACCAAGAAATCCCTCAGATCTCGAGCCAATAAAACTAAATAAGACTGTTCAGTATGCACAATGATTAGCTGTCTGTTGCATAAATGTGAAATTGTGTTTTACATTCAGAGTTTGTTACAAATTTACTTAATTTATTTTTGAATAAGATTTTTTACATTTTATATAATTTATCATGGTTATGTAATTTATAATATTTTTCAAATAAATAATTGGTGTGCAAGGTGGAAAAAAATTGGCTTATTTTCATACCTAAAAGTTTTAATTAAATAACTTAATGTTATATCATAAAATTTAAACCAAGGCATGTGTGGGATCACACGAATAGTTTAAACAAGAAGCATTTTAAATGTGTTGTGCAAAAACTTCATATTACTAGAATTGATTTATAATGTCAATTGTACAGATATGTTTGTTCAGAATCTTGTGATGCTTAACTAATGATGTGTTCTGGTCCCAGCCAAGGACACGCGTTCATGACATTGGTTACACTGTGGATCAACGCCTTCCTGTGGTGACAGGTGTCTTATTATTATTCAAATGCTAGATTCATATACAATAACAGCTATTGTAACGCATGTCAATCTGGTCTTCCACTCCCACTAGATGGTGATAAAAATGCTCTGCAGCACACCATACTAATTTTCCTCATTCCATGAATGGGAAACATTCAAAGGCAATTCTTTGTGTTTCTGCATACTCCTAGAGAGAATTCTTTGCATGGAACACTTCATATAATAATAATATAAACTCTCTGTTCATAAATACTTTTAAGTGTTATGATTACAATACGTTTTTCAGATGCAAGTCAGCCCCTCACCTATCATTCGTACAAGGACTTTCCCTCTACTTTGAAACAGGCTAAAATATACACTAAGCACAAACATATGTCAACATTGTCAACCCATATTATTGCTCCCAACTTTCTCCAAAATAATTGAAAAAAAGTAATCGTCAAAAGACAGATGGGGGCCACTGTGAACAATATAACCTCCTAACTGAGTGTCAACATGGTTTTATTAGAGGGAAGTCTAGATTCTAAGAATCAAGTGAAGAAAGCTTGACTTCACCAAAGCTTTCGATTGCATAGGATACGCCAAAGGCATGGTTTAAGAGTTATCTACAAGAAAGAACCCAGGTTGTGGAGACTCGACATACATATAAAGGAAAAACTCAGGAGGTGACATCCAAACCTTTACAAATGAACAGAGGAGTGACACAACGTTCTATAGTGGGGCCTGTCTGTTCATTATCCTCACCAACAACATGCCAGATCACTTGGACTCCACTCTACTATGCTAAAAAAAAAAAAAAAGAGAGAGAGAGAGTGAATCTTTATTTCACAACTTCAAGATTGAAAATGGTGTCAATTGATCTTACACTAATAACAATAATAAAAAACATGAAAATACAACGTTAGTTAAGATAGTGGTAATATCTTAATTTACTACAAAAAAAATTCTGCCAGTCCATATACTCCTCCACACTATGGAATGGGCGAAATTGCAACCACTTTGACAACTTCCTCCTTAATGAATCAAGTCTGGTTCTGTTCATGTCTTCCAGCAGTAATTTGAAGAATGTAGCTCCTGCATAGGTGGGCTTCTTCTGGAATCTGGTGGTGTGTTGCACAGGAATATTGTAGTCCATTGCTTTCCTAATATTATAGGAATGGGCGTCAACATTCTGGTGCAAGTTCATAGAGGCAGCCACGGAAATGACCTCCATCAGTTAGATGTTAACAACTGTCAACATTTCAAGGTCACTGAAGGCTCTTCTGTAGCTCTCCCTCCACTCCAGACCTGCCTACATTCTGATTACCCTCTTCTGGATTGTAAGGATACATTTCAGGTTGGTATGTGCAGCAGCTCCCCAGAGCACATTCCATAGCGCAGGTGCCTCTCAAACAGTCAACTATATGTGGTCTTGATAGCGTCAGAGGTGCTAATATTCTTCTTTCTTCTGATAGCATATAGAGCACTGCATAAATTGCTGCAAAGGGAATCAAGATGCTCTACCAAGGACAGTGAGCTATATATTACTATCCCCTAAGGTTTAATGGCCTCAATACAATTAATAGTGGGGAAAACAACACTCCTCGCTCCAAAGTTGAGTTGTTTGGTCTTAGATTTGTTAAAAACTAGATCATTCATGTAACAATATCCCACAGCCATGTTTAGAGCTATGTACCACTTAATTTCCAGATCTTCAGCATGGGTGTACTCAGGACTCAATTTCGGGGTGTGTCCAATCAGGGGGTCTGAGCAGGGTTAGCAAGCGGGGAAGGAAGCGAGACGAGGGAAGGGGGCACGTGTGTGACATAACTGACCTTATTTGCCATTCTCAGAAATGCCACAAGTATTAATTTAATACTGTATGATCATCTTTATGTCTCTGATGTTTTATTAAAACATTAAATTTTAATGAAATCTATACCATTTTACTTTGTGTTTCATGAAGAGCGTACAATAGTAAACTTGGTACATATTGGTAAACTGAGTACCATAAAACATACCAATCGTTTTATGGCAATGAACAGTGAACTCTGTAAGAAAAGACCCCTGTAAAATTAAGGTCACAAAAAATTCAGAATAAGGTAACATTTTTAATTTTTTGTTTTCAGAAAAAAATGTTAAGCGTGAATGTTGTAGATATTTAGTTAAATTAAATCTGTTTATTTAGGCATTATTTGGTGAGATAGTTCCTTTACAATTTATTTAAAAATTGGTTTCATTTTGAACCTAACTCCGGTCCTCTTATCAACACCTGTTTCTATTTGTAACATGTGTCCATACAGTAATTTTATCGTTGAGTTATCTAATTGCAATGTAAATATATTTAGTAAAACAAATATCTGAACTCATGTAATGAGAAAAAAATTTTGACATCCAAGCCAGTTTCAAAATTTGTTATAATTTACTACAGAAATAAATTGTGTGGATTCGTAAGGTAAGGTTACAAGGACAATATATGTATTAACAAGAAACTTATGACAAATTTATTATTCTATATTTATGAATTATTGTAATTTAAAAAAATGGTGAAGTGCTTGCTAGGTTTGAGCAAAATACTAAAATACAGTAACATATTATATATATTTTACACACGGAAAGAAGTTTAAAGCATGCCTTTTATATAACTTATTTACATAAATAAATCCAATTCTTCTTATTTAATATAATCCACGGTAATTAATCAACATACGGTCGGTATCACATCAAGGATGTGTGATCCCTACCATCTTCAGTGTCTCTACTGATGAAATGAGGACTAAGGTAGCTCTGAAACCACAACAGAGCCGCATCTTCAAAGCCAAAAGCACTGTGTTTTGTCAAAATTAGACCATCATAACCATGATGAGACAATTGGAGACCCCAATAAGATCTACAAAGACACTCATGACTGTTTTGACTTCTTCTAGTTTTTCTACCAGACACTCAAAAAGGGACTTGAGAGCTGTGGAGGTAGATTTTTGCCAGTAAAGCCATGTTGGCCATTTCTCTCGAGATGCTCATATATTCTGAACTACCTTCTTCATTAGCTTTGAAAATATAGAAACCATTGATATAGGTCTGTAGTTCCCTGGTTTATAAATGCTTCTTGACTTATGGAGGGGGATAACTAGACATCTTCATTTTCCGTGGGCCAGGCCCTGTCTAAAGCTTAAATTGATGATGTGGAGTTATTGTCAGCTCATTTTTGCATTGTTTTACCATTAATGAAGATATCTTGGTTTTTCATATATGAAAGATACACAATCGGTCAGTATTTTGATGAAAAATAATTATACTCTGATGTTTTCTGTTTGAATCCATGAAATGTCCCTTGAACCCTATGTAATCCTTTAGTTTGGATTTTATTCTTGTGACCGTCTTTTAAAAACCACACAGAGAAGTTTCTGGACTTTAATAAGACGCTCACTTATTTGTTAAATATTAAGTGTTTTATCAAAATATTTGAATATTCTTTTGGTTTGAGGGTAATTGAGGCCCACACTCAATAGTTGCATGTTAAAAACCTTTTTATGTAAAAAAACATTAGTTTTTTTATGATTAGTCTAGTGGTATCTGAATCTATAAACTTCAAAATTTTAGACACATACCAATATTTATTTTTATAGGAAAAAGCAGTATAATGTAAAGGGATCATCATTTAATAATCCTACTATATTTCATTTGAAAGAAGAATATGTCTTAAGTCCTTTTGTTTTAAATTCAAACTTGCATTGACGTGTGTTTATTAAAACTATTTGTAAGAATTAATAGTGGAGTAAAATTATTTATATGATAAAGTAAAAGAAGAGGCTTATGCAGATTTCTTTGTATTTATTATAGCTGCTTAGTTCCTAAGGACACATCTGACTTGATACATCAATACAGGTTAGTTACAGTGAAACAGCTGAGTATTCACAACATTGATCTCAATTTTGTTGAGAGGTTATTTCAGTTTAGTAATCAACTAAATTATATTTACTTATAAATATAATTATTATGGCACCATGCTTGAAAAATCTACATTTTCAAATCTATTGTTTTATATTTGAAATGAAAATTATTTTGTAAAATGGAAACAGTAAGTTATTCACTTATTTTAACACAGCTATTTTGTAAAGTTCAGCTCAATTACATCGATCATATGTATAATTTTCGAAATAAACTGACTATGAAGGTTTCAAAATGATCCAAGAATAATATGAGATTGAAGAGGATTATGCTGAGATACTTTCCTCCAGGTAATTAAACAAGAGGAACAATAGAATAGAACATTTCTTTATTTTCAAAAATAGTAATTTAGAAAAAGGCAAAGTTAGGACCTCATGATCCTTTCTCACACACTTAACCTTAAAGAACAAACTAAAATGAATCATTCCAATATACAATTTAAATTTTATGAATTATATTGTGTGTGTATGAACAGTGTGTGTGAGGCAGACACTTTGTTTACAACTGCACCTTCCTTTGTAGATATTAATTTATTATATCTCCACAGCAAATGCCATTTTACATAGTACAATATAATACAAAAAGAACTTCCTATTATTACAATTCAAAATAATTAGAAGTTTCATATTATTATCAAAGCTACACAACATTACATTTGCAATTTCAATAAATTGGGTAAATGTCAATCTCAAATAGATAATGACACTGTAGTAATATTGAATAATACCATGTTTTTAGTTATAACATTCTTTAAGGTCCAGAAAGTTTATTTTTACTGTAGAAACTACAGTTTCCGGTGACAACCGCGTCAAGGTACTATCTACAATATTTACAAGATGACCAGACGTTTCGCCCATACTGTGATGTGGCATCCTCAGTGGTTACTCTGAGATTGAAATCGGCAAGTGACCTTCCAGCTTTATAACAGGTGGTGGGTTGGGGACTGGTTGGCAGGTATGCTGGAGAGGGGGGAGGAGGCACGACCCACGTGACCTACGGTCATTGGCCGAAAAATCAATATGGCTGACTCTTCCATTTTATTTCAATTTACTTAAAATGGGTTCCCATGTCTTTGGCAGCCGTATACTATCATCCTTATTAAAATTATTTCTTCTTTTATATTAGAATATAATATAAAAGAAATAGAATATTAGATATTAGAATATAATATAAAAGAAGAAATAATTTTAATAAGGATGATAGTATACGGCTGCCAAAGACATGGGAACCCATTTTAAGTAAATTGAAATAAAATGGAAGAGTCAGCCATATTGATTTTTTTGGCCAGTGACCGTAGGTCACGTGGGTCGTGCCTCCGCCCCCCTCTCCAGCATACCTGCCAACCAGTCCCCACCCCACCACCTGTTATAAAGCTGGAAGGTCACTTGCCGATTTCAGTCTCAGAGTAACCACTGAGGATGCCACATCACAGTATGGGCGAAATGTCTGGTCATCTTGTAAATATTGTAGATAGTACCTTGACGCGGTTGTCACCGGAAACTGTAGATTCTAGTTATGACACCGGCCGCTTAAGCCTAAGTTCTAAGATTATTTTTACTGTACTTCTCTTTTTAATGCTAACAGACTGCTTCTAAAAATGTTAACTTATTGCAGATAGCATTTCCTGTTTTCATCAGCCGGGGTACGATACTATGCTATTGGTATGTGGTTGCATAGTGGTTGTCAATAAATATTTGCTGTAGTCTTGTTTGATAAGGCAAATAAAATTGAAGTTTTTCAAGTAGGTTTGGAAATCAATAGTCTGTTTACAATTTAATGAAGGAAAGTTGAATAATTTAAAATTCTTTAAGCTAGTGGTAAGAGCTCTGTAAATCAATAACATATACATTCTATTTGCTGTGTTTACAGGAATAGGACTTGAATATAGTCAAGGGGGATGTATCAAAACCAAAGAAATTGATTTATTTGATTTAACGAGCAGGTGAGTTTATATTGTTTTTACTATTTAATGAGCATTCTGAATGTTGTACAATGGATCCAAGGTTATCAATTTGTTCAAAATGTAATAAATTGCTCTATGTCTATATATGTAGGAATATAGGATGTTCAATTTTTTCGAAGGTTCATCAAGCTCTTCATGGCTTGGAATAATAGAAGATCTTCTAACTTATCAAAGAAAATAGAAAAATATACCTGAGCTTGCTGTGAATCAAAGATTTAAAATGAATTTATATGAAAATAAAGTTAATGTTGTTTATTATATTCTCTTCAATGAAAAAAGCATTAAATTTTTAAGTAAAAATGTATGTAGTATTGAATTAAAGTCAAAATTAGAAGTATTTGTCCATAACCAGTTTTTAAGTTGTGTCCTTTCGGCCAGGTGCCGGGAGCAAAATGTTCATATCTAGTTGTTATTCATTGGTAAGATGCAAATCTTAGAGATATGGGCCAATATGAGGGGCGAATGAGTGTAGATGAATGAATGTAGTCATTGTTATTAACTAAGGTCGACTATTCCTCAGGAAGAGCTTTTTATTAATAGCTCAATAGCAGCCAGGGCAACAATATATGGTTATTCAAAAGATATGCCACTGTTGTCACTGTCTAGGGTTCTTAACCCTATACATATTAAGGATATACATATTAAAAATATTATTTAGTAAAATATAAATATGTACATTAGCCTTTGTTTTACAGCACTGACATAGAAGAATTGTCATTTAATGTTGCAAAAAATGAGCCTTTAATAACTCCAAACGTTCATCACCAGTTGGTGGAATCTCTTGGTAGATTACAGAAAAAAATATTCAACACTACAGTTCACAAGTTTTATCGCCATAAAACATTAAAAACACACCTTCTTCCTTTAACAAATGTAGCATTTGATAAATTTGGAAAAAGGTATGTAAAGTAATATTTGATTTATAACCTCAATTATTTAAGCAACTAGTATATTAAAACATATTTATGCAAAGACTCATACATTATCTGCAATTTATTTGCCAGAATATTTACAATACTATATAATGCCTTGTTTTGATAAAAAAACTTAAAATTAATATTATAGTCTTTGGATTTAGTAAAAATGTTATCCGTTTATTGAATGAATAAAGCTGTTTGCTTTACCATCTTCCCTCGGAGATAGAACTTATAATTCCTAAGGATCTTATGAGTAAGTCTTCCACATTAGTTTAGGTTAGATTAGTAATGGGTTCTATAACCAAACTTAATGTATTGATTGTCTGTGATTATATTCAGGATAATTCCTTCAAATCTTGTAAGCATAGTAGAAAGTCTTTGTCAGTGGCAAATAAATTAATATCCACCTTTCAGATTACTTTTTATGACTACACTTAGTCATTAAAATTAGTATTTAGTATTTTACATAAGGAGTACTGTTTTTTTTCAATATTGACATCTGTGTTTTCCTCTGTACTATTTTATTAAAGATTATTGTTTATTCAAAGTACTATTCATTATTCTGCACAGAAATTCAGTATAAATGTTTATTTGAGTTTATATATTGCCTGTTTGATCGTTAATGTTAATTTACTAAAGAAGAGAGTTGTTGATTTCAATTAGCCATTATTCCAAAATAGTTTCAAGCGGTTCCTTGATTTAACTTTGTAGTTTCAGGTTCTCCAAGGGCACACTCATTGCAGACACCATTTTATTTTATAACAATTACTTGTATGCTTATAAAAAAACCCTAAGATTATTGACATAATTAAATTGGATATCATGTGAGCTTAAACCAAGCGTTCTTAAATTAATTTACAAACTCCCCTATTTTACTTCTTGCACAATCAATAAAATGTATGTTTTGTATTTAGGTGTATTACCGGAAGCTATGACAGAACATGCAAAGTGTGGGATATCTTGACTGGGGAGGAAGTCCACACACTTCAGGGTCACAAGAATGTTGTTTATGCAGTATCATTCAACAATCCACATGGGTAATTTTAGGCGTTTTGCTACATTTACTGTAGTTTCAATCCAACTAAAATTTTCTTTCCTTGTCAATGAATATAAGATTGCTGCGAATCTTATAATAATTTAAATGGCAATACTTATTATATGAAATAAATCAATAATAATTTATTTGATTTTTGAATTTTTAGATTGTTTTGAATTTTATATATATTGTATGGAGTTATATTATATATTTTATGGCTTCCGTAGTCCAGCTACCAAACTAATAAAATATTTCACAGATAAAAAATCCAAATAAAATAAAATCTACAGTACAAAGTACTTGTGTCTTAGTGTTTAAATATTAATTTTATTTAAATTTAACTTTTGGATCTATAAGAGGGGGAAAGGGGTGGAGAGGCATGTTAAATGTCATATGTTAGTTTAGATAGGAATGAGATGAATCTAAACTTTAGGAAGAAAAAATACTCTGAACTAATATAGTAGAATGTATGTATGTATGCTCTACCTGTTTACCTGTTTAATAATATAGTAGAATGTATGTATGTATGCTCTACAAGTTTACCTGTTTAATAATATTTTAGAATGTATGTATGTATGCTCTACAAGTTTACCTGTTTAATAATATAGTAGAATGTATGTATGTATGCTCTACAAGTTTACCTGTTTAATAATATAGTAGAATGTATGTATGTATGCTCTACAAGTTTACCTGTTTAATAATATAGTAGAATGTATGTATGTATGCTCTACAAGTTTACCTGTTTAATAATATAGTAGAATGTATGTATGTATGCTCTACCTGTTTACCTGTTTAATAATATAGTAGAATGTATGTATGTATGCTCTACAAGTTTACCTGTTTAATAATATAGTAGAATGTATGTATGTATGCTCTACCTGTTTACCTGTTTAATAATATAGTAGAATGTATGTATGCTCTACAAGTTTACCTGTTCAATAATATAGTAGAATGTATGTATGCTCTACAAGTTTACCTGTTTAATAATATAGTAGAATGTATGTATGTATGCTGTACAAGTTTACCTGTTTAATAATATAGTAGAATGTATGTATGTATGCTCTACCTGTTTACCTGTTTAATAATTAGTAGAATGTATGTATGTATGCTCTACAAGTTTACCTGTTTAATAATATAGTAGAATGTATGTATGTATGCTCTACAAGTTTACCTGTTTAATAATATAGTAGAATGTATGTATGTATGCTCTACCTGTTTACCTGTTTAATAATATAGTAGAATGTATGTATGTATGCTCTACAAGTTTACCTGTTTAATAATATAGTAGAATGTATGTATGCTCTACCTGTTTACCTGTTTAATAATATAGTAGAATGTATGTATGTATGCTCTACCTGTTTAATAATATAGTAGAATGTATGTATGTATGCTCTACAAGTTTACCTGTTTAATAATATAGTAGAATGTATGTATGCTCTACCTGTTTACCTGTTTAATAATATAGAAGAATGTATGTATGTATGCTCTACAAGTTTACCTGTTTAATAATATAGTAGAATGTATGTATGTATGCTCTACAAGTTTACCTGTTTAATAATATAGTAGAATGTTTGTATGTATGCTCTACCTGTTTACCTGTTAATAACTTAATTAATAAGTACCTGTAAATAATTAATTAGTACCTGTAAAATAACTTATTTATTTTATTTATTCATAAAATGCCGATCGTCAAGATATGGGCGAATATGGATTTCGAATGAGTGTGATGAGTGTAGATGAGCGTATATAGTCAATGTTACAAACTAAGGCCAACTATTCCTTAGAAAGTGTCATTAATTAATAGCCCAATAATTGCATCTATGCAGCCAAAAGTACTGTAGAAATATTGCCAAAAAATCATCATCATCTTCATATGAAGTAATTGTTATATCATCGTAGTTGTATGAATTCAGCATTGCTGGGGAGTTGGTTGTCCTTACACTGCTCTTTAGTAAACTATAACCATTCTTGTTTATTTTATAAACAGTTTTATATTTTCCATCAGTTTTAAATAAAACAATCTTTATCATATAGGTTTCAAAAGTCAAGCAGTACTTACAAACCATCCATCCATCCATATCCGTTCCCGTTCCAGATTAGTCCTGGGTCGGGGTATCAGCCAGCCTCCGCCATCTACTTCTGTCTTCCCACAGCTTCTCCTCGCAAATCGTGTTCCATTGTGCTCCTCTCCTTCCTATGTCCCCAATCACATCATCTTTCCATCTCACTCTCGGTCGTCCTCTTGGTCTTCTCCCAACAATGGCCAATTCTTCCATTCTCCTTGGCACTCTAGACGCATCCATCCTTTTCACGTGTCCAAGCCATTTGATCCTAGATCTTTCTATTCTCACCCTTAAACTTTCATTGACCAAACCTTCCCTTATCTCCTCATTCCGGATTCTGTCACGCCTACTTCTTCCTTTAATTGCCCTCAGGAAAGCCATCTCGCCCGCCTGTATTCTACTCCACTCTTTCTCTGTCATTTTCCACGTCTCTGCTGCATACGTGAGAGCGGGCCTATAATACGTTTTGTACATGACGGTTTTAGCAGTCCTTGGCACTTTCCTATCCCACAACAGGTGTTTAACACTTCGGTAAAAACGTGCCCCCTTCTCCAATCTAGTAGTAATCTCTCTATCAAGCCTGCCGTCACTCGTCATTACTGTCCCCAAGTAAGTGAAGTGGTTAACCAATTGCAATGGTTTCCCTTCAACGGTTATGTTTCGTCTTAGATTAGCATCTCTCCCCACCACCATTACTTCGCTTTTCTCAGTGCTTATATATAACCCCCTCCTCTTCATCTGATCGTTCCAGCAATTCAACTGTTGTTGTATTTCCTCCTCATCTTCCCCCCAAATTACAATGTCATCTGCAAATATCATAACATTGACGTCACTTTTAACCAATAATTTCACCTTCCTCAAAATTATTTCCATCACAACGTTAAACAGTGCCGGCGATAACACACTACCCTGTTTCATACCTCTCCTTACATCAAACCATTCCGTCTCACCCACTATTGTTCTCACTCTGCTCTTATTCACCCTATACAGCTCCTTTATCCACTCAATATATGTATTTCCTATCCCAATCTCTCTCAAGCTCTCCCACACCATTGTTCTTTTAACACTGTCATAAGCTTTCTTTATATCAATAAAAACCAGTACCAGTCTTTTATTGAACTCCCAATACTTCTCCATGAGTTGTCTAGTGGCGAAGACGAGATCAACTGTGCTCCTTCCCGGTCTGAAGCCATGCTGCTCCTCACTAAGAGCTTCTTCTATCTCAACCTTTATCCTATTGAGAATTATCCTTTCAAAAATCTTCTTTGTATGGCTCAATAAGGATATACCTCTATAATTATTGCATATTTTCTTACTCCCTTTCTTATGTAACGCAATGATATCGCTCTTTCCCCAGTCATCCGGTACCTTTTTACTATTCCATGCACTTGTAAGAAGTCTCATCAACCATTGCATCCCGACTGGGCCCAGACATGTAATCATCTCCACTGTTACTCCATCTGGACCTGGTGACTTTCCTTTCTTCATACTCTTAACAGCTTCCTCTAACTCCTTCCATGTTACCCTCTCCATTTTGCTAAGTTCTTCTTTGTTTGTTACTTCTCCATCTCCCTGTCCTGTTCCCATATTCAACATTGAATCGAAATGATTTCTCCACAATTCCTTTAGGCCATTTTCATCCTCAACTACATCTCCATTTTCTGTTTCCATTCTTCTCACACCCTCTGTATTTCTTTTCTTGTTCCTCATCATTTTGTATAGCATCTTCTTATTTCCACTTACATCTTCTTCCAACTTTTCTGTAAATACATTCCATGCCTTATCCCTCTCTTCTTGGACAATTCTCCTACACTTACTTACAAACCATGTGGATATGAAATTAGTCAAATATCTGCAGAGATCTCGTCTACCTAAAGGCTTTCATTATTTATCTTATAAGTAGACAACTTTAACGACATTTTTAAAAAAAATGAATAAAATTCAATTGATAATATGAGTCACCTAACACAGTTTGTAATTGGAGGCCCAGTCACATATTATATACCCTTCCCACTTGATATATTATCAACAAAAGTTATTCATATATAAAAATTAATTATATATATTTATTTATAAAGATATGGGCGAATATAGTTTTTGAATGAGTGTAGATGAATGAATGTAGTCATTGACAAACTAAGGCCAATTTGCCCGATGACAAATGAGCAGCCAACGGGTTATCAGCTGATCTCTTTAAAATTTGTAAAATAAAAAACTGATTGAGATCAAAATGACCAACTATGCTACCGATTAAATATTCTTAATTTTGCCTCAGTAGAATAATACTATCCTTTAAATTTTCTGGATTTGTTTTTACCTTCTAAAAATTGTATACCTTCTTGAAAATAGCTTTTAATTTTAAATATTCAATCCCCTGATGAAATTGTATCCTCTTCCAGAACAATCTAATATCAGATTATTATTGCAGAGACAAAATTCTTACTGGATCTTTTGACAAAACCGCCTGCCTATGGTCATATGATTCTGGTGAGTGTAAGCAGACATTTACTGGTCATTCAGGAGAGGTTGTGGTGGTTCAGTTTGATCCTCAGAAACAGCTGATAGCGACTGCATCCATGGACACCACAGCAAGACTTTTCAATATTACAACAGGTACAATTGATCAAGACAAAGGTCCACTTTTACCATCTTTTAATCCTTGAACAGATATTAATATTGGAGATTCTGTTGTTATATTTGCTTCTATATCAACAAATAATGTATTTATTCATTGTTAAAGCCTCCTGAGCTGATATATATAAAACAAATAATAAGGTTAATGTACCTTTGTCGTCCTCAGCTACAAAATATTTTTATGGACTACCGGTTTCAGAGCAAGAACTCCATGGTCACATCCACTGTACGCTGTCAAAACAGTCACATTAAAAACATTATACAAAAATTTACATATTTACAAAAATAAAAATAAAACACATAATGAAAGAAGACAGACAGCCAGGTAGAAATAAAATTGTTCAAGGTCAAGGCATTGGATAACATCGTTCTAGCTGCACGCTCAATCCAGATCTGACCATCATACCAGCCGGCCGTGTTATCATGTGTTTTATTTTTGTAAATATGTAAATTTTTGTATAATGTTTTTAATGTGACTGTTTTGACAACGTACAGTGGATGTGACCATGGAGTTCTTGCTCTGAAACCGATAGTCCAATAACAATATTTTGTAGCTGAAGACGACAAAGGTACGTTAATCTTATTATTTGTTAAACAATGTATTATCCATTCATTAGAATTAGTTGCTATTGTCACTTATGGTAATACAGAACAGTCGCGTTTATCAGAATCTTAATTAACCAGTTTCTGCTTTAACTGAGGTAGTTTAACGGGACACAAATAGAATGGACAAGCTACAATGGCAAACTGAACACTGATAATTCTTAGCCCCTTCATTGTTACAACACTCAATAAGAGGTGCAGCCAGGAATACTGGCAGAGGACAGAAGCATGCGTTCTTCTAGTGATTGGCGCAGCAACCACAACTAAACAAAATGAATTATCAAATTCATGGCTATAAGGTGAGGCTGATTGAGAATCCGTATTTCACCTTCTTTGTATTTTTGAGCATTTATGTTGTGTTCATGAGTGAAACAAATAAGCGAAACTAAACATTATTTTGTTTATGCTGTACTTTTTATAAGCTTATCTAAGAAAAAATTACAGTCATTTCTTGTTTAATCATTTATTATTCTTCATAGGCTTACAGTGATTTCCATATGGGCCAAGTTTTTTTTATGTCTGAGATACTCTCTCAGCTCTATTTACCTCAGATAATTAAATTTACTCTATTATGGTACTTGTATGGTTGGAGTTGTTTTTTCGCAGAACTTAAATTTTGTTTGGTATTTCAGGTAACCAAAAAGTTCTTACCCAGCCACTTTTACCAAAAAATGACATATCCATTTCTAAATCTGCTTGTATAAACAAAAGGAAAAGTAGCATATCAGTGATAAGCTTTATAT
Source organism: Stictocephala bisonia (assembly GCA_035578905.1). Lineage (NCBI taxonomy): Eukaryota > Metazoa > Arthropoda > Insecta > Hemiptera > Membracidae > Stictocephala > Stictocephala bisonia. Next base: position 332,598 of record JAQJVL010000549.1, on the reverse strand, counting down.
AAAAACATACACATAAACAGGTCTTTAGTTTAGGGCGAACAGTAAGAATATTGAAGCCATCTTTTAAAATACTATTTATATTTTGTTAGCCATGGTGGTAGATAGTAAAAAGGGGTAAGCTGGATTGATTCTTCTGGCAGGTTTTCTGTTGGTGGAAACCAAATTTCAAACAAGGCTATGTATATATCCTGTTTTTTACTTATATAAATCTATTAAATATACTTTTATTATTTTTATTTGTTTGAAAGTTGTATTTTTCAAATGCCAATTAGTAAAACTATAGGCTTGTACTATGAAATATTTACTAAAGGGGTTGGGGCATTGTTCCTAACAACATTTATGTACTCTATTATAAAACGCAACTGGCAGAAAACAAACCTTATGGTTCAATGACAAAGCTTACAATTGTCAATTTTATATTTACTGTCAGCAAATAAAGACCAATCACCTTTTAAAAGAAAATACTATAAATTATTACTATAGTTCTTTTAAGGAGAGGCTAATCTCATTCTGAACCATCTCTGTCCATTTTCAATTGATCTGTGCTGGGGATTTTTTCAGAAAGGGTATGCGAGCGAAACAGTATAATGCTAGGTGAACATTACTAATAATACTTCCAGTCCTGGCCGGATTGGAACCATAGCTATCTCTAACCCAGCTCAAAGTCCTTACACCTTAGACCGCTCAGCCACAGGCTGGCTAGCCCAATTATCAATGAGAAATATTTAACATGTATTTTTATATAGGATCTTTAAATGAAATACACATGAGAATGCTTGATAAGACAGACAGATACTCAAAAAGTATTGTCAGAAACGTTTCCATGCTAAGTTCAAACTTACGGTGCAGTTATTATATAAACAAATTTTTATACTGATCAGAGCAAACATGTATAAATAAAATCTATTTATTATAAATATGATTTAGAGAGCCTTAAATAACACTATTTTAAGACTAAATTAAAAAAAAATTGAGTTAATCTCTGAATCCCTACCTCCGAAGCTTACATATTGAGATATCTACAAAGTGCCTCTGCTGTAAGCATCTGGAAAAATTATCATCAACCAATATTGGACTATTAACATCATTTATATACACAATTGCTGATATAGATACAGATCCTTACTAAATACCATCAGACATTATTCAAAATGTATTTACAAGTTGCTTTTTTGTTTGTTTTCAACTTATGTTAAATTTCTTATATGAAAAAAAATTAGAGTGAATGAGACTTTTTATTTACAGGCAGTGAAATTTCCACATTGCAAGGACACACTGGTGAGATTATCAGCCTTCAATACAATAATAATGGTAATCTTCTACTTACTGGCTCTTTTGATCAAACAGTTGCATTATGGGACACGAGGACATGTAGGTCAGTATTTTGACAAGGAACTAAATAACGTACATTTATTTATGCTTTAATTTGATAGGTTTTGACTAATACACTCATAACTAGGTATTTAATGTTACCAAGTCAAAATTCAGTTCATTGCACAAGAGATAATTAGTAGAATTACTGGGGAAATTAAGTCTACTGAGCACAATAACCTGTTCACATCCCTTATACTATTACATGTGTTTTATATATTTATTCTGACTTAAAACATTAAGGTAGGAAAGAAATTTGTAAAATATTACTTTTGGGAAAAGTTGAATTGGTTAAGAGATGTCCCCATTTACTATATCTACCAATATATAATTGAAGTTTCAATTGAATTTCTTTAGAAAAAATCAGACCTTAAACATCATATTAGTTAAATTTTCGGGGTTACTTATTTTTATCAATATAATACTTGTTATTGATTTTGTATAATTGGTTGTAATGGTGGGGAGGGGAGGGGGAGATAGTGGAATGAGTGTAGTCATTCATAAATGGATGGTCCGTGATGACATGAGAGTAAATCTGCCGTTACCTCCATTAAATGAAATTCTCCTTCACTGTGTTTCAGCCGAGTGGGTCTCCTGACCGGACACAAGGGAGAAATAAGCAGTTGTATATTTACTCAAGATGGAAACCTGGCTGTCAGCAGTTCATTAGATAAAACTGCCCGAGTCTGGGATGTGCGAATGCTAACATGCCTTCACCATGTAAAAGGTCATCAGGATGAGGTAAAATTTGAATGCTGTAAAACTTTAATCATAATTTTATTCCATAAAATGTAAACCAGCTGTTTCTGTAAGTTAAAGTTAACTTTGAAATAATAATAAACACTCTTGTTAATAACAAAACATTAATTTATTTGTACGTAAATTATTTTAAATGAACAGCTAGTAAAACACAAATTGTACTATGATTTGCCCATAATATTCAGTTTTTATTTGTAGGTTTTGGATGTGTCAGTGGATTTGAAAGGATGGCGTCTTGCCACGTCCAGCAGTGATGCTACGGTACGTCTGTGGGACTTGCAACATAACTGCCAGCTGATAACTACTCTAACAGGGCACACTCAAGAAGTCTCAAAGGTTGGTAAATTTTTCATTTTTAAGACATCGATCGTAGAGATATGGGCGAATATGAGGTTTTTTATTTTACTACCTTTTTTTATGAATATATAAAATAACACACAAGGTTTCTTAAAAAGGATGCTTAGTTTACAACTAGGATAATTAAGAACAACAATCAACCAAACTGTAATTAGAAGAGAAATCAGTTAGCTGTTAAAATTATTTTGCTTCATCAGCAACAAATTAAGGAGTTATTTTAGACTGGCCCGATTGACACAATATTTTTGTTTTATGTAAATAAACAACATAAAGTTTGTAATATATTTAGTGGATGTATATGCTTTTCTCTTCAAATAAAGCACACAATACATGTATAAAATATTTAAACTTGGATGTAATTCGTTATTGTATTATACTATATTTAACTGAAACTCTAGATACTATGGCAGTTTTAATTCTTCATAAAAAAAATAATACACGCTCAATTTTTACTTGTATTATATGTCTTGGGAGCATTCATTCTAGCACCATAAAATAGTAATGATCTAAAAGTGACCTTCAAAATGACAAAATTTGATTTTTAACTTATTTCACCAATTCAATACAATTTAACCAAATTAAAAACATTTCAAACATTTAGTTTGAAAATGACTAAAATTTTTTAATTCTAATTAAAATACCAGCTATTCAGAATACTTATATATTTTTAACTTTTAGTATGGAATTTGCAGAAAAAAGACAACAGAACAATAGGCATTAGTTATATGAATGTTTGTACATCGTAAGGGAGTCTTGAGATGTTCATGAATTTACAACATAAAACATTCATCGAAGCACATGCTACTCATCAAACCATATACAATAACCTAGTCTGAACTTTTTAAAGCTGAACATGAGAGAAAATCACTAACTTAACTCTCTTTGGAGTCACAGCAAATAATACACTAACTGTCAACAAACTCAACAACTGTAATAATTGCTCAGAAACGTCATACAAAGTTATAAGAGAGCATTACTCATTAATGCATTAAGCTTGTTGAACAGTGAAGACAGACACTAATCAGATTGCCAACACTCATGGAACAGAGATGAACCAACTTATTTAGTAACATAATCAAGAAACATATCCTACCGCCCATCCATACAGGTACAGTGGTATTGACCCGTCCACCCATACACTTACTGTGGTATTGATGCCCCCAAATCTCCCTACTCCATTAACCAAGCCATGTGATAGCATGAGGCTTTTGATTTGATTTGTCAATAAGTGGATCAACATTAACCAGGATACTGATAAAGAGCCAACTAGCTCATCTCCACACATTATGTATTGTAGTAGAAGTCAATAGTCTAATTAGACTCTACTTGTTCTAGCTCTAACCAGTTGCACCATTGAAAAATATTTTGTTTAACTCAATTCAACTATTAGCATTTCGAATATTATAACTTCTCAATGATTTTATTTCAATAAAAACAAAAAACTAAAAAAAAGAGTAACTATGAATACAACAGTTTTTTACTTTCTCAGGTTTAGTTGGAGGATACTTAGTTAAGGAGTTATTCAGGCCAAAGGCACTGAAAACTTGAGTTGCTATGTGATATGTGTTTAAAAAGGTCTTGCATTCCTCAGCGAGTTATGGAAATAATGTGTAGCTAGAGGCCTACAATCTAACAACCTGACAGTATACAGTTCCAAGTGTTACTTGTGATCACTTGATTAATGTTTATGAGTAGTGGGTTATTCACGTGTTATGCTAAAATAGACAAATTTTTAATTCTTGTTATTGTTAGCTTGATGCATGTCTGCACTATTTAATGGGTGCAAGACTAAGTGGTGAAATAATCGAGGTGAGCATTTTTAGATATGAATTTCATTTTGTCAGGGTAACTCAATTGAATAAACATTCTAAAATTCTGAATATATTTACCACTGGTATTATCACTCATCAGACTTTTGCATGTTTAACTACAGTTTTCTGATGCAATACAAGTATCTGATTTGATTTGCATAACAGATTTAGGGTTACACCTTTTCTGAATCTAAACACAATTTACTGTATTGAGGATTCCATGGAGGATTTTTGGAGAGTTTAATTGGTAGAACAAGCTTAACACCATATTTGATAAAGAGATTTTATCAATCCCTCTGGTCTGAGGAAGGTGAGCGTGGTTCGCCGAAATTGATCACCATAATACTTGTGCATTTTGTACTTATATTGTAATATATTTGTGTTGAGTGACGTTCACTTGTACTGTATATGTACCAACATGTATTATGCTAATTAAAAAACTATAGATAAAAATGATTTTTGTGAACATATGAAAATGTGTAAACAGAAAACCAAGAGTATGTTATTTTAAATATTTTTAAATGTGCGGCTAGTTACATTAAGAATTTTTATAATGTGTCTCAAAAACCAGAACACAAAAAATAAAATTGAGGCAGTGCTTCTCAGCCTTCCTAATGCATAATCATTTACAACAGTTTCTCTTCTGTAACATTTTGTTGATGCTTCAGGTTTGTTTCAACCCAGCAGGAAGTCTGATACTCTCAGCATCACAGGACCACACGGCTCGCCTGTGGGACCCTGACTCAGGTTGTTGTCTACAAATCCTTGAGGGTCACTCTGATGACGTATTTTCCTGTGCCTTCAGTTACTATGGAGATACTATCATTACAGCTTCAAAAGATAATACTTGCCGCATATGGCATAATGTAGTTGCCAAAGAAGATTTAGGATAACAGAATGGACCGATTAGTTTTAAAATATGGTTTACATCTGACTTGGGATAAAATTATTGGATAGATATAATTTTTAATATTATTTTAGACACTTGATTAGTTACAAGCCAAGTGTTTTTTAGGGCAACAGTTATTTTCCTTCGTTACGAGATTCCACAAAATAAAATACTTTTAAAATAACATTAATATTTATTTTATTTGATAATTTTTCTGTTTTAAACATTTTTTTTTGTAAATTCAAAATACCTTCCAAGTTTGAGAACATTTTTTTGTTTCAAAATATTTGTCATTTAAACCAGAAAAAATAACCCCTTCATTATTGATGAGCGAGATATTTAGCTCTAAATGGATCTTATAATATTTACTTCTAATATTGATTTTGAATGTTAGTATTTAGTGTAAGTAATTAAATTAAGCCAAAATAAACAATAGAGGGAGACCACCAAAGTAATTTTTTTATCAACACATTTTCTATGGTTAAAGAACCTTTTTTAAAAAAAAAACTTCTGCTCCAAGCAGCTTATTCTGAGCCAACCCCTACAGCCAAAACACAACTCTGTGGAACAATAATTACATTTTGGGGAAAACAAGACTTATCAGATGTTTAACTTTAAAACGATTACCAAGCTTTTTACCTTGACCTCATACAAGCTTTGGATAGCTTTAACAGGAATATTCTACTGAACAAACCATCAGAGCTTGAGAAAAAAAGAAGAAAGAAAAAAAAAACAATTACACTGGCTTACAGATTACCTAATAAAAATTTGACAGTATGATTTAAATAAAAAATTTTACGAATGATACTACATTCAACACCAAATCTTTAATAGAACACACCACACACTGTGTCCCTCAAGGATCTATTCTTGTCAAATAAAAAAATCTGACAGTTTATGTATGCTGTCTTTATTTTTTCACATACATAAACTCTTGATTCAGACAGCAACACCTACTTCTGATACCTACAAATCAGCCTTCTTAATACTGACACTGCGTCCGCTCAATGATTGCCATTGACGTGGACACTACAAGAGAAGTCTAGGTTGTCCATGTTGGATGGTAGTCAAGTTTCAGATGTTGTGTATGAAAGAGAACTGAGTGTTAGACTTGTCAGTTAGCTGAAAATCAGACCAACACTACGTGTTCGGATTACGTAAAGCTGTAGGTCCCATAGTTGCCATGAATATTGGGCTTTTAATAAATAGTCCTTTCTGAGCTAAGTCAAACTCAGATAGTAACAATAACTACACTCTTTCATCTTCTCTCATCACACTCATTCACCATTCATATATCTATGATCGGCGCCTTAGAAATGAATAATGAATCAGCAAAAAAATACACAAATAACATAAAGCTAAAATAACTATTTAATCATGAAAAACCTGTAATCTGCTAAATCTTAAAATTAACTCAACAACAACTTTCCATATAAACTTTACTATCAAAACCAAGCATCATGTCCATCAAACGAAACTTCAAAAATGAAACAAAATTTCTTGACATCGTAATGACAAAAACTTTAACTGGTCAACAACACATGCAGCAACTTGCAGACTATTATTTGCAATCAAACAAATAATATCCCTGACCTATACATATTATAGCCAACCACATACATTTTACATCACCACTAAAATATGGAATGGTAACTGGTATTTTGCTTTTGCAACAAACACGGAAGATGAAGTGATACAAACCCTGAGCAACCCATAATAAGACATTTAAGAAGCTCTTATATATTAGTTGCTGTTTGTGTAAGTAGAATGAGGTTTTTATTTCTGTATTTTGACTAAATAGTGAATGGAACTATCCAATTTCACCCAAACAATATATTTATGTTTTTATTTCATTTAGGATAAAATAATCAAAATATACTGAACAACTAAACTAATGACTGTCAAAATACACTAAGTATTGTTTTCTTTTTTTAGACTAAAAGTATAGAATGTCCAATGATTCTCTTATCAATAGACAGATTAGCAGGAACATAGTGGTAACGAGGATTGAAAATAATAGCTGGTGTAACTGTTTATAAGTGCCAACTGCATAAACTAATTTCCTCTCGTATATTGCTGGTTTTAGATTCACCTAAAGCCTTGACAGTATGTCTAAAAAGTTAAATAATTTTGAAACTTTTTAGAATTTTTTACTTATAATAATTTAGTTAAATAAAACTATAACGGTTTGAAATTTTGTTGTTGGAATATTCTTGACTATGATTTGTTCTGAAAAGTCTGGAAGCATGCTAGGTTTAATTATCATATTACTTAGATGTTATCTTTTAACAATTCAGAACAGCATCCATAAATCATAACAATGGAAATCATTTAAGTAGCATTGTTCATCACAATATTTCGTGTTAATGCGTTTATCTGTATAAAATATGATTGTACATATTATTTTAGTGCCATGGGCTTTATTAGGCATCTTCTAACTTAAGACTTGTTATCTTATTTTAAGATTTTACTGAGTTTACTTTTTTCTGCCAAGGAAAACTCTCATTTTTTAAAACATTGACACTAGAGGATAATTGAAAAGATTTAACTCCTTCACAACTACAAATAAATTTGAATCCCTTTGCATCGTTTTACTTTCTCCAATATGCATTAGCATAGAGAAAGTATTATGATCGTCAAAAAAATTTTATTTTACAAGTTGGTCTAAAAATCCATTTTAGGGTCCCCTGAACCCAAAAAAGTATTTTTCTAAAAAAAATTTTGTTGATGTCTATCCGTATGTGCATTTCGCTAGAAACCAAAGTAATGGATCAATATTTATGAAATTTGGTATGTAGGTGTATTTAACCAATATATCAATACTACTGTACGTGTATGGGTAGGCGGGTGGGTCAGTACCATTGTATGCGTATGGATGGGCGGGTGGGCCAATACCACTGTATCACTTTTTTGAAATTTTATTTTTTTTTATTTTTATGGGCCAAAAACATGAAAACAATTTTTTTTGTTAAATTAAAAACGATTTTGATAACATTTTTAGGAATTATGTAAATTACAATTTAAAATAATTTCAGTAAACAACACATTTTATTTTATTTACTTGCTTCATTACAGGTTGAACCCAATTACAATGAAAGCAGTACTACTAAATAAAGTGTTCATTGTGGGTCTTCATGAAAAATACAAAAACCATAAACTATAAATCAAATTAACACTATGAAATAAATAAAATAACAGCAAACACAACAATCATATAAGTTAATTCAGGAAATTAAACTAAGCTACTTGTTAACAAATTCATGCCTCAAACAAAAAATATATGAATCTAAAATAACAATATAGACAATATAGCATGTCTATAACTTGAATAGTTTTTGAATTATGGCAAAAAACCTATTTGTGAATCAAACTGGTAATTTACAAAGTTTTGATTTTTTAGTTTTTAATATGGGGGAAAGCTTGTGCCAATTCTTTGGAACCATTTATTTAGTTGTTGTAATAGACAGAAATAATCAAAACATATTATATACAAGGTGTGCCTAAACAACATTCCCAAACTTAGGATGTGTTTTCGAGGGTGAAAATAAGATAAAATATCAATAAATATAGGTTTGTTGTTGTCCATCTGTATATTTTAAAGAAACTTTAATAAATTAAGAAGCACAAAGGTTAAAAAGTCCAAACTTGGTATAGAGGTTTATATCTTTTAATACTTAACGAATTCCCATTCAAATATCACCATTTAAATCTTTAACTAGTTGCCATTTCTGACAGGGTGCCTTTGACTTGAAACTTGCACATCTTGCTCAGAAAAAAGGTTTTAAAATAATGGGCCATTTAACATAGCCTTCCATTAGAACATAAGATATTCTCCATGGGCCATCTATATGTCTAGGCGAGGAAATAAAGCACTAAAATGACCTAAACCTACCAATTTTTTAAAGTAAGACGGATCTTAATGCAGCTTTTTGCATTCGATTCGGGAAAGCTTCAGCAAACTTTTTGAACCTTCGTTATGTGGTGCAGATGAAAATTGCATTATTGCAGGCTAAAAGTGCATTCTCAAAAATGCATCTCAGTGATAAAAAAAAAAAATTCACAACTCGGAAAATATTCATGGAAATGAGTTCAATTTTCATAGTCGGGGGTTTTTGAGGTCGCTGAACACGAATATCACGTCGGCGATCCTGTACGAGGTACCTGGGGCCCGCTATCTACGTCTTCTCCTGGAGTTTTCCGGAAATTCGTTATAATATTCGTTCAAACTTATTACCCAGGGGTTTTTGAGGTCCCTGAACACGAATATCACATCGGCGATCCTGTACGAGGTACCTGGGGCCCGCTATCTACGTCTTCTCCTGGAGTTTTACGGAAATTCGCTATAATATTCGTTCAAACTTATTACCCAGGGGTTTTTGAGGTCGCTGAACACGAATATCACGTTGGCGATCCATTCTTGGGATTACAACTTGTATTATTACTACAAGTAATATTATTCAAAGTAAGTTTTTATTAGATTTTAAAATTTATATTGTAAAGAAATTATTTAAAAAATGCATGTTTTAATTTTTACAGGAAATATATTAGATAAGATTGATATTAGATATACTTTTATAAGTTTTCCAATCACAGCATTATTTTTATTTGTTAATTACTGTACATTTGGGTAAGTTTTTATTTGATTTTAAAATTTTTATTGTAAATAAATTATTTAACCCTTTTAACGCCGACGATTGCTATATCGATCGTCGGCACTTGTGCGAAAATCGCCGACGATCGATATAACGATCGTTCATAGTCGCGCTAAAACCGCCGACGATCGCTATATCGATCGTTCAGATCGCCGAAAAAACCGTGTTCGTGTTCAGCGACCTCAAAAACCCCTGGGTAATAAGTTTGAACGAATATTATAACGAATTTCCGGAAAACTCCAGGAGAAGACGTAGATAGCGGGCCCCAGGTACCTCGTACAGGATCGCCGACGTGATTTTCGTGTTCAGCGACCTCAAAAACCCCTGACTATGAAAATTGAACTCATTTCCATGAATATTTTCCGAGTTATGAACTTTTTTTTTATCACTTTGAGATGCATTTTTGAGAATGCACTTTTAGCCTGCAATAATGCAATTTTCATCTGCACCACATAACGAAGGTTCAAAAAGTTTGCTGAAGCTTTCCCGAATCGAATGCAAAAAGCTGCATTAAGATCCGTCTTACTTTAAAAAATTGGTAGGTATATTGCTTTATTTCCTCGCCTAGTCAAAGACAAATGCTTTCTAAAACGAAAGATAGAAGAAAATTACTAATAACTAAAGCTTCCGGTCTTGTTATCTCTGAGACTGAAGTGGCAATACAACCTCACGGCTATATAGAGCCATGACTCGTCAAACCAGTTCTGCAGGGGACTTCCACCAATTGATCCAATCGCGACATTCCACCAATTAAGGGATCATTGGCATCCATCTGGTTTTAATCTGTATAGCATTCCCATGCCTTTGGAATTCTTAAGCTGTCATCTTCATTGTAATTGTTGCTATTCTTTATTATTTCTATTGCTTCTTGTACAATACGTGGGTAGTAATACAGGATATTAGCAAAAAACAAAGACCACACAATCGAAAATCAAGTACAGAAAGATAGAAATAAGACAATGTCTTATTTACCTTAAATTAAAGGGACATAGGAGAAGAGTGGGCGCATTCTGAACAAGGAAAATATAAAAACAATTTACAGACCCTTCCATAAACTTAAGAATTGATTGAGACCAGTTAAGTATACAATTCCCTTATGTGCACCTGGTGTGTACGAGATCCCATGTAGCTGTGGGTCGGTATACATAGGAGAAACTAAAAGGTTGATTTCCACTAGACTCAAAGAACATATTAGGCATGCAAGAAATAAAGACACCGAAAATCAGCGGTCGCAGACCGTTGCACTAATATGAAATATGGAATTTTATTCAATAAAACCAAGGCTTTGGAAAATAAAATGACTGGATACCAATTTGGAATCAATGAATGGAAAACAATTTTCAATGCATTTTCTTTAGAATATTCTAGAGAATGTAACAATAAAAATTAACAATTTAAAACATTTTCACCGTTTACTTGACTGTTAATGCATATTCTTTAGAGAATTGTGTTACTAAGAAATGTCCAAGAAAGTAAACACCGTGTGTAACAGTATTAGCATTGATTTTATACACAAATAGATTTACCATCCAATGTTAAATTTTGAGTCACGAAATATCAGCTGTTTCTGTGGTCCATTGTGGAGTGCTAGTGTAGTCCCATTTAAATGTAATGCAGTTTTAAACCAGCTGTGGTCGCAGACCTCACTAACTAACCAGATTACTAGCACAAATATTCCTATTAGATGGAATATCTGTTGTAGGAGTATATAATCAAGGGTATTAGTAATGTATGATGATAGATGAGAAACAGAGAAGACATATAAGAGAAATATGTCTCATTTTAATCCTTTGAATTTGTCACAATTCCCTTCTTCTCTTTTGCATACTTTCAAAGAAGAATTAATTATATTTATGATACCTTAACAATAAAGACAGTAGGAAGTATATGAGTAAATATTTATTTCAACATAATAACATACAATAAATCAAACAAATATATATGCATGACAGTTTTATCTGAGTTACAGCAATATTATTCAATGATCGATTATTTTTGTAAAAAACTAATTGCTATATAATTATATAACAATTAAAACTTTAATTTCTTGTCAATCATAACATGAAAATTAAACAGGCATTCCAATTTCTCATAAATATACATTTTAAAAACACAAAACTATATAATAATATTAAATTAAAATAGGAATTTATACTGATACTACTACAAAATATTTACAACAAACATATATTAAAAATTAACTACAAACATTGAAACTTACATCAAGCAATTTTTTTATGGTCAAAACTAAATTATAGTCGTATTTCTAATAAATATTGCCTTTGCGAATATTAAGAAACTTTAATAAATAATTAATTATTCTTCATAATAAAATAATAATACTGTTACTTAGACGATATCATTTAATGTTTAATTAATTTGAAAATAAAAATGTCATCCCATGTAAAAGTGAAATTACACAATGGAACATGATCATACTCACAACAATGAAGGTTAATTTCTTTAAAAATGGCATTTGTCTTTGTAAAAGGATTCACCAGTTTTATAACAGAACAATAAACCTCATTAGAAACTCAAAATATTGAAACAAAGTGATATAAAGCTGAAAATTATTTATTATATTCAGTTTATTGCTCTGCAAACATCTTATGTCCTGTACATAAAATAATGTTGAAAGTATTATTCATTCAAAATATTGAAAATGCAAAACACTGTAAAATGTAGAGAAGAAATATTTCGATTTTTTAAAGCTGATACTCAACTGTTACAATCATTAGAACATTTAATAATTTTAGATCAAAATTTATTCAAAATCACTTAAAAATATGTTTATTAACATAATAAACAGACACGCACACAAAAATAAATAGCCTGCAGTATTTCCCGGGGACATACAATAATGTATTTTTGTAGGAATTAGAAGGGCTCAATGTGCTGTACCTAAACATACCCCACAACATAAAACTAATCAGCTGTTGTAGACACGACATTTGATACCTACACAATTTAACTTCCAAATACTTGTTTTCAACCAAGGTACTCAGAGCTATTTTCACATATTGAAACAATTTTAGACACTTTGTTCTTTATTATTGTTATCTGACAGGAAATGAAGTGCTCTAGCGAAGCGCTCTAGCAGATACAAATACTGATTGTAGAAGGAGACAGTTACAACAACGGCAAGAGCACATGTATCCCTAGAATAAGTACCAGCTTATTTTAGGTGTCACCATATGTTTATTATTGTAACCTAGCACGGTGAAAATTATATAGGACATTATTTAACAACACCTTGATCCTAGTTAGGTATTGAAAAATGTAGTTCTTATATATTTATATATATATACATACATAATGGCTAAATTGATAATCCAGTGACAAATTCACTGTTTCAATTTGATTATGATATCGTCAGCTGATGTGGAAGGTAGCATTAGCAATAATAACAATGAAAAATGAAAATGATTTATTGAGACAAAGAACCACTCAGCAGACCATGCTGCCTTCAAAGGAAATCCACTGAAAGAACAGAATCTGAAAAATCCTTACCAAAAGAAGAATGCAGACACATGAAAATACTTTATGGAATCTTATTATTAAGGGACATTTTAATTAAAGAGATTACATTTTCTATTAACTACTCAAAAAATTCGGAAAAGAACTTTTAAAACTCTTAACTACTCACTTCTTAATTGGTAGTGCTGTCAAACTTCATTATGACTGAAATACAGATACATATGATTGTTCCAAGTAGATAACAGAAATGTTTACTTGATTCTGATTCCAAATAGGGTAAAACAAACACATATTTTTGCAAAATTCCAATGATAATCACTTCCCAAAAGACAGTAGCATTAAGTGTAAGTTGGCTGCTGAAGTGCTTCAGTATAAATACAATGTTGCCTACTTTATTGTTGCCAAATATATACAGAATAAAATTTTTATCAGGATCATTCATTCAGTTCCTAAGTTATTTTTACTCAACATAAAATAAGTTTGCAATGGTTTTTATTTGTAGAAATACAATGTAACCCATTGCGGATCGTAAAGTTTAGAATGGTGTGTCACAGCTGGTACACACTAGTTGATTGCTCCATCTTAGCGTGCAGCGCTGTTTGGTTGAAAACAATAAAATAACTGAAGGTAATTTATTTTTTATAGATTTAAACGTTTAAATTTTTCAATATGTTCATACTTTAATTTTATATTAACTACGGTCCAAATTACATAAATATGTAAAAATAATTGATGCTATGTATTTTAAATAAATACTTCCAATAAATATTGGTCCAACTCAGATGAACGTAAATTTTCCATTTTGCACTCCGCACTAAATCACTCCATCATCCATACACAAAACTCACAATACTGGAAGTAAATTTGCAGCAAATCTATTGAAACTATGATTGCTTACAGACAGGCTTACCCTACCTGGTTACGTGTATCATATAGTAAAACAGTGCTACACAAACCCAAGACAGACTTAGGATGTTGTTAAAATCTTTAGACTTTAGAAGAACATGGTCACTACTTCAATCAGTCGAAATTAAAAACATTTAGTAACCAAACAAAACACAGGACGCAACGATGAGCTCAAATCATTAGTGTACCGATGGGTCCGCATAGTGCATGACGAGATATCTCGTCAGTGGTCCGAAATGGGTCAAGCAACATTCATATAGGTATAATATATACTTTAATCATAATGATTACACATATTTTTCATCTTATACATGATTCTATACATTGTATACTGAAAATAAATGTTTAACACAGTGTTATTAAACTACTGTAAAATTTTTCTGTTTAAATTTTACTTAGTTACAATGCTTGCAGTTAGTATTAGCCTTTAAAACAGCAACGTTATTGCCATTTGTAAAAACTCCCCAACAAACTAGAGTATAAGGGCCTGAATAAGCAGCATTAAAAATGAGAGAAAAATATTTTGGGATGTGTGGCAGTGGACCCACACTAGTAAAAATGCACATGGTCTAGTCAGCCTAGGTATAAACAAGTTGTAGATATACTTCAAGCCACTCAACGTTAAGAATTACTTATATAAATAAGTAGTTGATAAGTTATTTTGTTTTCAAATAAATACTGACATTTGATTAAAAATAAAACATCTTTATATAATGTAGATATTAGAAATATACTGTAAGTAACAAATATATTTATAAGAATCTACAACACTGATGCATACAGAAAGCCTTCATATCACAACATGTTCTTATACCATACTATAACAATAACCTAACACAATATACAGCAATCAATAAATAAATTTTATTAATAAATTATTATTTACACTTTATAATTGTAAATTTTCAATAGCGCTCATCACGTTCATACAACCTATTTTCTTTCAGAGGAAATGGGATATTGTTTAGTCAAGTTTCCTATTACTGAGGAGTTATTGGTTATTTTTAAGTAGAACTGGAGATCTTAATTCAACCAGCTTTGTTGATCTATTTGGGTGCATACAGATTATATTATTGATAAACTGAAGTTACTAAGTTCATTTGTTACTGTGGAGTAAACACTGTAAATGAACACAATAGTTTCAATAAAGAATTGCATTTAAAATGTGTTTTTTTATAAATAATTATAAAATCAAAATGCAATAAACACTAAACCACAAGAAATGCTGAAAAAGTCAATAAGTAAATAAATTATGCAGTGGATATTATTAATTATTTTCAATTAAGTCTTAGAATAACAATTAAGCTTTGAGCAAGTAACAATGTTGGAACAGATTATACTGAAAGACTCAAGACTGCTTCATTACATACGGCTTCAATTCCCACCACCCCCGTAGAATTTAACACAATGCAATTAATTAATAATATAGCCAGCCTTTGTTTCTTTATGGTGGGTTTATTTTATTAACTGTATTATGCTTTCATTTTTAAACTGTTTCCTCATGATAGTTTTTAATATATTGTAGTTGGAAATTTTAATTTCATCTAATTGTTCTTCTAAGCTGGCAGAAAAAGAAATAAAACTGAAACATATTTAATCAGTTTCTGTAAGAAATTAGTTGGGATGTTCAAAATTAATTATACTGAAAATGTGCACTGAAGGGAACTATAAATACAAAGTTATTATCTTACTCTCTTCTCTGTGCTTCAGGCTAATTGGTATAGCTCAGCTTTTACAATTGTGTTCAGTTTGAATACAGGACCCGACAATATTTTAATAAATATCACTCCAACAAAATATCTTTAATTTACATTGATATTGTGCATGATACAGTTATTCTAACATTCAGAGGCTTATTTCATTATGGAGAAGCAATGAAATAAAAGATATAAAAGAAAGAAAAACTAGCTGTAAAAACCCACCAGTAGATCCTGATTACAAGTATTGTACTAAATATAGTGATAAGTTTGAAAAATAATGAGATAAATTACCGGTAAATCATCGTAAGCTTTCTTAAAAAAGCCTTTAAAGCAAAATCTTAACATTTCTAGACTAAAACTAACAAAAAATGTCCAGTTAAAATTTATTAATATCATTTCAAAATTAAACTGATTTACATTCAAACTATACAAATACATAGTGTTGATAAACCATTCAAGAAAGACATATATTGTACAGCATTACACTTCGTTATTGGTGAAAAAATATAATTTACTACTTAACCCATGTTTTTAAAATAAAGGGATAAAATAAGGAACACATCATAACCATGTAAATGTGGGTTTATCTCATAGAATAAACAAAATGTCATTGTTTTAAAAATTATATCTCTACAAATACTTAAAATGAACAAATACTAGTTGTGTTTTTGAAAACGTTGTCACCACAGTACTTAGATTGTCCATTTTATATTGATATATAATACTCCATATTTTCTTTTACTTAAATAATCTATGTATATTGTAATAAGCTACAAGTCACAATCACGGCTCGACATTCAATCATGACTTTACTGGTCATTGGCAGGGTTAAAACAACAAATCATCTATCATTACATGAAAGATCAAGAAATATAAAGGTTGACAAAACAGCATAAAAAACCTTATTAGATGACAGCATTATTTTACTGTATTTTAATTGACCAGTTCATAATTAAAGTAATAAAATGATTATTAGGTATTATTATTTTATTTAATAAAAAAGAAGCTAAAATTAGTCCAAAAGAAATAGAAGAGTTTATTAATAGTAATGTTGTTTTTTATTCAAAATTTTGATAGAAAGAGATTGTAAAAAAATCCACTCAATCTAAACAACTGTGACATGACTAACAGAGGTTTAAAATAAAAACTAACAGCTCAATTCTCATAGCAAAGAAATAAAATCACAATAAAATGGGAATTCATCTGTTTATCATACAAAAATAAAATCTCCAATTTTTTAATTAAATAGACAAACAGAAATATTTCCTCGAATATATTAATATTTATGAATATTTTTATCACTGGATGACTAGACAAACAAAGAAAGCCAGTTTATTAGTCCCTTACAAAAACGTTTAGTATTTATTTAAAAAAGAATAATTACATTAAATCAAGCTTTAACTGATTTGTGAGAATGCTAAAATAGTTTATATTATTCAAATTCAATTAATTTTCAATCATCATTGAACAATAACAACGTATCACAGTTGTGATGAATATATATTTAGGCAAATAACTATTTTTTACAGCCTTTCAATGCACCATTGTTTGTAATAGGAGAAAACAATTAATGGCATTAATAATGGCACCTGTAACATAAGATTATAATCTACGTTATGCAAGTAAAATGAAATACCATAATATGAGTGAATAAACAAATTAATCACACTTGTTAAAATATAAGAAATCAAATAGATAACGTAAAACCAATGCTAACAAGTTTATAACAGTTTTCCTGTGTATGGGTTTCACTATGTTTTATCCCTGGACTCATTCTATGGCATATCTATTATTTTTTGTAAAGTATCAGTTGTTGTCTTGACTCCTAGAGTAACTACTCCCCTGAACTGATCAAAAGATAGCTAAGCTAATTCTTTTACAATGACTAGAATGTACAATATTGCCAATCATGAAATGTTTAATCGGACAACATTACACATATAGCCAAATAATTATTCTTTTCTTAAGTTTACTGTTTGCCCTTGTTCAAGTAAAATTATTACATATCTATCTATGTCAAAACATAATTAAATTTATCAATCTAAATAAGTCTTAAACTACTAGAGAATCTGTTCCGCTACCCTCTTCTACTGTCATATACATGCCCTCCTCCTCGTAGGCGCTATCATGTTTCGCTAAAATTCTCAGCAGGGGCCGCAGCTTCAACCACCATTGATGTTTAGGAATACGCTGACTGTAAATAAATGTTAAAAATTAATATTCTTATATAATAACTTGAAATCAAATTTATTATTGTGTTTATTTTTGTTGCTAGCTTTGTAACAGTCCATACATCTTTGCATTCAACAATGAGCCAGGTAATTTTAGGCAATATATCTTCACTCCTTCTCATTCCATCCCATTTAACTACATGGGATTGAAATGAGACATGTACATTGTGTGACTTATGTATATGTGGCGGGTGGGTCAACACCACTGTACACGTATGTGTGGCGGGTGGGTCAATACCACTGTACGTGTATAGGTGGGCGGGTTAGTATCTACAGAAGACACCAGTTGCCAGTTTTGCGGTGATGCTCTTGAGTCTAGCGAATACCTTTCAACTGAGTGCGAAGCTCTAGGAGTTTAGGTTTTGAGTCATGTTATCAAAATATTTCATGTAAGCTGTGTTTCTGCATTTCATTTATGAGGGAAATGAATAGATAATGCAGATACCAGTCACTCCATATAATAAAGAAAAGGAATAAAGTCAGCCCCTGAAAGTCAAAAAACCATCTTAAGTCAGCCCCTATGGCAAATGCTATATGTATGTCGATGATACTGTCATCTTATCATCAGGGAAGAATGCGGATTCAGTTGAAGTCAATTCCTTCATTCAGTTGAAGTCAATTCCTGGAATGTGGTCTCCAACTACTACTCCAGGAATGGCTTGGTTCTTAATGAGGAAAAAATAAAGCAGTTGCTGATCGGACCAAAGAAAAAGTTTATCGCTGGTATCCCAAACCTACAGACAACACCAAGCATCTGGGTGTTGTTGTAGATGTCGATCTTTCTTCGAAAAATCACAACTGATTTTCTTTGCAAGATACATAGTACTGCATTACATGCCATTAAAAGGATTGTTGCTATGGGTACTGAGGAGGCAGTCAGAGCGTATGGCTACAAAACTATACCTTGTTTTTTAGCCATATGACCTATGCGATAGCTCTGTGGGGAGGATCGTCCTGCTCCAATTTGGGGAGAATCCTAGTTATCCAGAAGAGGGCGATTAGAACAATGGCTGGACTGGGATTTCGTGAGAGCTGTAGGAAAATCTTCCGTGAGTGGAATATCCTGACCGTGGTGTCAGGCTACATCTTGGCAGCTATATTAGTAGCCTCTACTAGCTGCTCACCGATGAATTCAGCTATCCACCAGCACCGAACCAGGCATGCTCATGACTTCAACCTTCCTTCCCATCGCACAGCGCTATTTGCAAAGAAGACTTCCATGCCGATTCCAGATTCTTCAATCTCCTTCCAGATGAGCTGAAGAGCTTGAAGGGTTTCAACTTAGACGTCACCTGAAGAGGTAGTTTGTAGAGCAGCAGTTCTACTCAGTGAAAGAGTTTCTCTCTTGGAAGGACAATGACCTAAATTTTGCAAGTCTACTTTGACTCAACCTGTACTTAAAATTGGAAAATTGTATTGACACTTATCGAATCTCTATGATTGTGAATAAAATATGTCCTCTCTCTCCCTAAAGAAGAAAAATTACTGAAAACAGCCTAGTTAAGAAAGCAGGCCATACTTGTGATTAATTTCTTCAACAAAATATTTATACTGAGTCTCAATTGAAAGTAAAGACAATTTTGTAACTACTTGTTTCAAAAGTTAAAAAAAAGCTGCTTCAATATTTTTAAAAGGTTTACGATTATTAATTTACAAGTAAGAATCTGAATAAAAAAATCATTGAACATACCTATTTCATTGCATCTTCAGAACAAATCATCCACTGATATAGGAGACAAAATAAACAAATATACAACTTGATGGTAAAAAAAAAAACAAAAAAAAAACACTATTAATAGCACTTTGGCACCTATGGCTAATAGGTACTAATAAGGCTACAACAGTTGACCTTGTTAATCGCTACATGGTAAATAGACTGCAATCACTAAACATTTCACTCTCAAATAAATTATTAACACTTGTCACCATAATATTTAACTAAATCATTTCTTGTGTTTGTTTGCGTTATAAAGATATTTTGTTTACACTAAGAAACCAATTCAGCACCTCAGTTTGGGACATTTGGTGGCTGCAGAATTGAAAGTGAGCTAATTACCAATATGTTTAGTGGCGAATAGGATTGATATTCAACTTATGACAAAAGTGAACACTTTTCAAAATCAACTTAAAAAATAACTTACTCGAAGTTAGTTTCTCTCTTGAGTTCCAACAGTGGTGTAAATCTGTACTGTCGCCTGACAACACCCATCATCACAGCTGTGTCAGGGGAGTCTGCAAACACGGTGCCATCATCTCGGGTGTACTTCTTGAGCTGCTCAATCATCCACTCTACTGTCTTGGCTGCCTGCTTGGTGCCCATATTGCGGTCAAAAGGGGTAGGCGAACCTCCTTGTTGCATGTGTCCTACAAGAAAAAGGATATACAGAAGCCTAGACTCAATTGAGTGTTGTTCCTTTTCACAATTCACAGAATGGATACAACACAAAAACAAGTTTGTGATTATATCCCCTATATAACAATAGGGGACATATGATACAGAACAACTGAGTCTGATGATCATGGTTATTGATATAACTAACATGAAATTAAGTTACTGCAGGAGATTTTAATAAGTTTAGATATTTGACAAAAAATTATGCTAAACAAGACAGACAAAAATAGAAAATAATAGATTATAAATGGATTAGTAATGAAATAAAGATAAAAAACAGTTGATTTTTGATTTGGAATCAAAATTTTAATACACTAATGACAGTTTAAAAAATTGTTAACTACAGATACAAAATAAAATCAAATATTAATAGAAATATGAAAAACGTATTCAGTAAAATATGTAATATGTTTTGTAGCTGTTATAATGAAAACTGTACTATAATCAACGTTAAAAAGATCAATCAGTAAAAGTAAAACTGTGCGATGGTTAACACCCCAACTTCAAAGCTGTTTGCTCTTTTTTCAAATGTCTTTGTATGGTAAACACAAAACAACTGAAAAGGATGAGGATAAAATGAAATTTAGAATTTTTAAGATTGTATGTAAAGGCTACTAAAAAAAAAACAAAAGTAGTTCCTAATAACAAATGCATTAAGTTTTCTAACATCGATAAAGCTGCCTGGAAGATGATCATTAGGGGCATTGTTGAAGTAATCATGGGGTTACAAACAATCATCACACTTCATTAGTAGCACTTCTGCATTGATCTACTAATAAGGCTACAACTCAGTTTGATACAATGAAGGCAGTTGACCTTGTTGAAATTTCAGACTAAACGGATCTCATAGTTTCCAATAATCTGTCATGTTTGCAACAATATGGTTTTAGGAAGAAAGTGCTCAACTACTTTTGATTTTGTTCATTAATTTCCAATATTCTATAGAACTTTGAAAATGGTGAATCCTCCGGAATGATGTTGGTTGATTTGTGTAAATGCTTTGACGGTTCAACATGATATTTCTTAGTAGTATGTTCAAGTAGCCATGAACATTACTTGAACCAGTTGAACAAATTAATCTTGGAAGTGTTTAATGTGTACTGTGTAAGTGACATTAGGCCACAGGTAAGCGAATTGCTCAATAGTATGAATTTTAGTAAAGAAGGAAAGGAAATCAGCATTCCTTACTAAGATCATAGAACTAGTACCATAAAAATACCCTGTGTTTATAATATACTTAAATGAGATAATGAGTTTGGTCTTAAGCATATCTTTGTTACCAACTAAATCTATAAAGAAAATAAAAATTTACTTAATAGACAATCAGTTTGAATTAAATACAATTTGAATTAAATACATTTAAACATCACATAATAAAATGTGATGTTTAAATGTAACAATATTGTACTCACCAAGAACATTCATTCTGGCACTAAACAGACCCTTTCCTTCTTCAGAATATAATCTGTAGATGAAATCTGTGTTATAGTTGTCATTGCATTTTTCATTCCTAAAAACAAATAACATATCAAAGCAATTTATTCAATCACACAAGCGTCCCATTTAATTGAATTTCTGTTACAGCCGAATCAATTGTAAAAAAATATACCTAACATATTTTATAATGTCAAATGACAAAATGTAGATGAGGGAGACAAAGGTAGTTGGACATTTGCCATCATTACGTGAAAATTACCAATCACAACGTTTCGATTTGGTAAAACCCAAACCTTTTTCAAGTGCTAAAAACTAAATTACATCTACACAAACATGTTATAAAACTATGTTCTTAAACTAATCTACTTTAATAATTATCTACATTTTAACCTAGATCATAGAATGGGGTACAACAAAATGAACTTATACTAAATGTAAAATGTTAACAGGGTTAAATTAATATGACCAATTAGGTGCTGCCCAGGTCACGATATCAACGAAAAATGTTAAAACACAATTAAATTAATATTCAAATCAGACTGAAATAAAATTACATCAACTGCTCATAAATAAAATAAATATATGGTACCTGAAAAACAATATTAATTCAAAATAACATTAACCATGCACAAAAAAATTATATATGTGACTCGGAAGTACTGAGACTACTATCCAATCTAATTAACTATTACAATTACATTTTAACCTGAAAAGACAACAATTATTAGGAATAAAACAATACAATAACAATTATTACAAAAATGATGAAGTCTTACGATCCGCAGTGACGATGGCATCTAGACGTCCCAGGCACAAAGCGAGGACGATACAATCCAAAGCGCAGTGTCTACGAAGTTCCCTCCAAGGTGATAAAACACGGGGACAAGACAAGCATACACACTACACTTCACAAGAACCATCCACAGACTGACGTGGTCACGGACGTACGCTGACGTCTCAGTCCTTCCGAGTCACATATATAATTTTTTTGTGCATGTTTAATGTTATTTTGAATTAATATTGTTTTTCAGGTACCATATATTTCTTTTATTCATGAGTAGTTGATGTAATCTTATTTCAGTCTGATTTGAATATTATTTTAATTGTGTTTTAACATTTTTCGTTGATATCGTGACCTGGGCAGCGCCTAATTAATTATATTAATTATCATATTAATTTAACCCTGTTAACATTTTTACATTTAGTATAAGTTCATTTTGTTGTACCCCATTCTATGATCTAGGTTAAAATGTAGATAATTATTAAAGAAGATTAGTTTAAGAACGTAGTTTTATAACATGTTTGTGTAGATGTAATTTAGTTTTTGGCACTTGAAAAAGGTTTGGGTTTTACCAAATCGAAACGTTGTGATTGGTAATTTTCACGTAATGATGGCAAATGTCCAACTACCTTTGTCTCCCTCATCTAATACTCCATCATTAACAAATTTCAAAAACAAAAAAGACAAAATGTAGTATAATATTATAAGCTACAATTATACAGGCGATAATTATTGATAATTACTGATACACACTCTAGACTGAGCGTATCCGTTGTTTCTCGGAGTTAGTGGTATTAGAGGGAGTGGTAAGAGCAGTGGCACCGTGGCATCCCCTCCATTCACAGCTCACTTCCTTCACACCTCATAGTAGTGTGTTACATTCTTTTTCCAAACATTTTACTATGCTGTATTTTGTTTACATTTCTAATACATACATTTGTGCTGTATTAGTTCAGTAAAACATACAACTGATGCTTAAAAATTAAATTTGATTACTGAATAGGTAAAAATTTTCAATTATTTTACTCTATTATAATTTGTTTTTGTAAAATATGTTTATTAATAAATGTATTTGCAATATGTTAACATACACTATACTATGTATGTTAACAATTATTAAGTGTATAAATAAATGTTATAAATAAAATTGGTTTAATACATTTGGTATAAATTTGCTAGTGGTAATAATACTGGCCTACAAACTTGATTATATACACCTACAATAGATATACCATCTAATAGGAATATTTGTGCCTGTAATTTTGTTAGTTAGTGAGGCCCGCAACCACAGCTGATTTAAACTGCATTACATTTACATAGGACTACACTAGCATTCCACTATAGACCACAAAAACTGATGATATTTTGAGATTCAAAATTTAACATTGGATGGGAAATCTATTTGTATATAAAATCAATGCCTATACTTATATCTTTACTCTTCCAGATACATAAATACTTAAAAAGGTGTTAATTTTCAGTGATTTTCTATGGGTTTAAAAGATACAACTGCCGGTGTTTGGTTAAGTGAGTCAACACCGCTGCAGGTGTATAGGTGTGTGGGAGAGTGGGCGGTGGTGCTTCAGACCACCAGGCTGCAATCTCCTGTGGTTGAATCCTTTGAAATAGAGCGATGCAATAAACTGTAATTCTAATAAATATCATATGGCAAGCATCTTACAATTTATTTATTCACATTTAAAATACAAGGTTTCTCCAGAAATGAGTCACAGACTCAAATCTCAAACATCAAATGGCAACATAAGCCATGTCCCACATCTTTGATTGGTGGAAAAATGTTTTTAAAAAGTTTGAAAATATCACAAGTCTTGTCCAAAAATTGTTTAGCTATTTCTTTTTTACTATGTACTTTTGTACTTCAATTTACAAGTTTCAATTTTTTTAGTTGGACAGAGCACACAAAGCTTTCAAGCAGTATGTTTTATTAACATTTTTGCATGTTTTTCTTATGGTCTCGACATTTTCAAATTTAAAAACTTTCAGCCCCGTGTCCAAAACATTTAAAATGAGAACATATGTAATGTGGCACATCAAATTAAAAATTGTCAAAAAAGATACATTCTTCTTATTTAAACTTCATTTCTATCTCTACTAGTTTACACGTAAATTGAAAAAAAACTTATTAACGGATCCTTCAATACCTGTAGGTGGGATGAACCTCCCTCGTAGGGAGTGGACATTATTGAATCGGTTCCGAACTGGAATGGGCAGATGTAACTACTGAAAATACAAATGGGGAACTGACAATAGATCAGTCTTGTGATTGCGGGGAGTCTATCCAAACAATGGATCACATAGTTTCAGAGTGCCCCTTGCGCTGTTTTATGGAGGGATTAGCTTGCATAAATAGAACCAGTGAGGCAGGTCTTAAATGGTTTGATGGATTAGATTTAGCTTTGTGACAGGAGATAATTTGTTATTTATTTATTTATTTTTAATTTTAATTATAGCGCATGACTTTTGGACTTTTTGTCCAACTATAAAACTCAGCTTTCAAATAAATAAATAAAAAAAAGAAGGTAGCTAAAAAACCATACCGTACATATATAAAAA
Organism: Stictocephala bisonia; assembly: GCA_035578905.1. Lineage (NCBI taxonomy): Eukaryota > Metazoa > Arthropoda > Insecta > Hemiptera > Membracidae > Stictocephala > Stictocephala bisonia. The sequence goes on along the minus strand of JAQJVL010000549.1, from coordinate 307,261 downwards.
TGCAATTTGTGACTGATAAATTTGGAATTTAATAAAATACACATTTGCTTTTCTGCCAAGCCACATTTCAGGGAATTGCTGACTAAGTGTGGCACACACATTAAGAGCAAAATGTGGTGGAGCACCATCTTAAAGCAACCGCATGCTTTGCCTAATTTCTAGGGGTAATTCAATAAAAAGTTCTGGAACCGTATTTACTGGGAAGTTGTGCACTGCTCCAGTTAATACACCATCTAAGAAATGAGGACCAAAAATGAAATTTCTGATTATATCAAGTGTTTAAGGTGGTTTTAACCTCATACATCCAGTGAAGATTTTCAAATGGCCAATAGCGTATATTATGGCGATTTACTTCACCATTATATACGCTGCATGGCTGCATCACACCATAAAAAATTTCGGAAGAAATGAGGATTTTGATCAAGCATGTCCCATGCCCGTAGACAAAAAAAATGTTACTGTAATGTTGATCACCTGTTTTTAACGTTTGCAAAGACGTTTAAAAACACTGTAATTGATCTTATGGAAATAATATCTCTATCCTGATTATGGGCTTTTGAGGTTATCATGGCGTAGTGATTTTTATGGATTGCATTTTTACAGTAACCGGGGTTTCATGCTTATTTCACTAAATGTTATTAAGTTTTTTTTTATTTTAGTACCGTAATTAATAAGAAAAATGCTTGAACCTTATTAAAATACAGTTTTTTCGTATATAACTTGTAAACTAGAAGAGATAGAAATTTTTACAAATTTGAAGTTAAATTAGACAAATGTTTCTTCTTCCACAACCTTTATTTCAATGTGCCACATGACCTATGTTCTCATTTAAAATTTTTTAAACACAGGGCTGCAAAGTTTTTGTATTTAAAATTTTTGGGACTGTAAGAAATACTTGCAAAAGTGGTCATACAACCAACTGTTTAAAAGTTTAACTTTTTCTCTTTACAATACAAACTTTTTTTAATATTCCTGCCATTTGGACAAGACATTTTCAACCTTGTTTAACTTATTATTCAGCGTTCAAGAAATTTCAAAATGATGTGCAAAATGACTCATGTTGGCATTTGAAACTTTTAAGATTAGAACCTGTGAACCTCATTTTCAGGCACACCATGTACTTTAAATGAAATGCAACAAAAACAATTTTGGGATGTTCGCCATATGAGGTTTATTTGAGTTACAGTTTATTGCATAGCTCTATGTCAAATGGTTCAACCACAGGAACTGCAGCTGGGTGACTGAAACATCCTGTATAAAAGTGGGGGAAATGTGTATTTATCTTCATGATGACATTATAGTATGTAAGAGATAAGCAGTGACTTAATTCTTTGCTAATAAGTCATATTTATCACATAACCTTTCTAGGCTGTATTCGTGGTGGATTGTAAGGGTGTTGTTGTGTACAATATAACACTGGCTACAGAATTATTTAAAATTAATTTAAAAATTATATGAGACGTATATTAATGTATGATATGAATATCTGTTAAGAAAAACATAAATACATGTAGACAAAATGTTTAGCCAGTCAGAAGAGAATGCAAGCAAGAAGAGCAGCAAGTGAGGTCAGGAATAATAGATGAAGGCTGATGGAGGGAGGACAAGTTGTGGGATTGACGAATGAAGCAGGCAGGATTGTCCTACAGTGTTTTTTTAAATAAACAATTAATAATTTTGCTTCAAAACTAAAACACAGATCTAAGTTGAGACTTGAAATCAAAAAGTTTACACGAACATCAGTACTAGTTTCATTCATAGTGTTTTATTAAAATGTAATGTATTGTTATAATAATACATACTTATATGTACTAAAATAAATAAAATAAGTTTGAATATGTATTGCAAATAAGTGAGGGTTAGGGGAAATTGTCATTTTTATACTATAAGGTAGGAGTTTACTTGAAAATATTGCTAATTGATATTTCAATTAGATAAAAACAACATGCAATATTTCTTTGATACTGAACTGGAAATCAACACAATGTGAAATGGAGTTTTACGTAACTATACTACACCATCTGCTTTAGTTATTTATTGCTATAACAATTATCAAAAAAATACATTTTAGATATTAAAAGCATATTTAATAAATAATAAAAAACAATATCTCAATTATAATACATTTATCCATCTACAATTACCGTTTGTACTATACATTAAAAGTTAAACACATTTTTTTATTATAGAGTTTTTTATTTGTATGATCATTCACTTTAAATAGTTTGAACACTTTCCTAGCTCTAAATAATTGATGTATAATTTTAAGTTGCAGATATGTATGACTTAGTAATTAATGTGTTGATGGTAGATGTACACCGTTCATGCAAAATAAACAACGTACATATTTGAAGCAACACAAATATCCCTGCTGTATAAGTTTGTTTTAAAATCCCTTGCATCCACCACGACAGCCCACTTTAACTCACCGATACCGAGGCCAAGGCCTGGTTGGCCGAACCCTTTCTCCAACACTGAAAAATACAGCATTCTCAAAAACTGTTAGAGTGTATTCAAACTGAACAGGAACAATAATTAGTTCATGGGAGATCGCTGTAGATACTTCAATTACAAAGTATATAGAGAGAGATCCTCTCTCTCTACTCACCTCTTTTGTGTATGTTACTACTACTCTGGTGTTAGTGAACATGTCTTCAAAGGTAAGTTTGCTGATGTCCTATCTCTCCAATATATCAATTATAAAGTATTCAATCATATTTAGTTTTACATTAAAACATTAAAATGATTACCTTAAAATAAGACCTCTTTGGACACCTTCAGCCATTTTAGAAGCCATGTGATAGACATCTTGTTGTAAATCTTTTATAGAGAATTTCTCTTCATAGATGTACGCAGCATCTGCACCTCCTGCAAGTCCTGAAACAAATATTTAACACATGGCATTTAATTTCTTTGAATAAAACATATATTAAGACTTAAGAGTTAAATTTAACACAACGCTTTGACTTAGAAAAGATTTCAGTACCTAGTGTACATTACAAATATGAAAAAGAATTAATTTTTTAGAATGTAAACTTTTTGAATTTTAAATTTCAGCTTTATATAACATTTTCACTTTTTAGACAATACAAATAAATAAATATTAAGCAGACATATGTTTTAAATAATTTTTAATTAGAAGATGGAGACACAGATGGACAGGTCTGAAAATTTCACGAATTTCCCAGAAAATTATAATTCTTGTCCTGTGAGAAGGACATTTTCTTGCAATCAAGAATTTCAGTTGAGAATTTTGAATTTATTTTACTCTGTATGGGAGTATCTACTTCATTATGTCAACTGAATGACATTCATAGCTTAGCTTTATTTTTACTTTACTACGAACTAAAGGGAAATAATTACAAACAAAAAGATAAACGCCTTCTGAATAATGTGACTGATATTTGAGAGAATCAGCCAGCACTGGCAGTGATAAGCTAACAATCTATTCCCAAAAAACACTCAATTTTATGTGCAAGAAAAAACTAAATTAAAATTATCATGTTTCCCTGTTGTGACAATCCCTAACATATGCACTCATATACCACATTTTTTCTGACCACTGAGTTCAGACTTGTATTCTCTCTCAACTAGAAATAACTAATGATAATAATTGTTAGTAATAAATTAATTATACCAGCAACTGTAGCTAGATATCCACAATAACCACCCATAGTTTCAATGACAAACACTCTGCGCTTGGTTCCTTGGGCAGACTGTCGTATTCTGTCACAGATCTGAAATAAAATACATTTTGTGAATATACTGTACACTTTCTTAGCTTGCTACAAAATTAATATTTGTGGATAATACATATAGCATGTAACTGTATATGTAACAAAATTGTAAAACATACTTTTGAGACATCTGAAAAAGTTCAATTTCACTGTTGTACCTACACGGGCTACAAAAGTACCTACAACCTTCATCAATTAGGTTAGATTTCCCAACCTCTTCCAAGATTTCAATTTAACATCATTTCCATGAACTTCTTCCAAGATTGAATTTAGATTAGTCTGTGCCATTAATACAATACTTGTATATGAGCAGTATAAACTGATTAAAATTTTTATCATTCAATTTGATATGACCAAATGAAATGAAATTATTTATCAAGATACTTCAAGAAAAACACATAAAAAACAAATTATCTTTCCCTAAAAATTAATTATTCCTGTCAGTCACAAAAAATTATTCATTGAATTGAAAATTTAATAGAAAAAAATAAAATATTCAATGCAAAGTATTTGGGTTTTGGTTATACACATATCTTGTATCCTTTTTTGGAAAAAAGACAGTTGGCTCCTTAAAGACAGACAGTATATTTGTTACTGACTGCAAAAAACTTATAGATCGATTTAGTAAGTGCAAAATTATTAATATTTGATATGATATTTTCAATAAAGATTAATCGAAACAAAATTGTCTGACTAACTTTCATATGTGTGATTAGAAATGTAATTTGGACAAAATATCAGTTGAGAAGATACAAAAGTTCATATGACAAACATAAGATAGTGTATTTTATGTTAGATATACGACGTTGGCCAGTATTTAATTTCACAAATCACAAGGCGTCTTAATTGGACAGGTTTTAAGAGGGACCGGGTGTTGGGCACACTACTATGAATTAATGTTTACATGGAGGAGGGGATCAAAAATCTACAAAATCTTCTTAATACATCTATTATGGATATATGATAATTAATAATCAATTAATTAATCATCAGCAATGATAAATTTATGAGTATCAATTTTCTAAATTAGCTTTGACTATACATTATTTTATGTGCACTGTAAGTTTTGGTACTATACTAAATTATTATATCATGCAGGGGATTCCACAGAGCACATCAAACTCTCTCAATAACTTTGTTACTTAGGGTTTTGGTGATTAATCACCAACAACAGTACACTTATGATCAGTGACTTATGATTACCCCTAAGTCTACTGTTATGCCTAAATTATATTAACTGATGCTTTAAGTTTTCATACTAAATTAAATTTACTGGAAATCCTGAGAGGTATTTAGCCGGTGAATCAATTGCACATTTAGTGAATTTTGTACCACAAATTAATGTTCTAACGTGCAAATTAGGTGCCCTGCCTTGAAACAAACAATAGAGTTAGTAATAGAGATGTGCTGATCTCTATTACTATAAGATAATAAAAATAATTTTTTCAGTTTTTACAACAGTTTTTGTTATTTTTACTGCCACTAGAGTAAAACTTAACATTTTTGCTGACATGTAAGGAATATTTCTAACCCAGTACTTCCATCATGTTTATACATATGGTTGGTGGACATACATGTGGCAATGATTGACCAAGGAAGGTTATGTACCTTGGTTAACAGCACCAACATACATACCAAACGTGGGTAACCCTTTTGCTCCGGACCGCTAAAAATTATTTCTTTTTAAATATGTTATATGCATTACAATTTCATATAACTTATACCACTGTATTCAAAACAAATCATAGTATCCATAACAAAAGGTTTTAAATGACTTTGGATTTGTATACTATAGATTAAACATGGCTTTTAGAGAAAGAGGAAAATGCATCTGATGTCATAGGAAGAGGTGATGCTGCAGACCGAGGTCACCATTTTGGAATAGTCAATTTACCAGGCTCAAAAGAACAAAATTGTTGTGTATGTACTCGTGAGAGTAAAGTTTTTGGTGGAAAACGGAAAAAATCCAGAAACATTTGTATACGGTGTGAAAAAGGAGTGCATGGTGACTACTTTGCCACGACACATGTGCTGAACTTGTTGTAAACATTCAATTTTGTACATAGGATGGATATATATTTTTTAGCTATAGGTATAAGTTAGTTTTATTTTATTTGCAATATTGTAAAATAAGAAAATGCATTATGAAATGACTTTGGTGTATTAATATTTAGTGCTATAACAGTATGGGGTGCGAAAACATGGTTTTTAACTATCACAAGAAAAGGACATTGGACAATTATCAAGGTAAGACACTAAAAACTTGTATGCATGCTACCAAATACAAATACTTTGACATACTTTAGTAGAGCTAATATTTTTTTCTATGCTGCATAGTTTAAAAAACAAAATTTCAAAAAAAATTTGTAATAACTATTTTAATAAAACCGGTTACAATTGACAGAGCAACTCATGGAAAAACACACCAAAACGTTTAAAGATATGTTGATAAATAAATAAATTAAGGCGAAATAAAAAAATCTATGCAATATTGCAAAACGCTTGCCTGGGAGTTTTCGCCCACTAAGGTGGAAGATGCATGGGAGCGAAAGGGTTGTCAAATTATTCTCATGCACATAAAGCAGATTATACCAACTCAGTAAACATTCAATACCACCATACGTGTATGGGGGTGGGAGGGTCAATACTACTGTACTCATATCACAAAGCTCAATACCACTGTACTGTAAGGGATGTAGTCGAAAATTTTCAAAAAGTCAAAAATTTTGAGAAAGTTATAATAAAATTTTATTCAGACCCGCCCGCCCATACACATATAGTGGTATTGACCCACCCGCCCATCCATACACATACAGTGGTATTGACCCACCCACCCACCCATATACAAACAGTGATATTTACCCACCCACCCACCCATACACATACAGTGATATTTACCCACCCACCCACCCATATACGTACAGTGGTATTGACCCACCCTTACATGTATGGTGGATCAATCCCACTGTATGTGTATGGGTGGGTGGGTGGTTCAATACCACCGTACGTGTATGAGTGGGTGGGTGGGTCAATATCACTGTACGTGTATGGGTGGGTGGGTGGGTCAATACCACTGTACGTGTATGGGTGGATGGGTGGGTTATGTTTGAACTTTTAAGTTGTCTGGAGTTTGCAAAGTATATTATAGTTACGTGAGCATTTAAAAACTTTTAAACATAACATTGTAGTATGTAAGAGTATCAAACCTAAATACATGGTTGTTTTGTATTGTACTAGGTAATCAATACTACTGTACGTGTATGGGCGGGCGGGTGGGTCAATACTTCTGTACGTGTATGGGTGGACAGGCGGGTCAATGCCACTGTACATGTATGGGCGGGCGGGGCAATGCCACTGTACGTGTATCGGCGGGCGGGTGGGTCAATACTACTGTACATGTATGGGCAGGCGGGTGGGTTAATACCACTGTAAGTGTATGGGTGGGCGGGTGGGTCAATACCACTGTACGTATATGGGTGGGTGGGTAGGTCGATACATATACACATATATGTATATGTACATGTACGTACCTCTGTACATGTATGGGTGGGCGGGTGGGTCAATACCATTGTATGTGTATGGGTGGGCGGGTGGGTCAGTACCACTGTACATGTATGGGTGGGCGGGTGGGTCAATACCAATGTACGTGTATGGGTGGGTTGGTGGGTCAATGCCAATGTACGTGTATGGGTGGGCGGGTGGGTCAAATACCACTGTACGTGTATGGGTGGGCATGTGGGTCAATACCACAGTACGTGTATGGGCGGGCGGGTGAGTCAATGCCACTGTACGTGTATGGGTGGGCGGGTGAGTCAATACCAATGTATGTGTGTGGGTGGGCGGGTAAATCAATACCACTGTACGTGTATGGGAGGGCGGGTGGGTCAATTCCACTGTACGTGTATGGGTGGGCGGGTGACTAACTAACCCATATACTAACCCATACAATATCACAGTACGTGTATGGGTGGGTGGGAGGGTCAATATCACAGTACGTGTATGGGTGGGCGAGTGGGTCAATATCACAGTACGTGTATGGGTGGGTCAATATCACATTACGTGTATGGGTGGGTGGGGGGGTCAATATCACATTACGTGTATGGGTGGGCGAGTGGGTTAGTGTCACTGTACGTGTATGGGTGGGTGGATGGGTCAATATCACAGTACGTGTATGGGTGGGCGAGTGGGTCAGTGTCACTGTATGTGTATGGGTGGGCGGGTGGGTTTATTTAATAGCTTTAGAGATTAGCAAGATAAAATGAATTATGTTATGTCAATGCCATTGTATGTGTATGGGTGGGCGGATGGGTCAATGCCATTGTATGTGTATGGGTGGGCGGTTGGGTCAATGCCATTGTATGTGTATGGGTGGGCGGATGAGTCAATGCTATTGTGTGCGTATGGGTGGTCGGGTGGGTCAATTCCATTGTATGTGTATGGGTGGGTCGAAAAGCGTAAATTTAATATTACGCAGCTTTTATCATCTAAAAAACAGAATTTGTTGTAACCTTCTCGTGTACTTTAACCAGTGAAACTGTAGAAGTACAGACACAGTTTCATTCCTCTCACACTCCTTCTTGCTCTTCCAGTCATTAATTATGTATTAAAATCGTTATTAAAAAGTACCCTTTATGGGTACACAAATTTGAATGTGATACTATGGGCGGGCAGGTCAACACCCATTATGTGTATGGGAAGGCAGGTGGACAAATACCACAGTACGTGTTTGAGTTTGAGGGTAGGTAAAAAAGTCTATTGGTTTCTTCACAAATTGCTAGAACTGTAAAGCAGCAGTCGGCCGATTAACTTACTTCAGTAATTTCATTCAGGGCAGTATCACAACCAAGAGAAAACTCAGTGCCAGGAACATTGTTGCTGATAGTTGAAGGAATCACCACGATGGGAATGCAGAACTCTGCAAAGTTAGTGCGGTTCTCGGTCAGTTGTATTCCAGCTTGGTAAGCCTAAGACACAAAATTACAGAAATAATTGTTAGTAATGAAAAAGAAGGAACTTTAATAAAATAATAATATCATAGGAAATTTGAAACATTAGAACAGCGAAGAAAATTCCAAAAATATAAACTTTATTGTTGATTTCATTACTGTATCATCACTAAAAACTAATGAATTTGGTGCAAGAATAAGCAGAATTGTTACAGTGTCCACGAGGCATTCATCTTTTTAACCACTAAAAAGATAAATGCAAATAAAAGGAAACACTTGTTCTGAATTAGATGCTTTAGTCAGCCCAAAAATAGCAGCAGTTACCAAGTATATTTTAATTTTTTGACAATTTGCGTTTGATAATCTATTTTACCCTTCCTGGTGTGGTGGTTTATAGGATGTACTTAAAAATGATATAATTCTATTAAGTTTAGTTCTGGTTTTAGCTCATTTTTGTCAGAACTTAAGTTAATTAATCTGTCAAATAGCCCTGACAGATTATTTTATGCTTGGATTGAAGAAGCAGGAAATACTTAAGGATGGCATACATGAGAGAGAGGAACTAGCTTACAGTATAAAATGTAGTATTAATAAGGAATAATTAGGTGAGACAAAAGACTACTCAAAGAAAATACAACAAAAGGACTAAATAAACAATAATTAATATATTAGGAGAGAGAGTCCTCTAACACGATAGTAGTAGTAAACAAATACAATAGCAAGACATGTTGCACAAATTTTATGTACCACTAGCAGCTTCCTCAGGTGAGTAGAGAGGCTGAGGAAGCTGCTAGTGGTACATAACATTTATGCCACATGTCTTGCTATTGTATTTGTTTACTACTACTATCGTGTTAGAGGACTTGTCTTCTTACTGATGTCCTATTCATTTTAATATACTAGTTCCTGGCCTTATGCTCTTTAATCTATCCTATATAAATTTTAAGAAACTGTAAAAACTGCTAGTCTGAAAATAATGTCAAGAGCTGGAGTAAAGTTGGAATAATTAATACACTAAGAATTTATTTAAAAAAATTATAATCCATCAATCAGTCACTTTATAAATCAGGTCCTTTTTGTAGTAACTAAAAAAGAGATAAAAAATAGGAAATGTAAACAAAAATTTATCCCGAGAATATTGAAAGAAAAAAAGAAAAAAAAAAAAACCAGTTTTATAAAAAATTATTTATATTAAAATTACATGTCCTTCAGTCCACCTGCATACTATGGGTTTTGTTCAAATTTTAGTTGTATGGAAATAATTATTCTCTACTTCTATTTAACATGTTCTGTGTTGTATTTATTTATTTATTTTTTAATTGTTATTTTCATTTGTTCTCTTTAACAAGTTTCAAGTTAATTTAAATTGACATTTATTTCATTTCACATAACATTTACATAATTTTACAAAATTTTATTTGTAAGTAAACAGGTGAAGAGTCAATGTCCTAAAAAACTAAAACTATCCTAAAACTTATTCTAAAATTACATATCAATGATCAAAGAGTTATCACTTAAAAACTCTTCTACATCATAATATTCTTTCTGAATCAGGAAGTTTTTAACAATTTTTTTAAACTTAATAATATTTAGGATTTTTAGATTAGACGGAATTTTATTGTAATACTTTAGACCAATGTAATGAGGGGAATTTTCAAATAGTTTTAGCCTATGAATTGGATATTGGAGTTGTTCTCTGAATCTTGTGTTGTAAATATGGCTGTGCTGTTTATTTAAAATTAAATATTTATTTTTATGTACAAATAATAAACATTTGAAAATATACATGGAAGGAAGTGTTAGAACATTCAGCTCTTTGAATACAGATCTGCATGATTGGTTATGGTCCATAAAAAGCATTGTTCGAATGTACGTCTTCTGAATTTTAAAAATCTTAAGAATATCGGTTGAGCTGCCCCATAGTTCAAGACCATACTGGAGCAGGGAACCAAAGCAAGCATGATTCACTGTCATTCTAACACTCAGCTCCACAGTTCCTCTCAGAATATACATTTGGAAACATAAGGAACTTAATCTTTTACTCAGTGCTTCTATTAGGGGTCTCCATGTGACGTTTTGATCAATGATTAACCCCAAAAACTTCACCATGTCTTTGATAGTTATGATGTTGTCATCGATGGTAATGGAATTACTAAAAGGGCATTTGTTATGTTGTGTTTGAAATTTTATTATTTCAGTTTTTTCCTTATTTAATTTAAGGACCATAAAAACATTATGATTTAAGTAATTATTGATGTACTATTTAATTGCATGAGCAACCCACTGTAAATCAGAGAAATGAGTCAAAATTAATTTATAAATTTAAATGAATACATTAAATATTTTGACCCATCTGTTATGAAAAAATTAGACAGTCAATGAAAAAGAAAATTCTTGAAGAAACTTGATTTCAACATTTTAATAAAGTAAAAACAAAAATTATTCAATAAAGTATCATTAAATATATGTAAACCATAAATAATAAATAGTTTAAATTATATTAATCCTTACTTCAAATCCACCGATGATAAGAAGTGCTTGAATTTTGAATTCCTTTAGGCGAGCAGCGATCTGTGGAATACGCTGGCCAGGAAGAGTGCGCTTAGTACCAAGCATGGCCCCTCCTTGTCCAACCCATCCAGTCACATCTGACCACTTCATCACTTGAACCTACAACAGCAAACGATTTTCCTCAAAAAATAAAAAATACTGACAAACTATTGTTTATACAGAAGAGCATTTACAGGGCTAACTAACCAAAGGTTTTTCCAAGCATCTTATGAACATTCATCTCTAATGACACTAAGTCAGAAAGTAAGATTCTTCACTACTTTATCTAAAACTGCAATTAAAAACATGCATTATTTGCATGTATGAACATGAATTTAATTTACATCAATAAATTCATATGACATGAAAACATCAAGATTTGATGGATTATTATCACAATGTAAGGAATGATTAAACATGTGAAAAACAAAAATCTACCAATTCCAACAAAATTAAACTATTTTGCACATCAAAAAATACATTATAGGTTTTTTAGACTAAAAAACTTTGGCATGTAAATGTCCAGACTGATATGTACATATTGCACAACAAACAGTATAAATGGCTTTACCATTTGTGTTTAGTGAAACTTTTACTTCTACTTTTAGAAAAACATTAATATTTTTTAACAATATTTCTCGAAAACTCTGTGTAAAGTTATTAAACTGTTCTGGAGGGACAAAGAGGGAAGTTTTATTTTGCATTCTTAGAGTTTATTACAATTGAAAAATATATTTTGAGAAACTGAAGAAATAATAACTGAGAACTAGGATACATAATAAACTAGATATATTTAAAATATATGTTTAAATGATATTTTACTTACATTTCCTGCAATTAATCCTTCAACACCATCGTGGATTCCATATACAGTATCTCCTCTGTAGATGCAGTTACGGACAAAAGACCGGACAGCAGCATTCATACCACAAGCTGGGGCACCAATATGCATCACTGCCAGGGTGTATCCTTCCTAAGGAAGATCAGACACTTGATGTGCTATATGTGGAAAATGTACATCTTTCCACCAGTTGGAATGTAAAAATTCTTCAGTTGGAAAGTTATAAAATGCTAAAGATCACAGAATTTTTGTCCTGACGATAAAACCATAATTTTTATTTCTTTTAAATACATTTGTCTATTATCAGCTTCTTTCTTTTTGATTGAGATATTATCAAAAACTGATAAATTATTAACTCTGCACACACTTCACCTGCCACCCCTCCTACTCATTATGCTTCTTGGCTTTCTGCTTCAGTTCATTGTTCCTAGCCTCATTCTCAGTGCTACACCGACTTTCAGCATGGATTAGCATACTCATTATTTTTATAAACCATTTATTTGTGCATTTGCACATTATAAGAATACTAATCTTAATGCTTTTTGTTCCCATGAAAACAAGTCTTAACTGTTGTGAAATACTAACTGACAGACAAACCAAAATTGCCCGAATGGATAAAGATATGTAAATTATATAAATAGTTCTAAATTGTAACTATAATGTAGTATATAGATTATGAATGATCACTGTTTCATACAATATTATATTTTATGTAATTTTTTATTAAACAGTTCCTAAAAATAAAATTTGTTTTGTATTCTTGCTATTTTTATATTACTGAACTTACAATGTGTTTGTAATGTATGTTCTTACTGTCAGTGCAGAAATTATGTGCACTCGAGTTTGAAGGTCTTTTCGAATGAATCGAAAAACCTTTGAAAAATCTAATCACACCATTGTTTTCCTCATTTAATTGTATATTATTTCATAAGAATTTTAAAATTGTAATACAAGTTTTAATAATTTTTGTCCTAGTTGCAACAAAAAAAGTACTGGAATATTAACTAGTTTTTATTGTACATAAAATTTACACCGTTATTACTCAATAACTCGTTAATGTATTGTATTTATATTTTAATACCTAGTTGATAAGAATGTTTTCTATAAGTTTTATAATTTTTAGTATTTTAGGAGCTCAAGAAAATAAGTTCTTATCGATTTGCTGAAACATTGTTTTCTTGATTTCTAAAGGTTGTAGAATTAATTATTTGGTCTTGTTGTAATCCTCATGACATTTATAGTTACGATATATTATTTTTATATGTGTAAGTGTATGCGGTGATTTTGAAATTGATTTAAATCAATTTATAATAACTTAAAATTGATTTATTTAGATATAAAACACTGCATTTACTTACACATATAAAAATAACATATCGTAACTATACATGTCATAAGGAGTACAACAAGATCAGTAATCAATTCAACAACCTTTAGAAACCAAGAAAACAATGTTTCAGGGAATTGATAAGAACTCTTTTTCTTGAGCTGCTAAAATTCTAAAAATTATAAAACTTATATAAAACATTCCTATCAACTAAGTATTAAAATATAAATACGATACATTGACGAGTTTTCTAGTAATAATGGTATAAATTTGATGTAAAATAGAAACTAGTTAATTCCAGAACTATCATGTTGCAACTAGGATAAATATTATTAAAACTTGTATTAATTTTTTCAAATTAATTTTAAATAACATATGATTAAATAAGAAAAACAATGGTGTTATTAGATTTTTCGAAGGTCTCTTAGTTCCTTAGAAAACGATTTCAAACTGCGGTGCACATAATTTCTGCGCCGACAGTAAGTATAGTGTGTATATATATTTATATTGAGTTGTTTTTTATTCTATTCTATTTGTGACAGTAAATATATGTAATATTATTATTATTTTCAATAAGGATTGTCAGTATAATATTTTTTAAGTTGTCTTTATTATGGATTCAAGTTTAAAAACTGTATCTAGTAGGCCGGTTATTATTTGTTTTATTCAACAAAATGAATTAGTTCAAATTTTCATAATGAATGCTTTCATATTTTAACGAAGGTTCTCTCCAAATTCAAGATACTTCATCTTACATTATCGCTCAATTTTGCAAATAGTATTTTCAGTAGTTTTTGTTATGGTTATTCTTAAGTAATTGTTATTGATGTCACCGATTTATAAAATCGCAGATTTTGCCAACACCTGTATGTGGGGTTTGGAAGGGAGTAGTAAAGTAATAATAATAATAATCTTTATTGCATTAGACAATTTTTACATTGTATTGCATGTGTCAGAATTGATAAAAATTAAAATATATGAATAAATTACATAGGCCTACACTGTTCATTAACGTAAAAAATCATTCATTCAACTTTCAAACTTACATCAGTTAACATTCATTCATACATTCACTCTTTAACTCTAGTGTCAATCTTTATTACGAAACTTAGTGGCCCCAGCGGTATGTTAGGAACTCATCAACAGAGTAGTAAGCTTTAGATATTAAAAGATTTTTTAATTGAACTTTAAATTGAGTCGCGCTTTCTAAATTTTTTATGTCTGCAGGGAGTGCATTGATTATTCTGACCCCAGCCTGAGAAGGGAGTTGCTCGAAAGCTCTTGTTCTGTGAGCTTGAGTTCGTAGGCTATCCCTGCCTCTAGTATCGTGCTCGTGAATGTCTGCGGCTCGTGTTAGATTACAACGAAACCGACAGAAAAAAGCCACTTGAAGAACACAGAGACAGGGCAGGGTCAGCAATCCGCACTCCCTGAATGCATCTTGACACGACTCTCTTGGTTCTAAATTATTAATTATTCTAATGGCTTTCTTTTGAAGCCTAAAGATTCTTTCAGATTTAAATTTAGCACATCCTCCCCACAGCATCAGTCCATAGGCAAGATGTGGATATATTAGGCCAAAGTAGGCCATCTTCAATACTTTAAATGAGCGAAACTTTACCAGATTACGCAGTGCATAAATGCCTGAAGTAACCTTTGAACAAATGTGTTCGACATGAGTGTCCCAAGTCAAACCTCTATCCAGGTACATTCCTAAGAACTTTGTAGATTCAACTTCCTCTATGAGGGTGTCATCTATCATCACAGAAGACCGAAGCCTACTGTCTTGTTGTCGAAGACAAAAGTTAATATATTTTGTTTTTGAGTTATTTACATACAAATAATTATCAGAAAAATACTGGATACAAGATATTAATAAACGTATCGATTTCAAGATCGTTATTTGTTTTATTTCTATTAGGGAGAGTCGTGTCATCAGCATACTGGACAATCTTTCCATTCTGGATCGATGTTGACAGATCATTGACATAAATTAAAAACAAAACTGGACCAAGTATAGATCCCTGGGGGACACCTTGGTTCATAGCGGCCCTTTGTGACAGAGTGTTGGCAATCTGGACACACTGATATCTATTTGCGAGATAAGATTTTAGCCATTAAGTGGCAGACCACAAATACCACATGTATCCAATTTTTGCAACAGGTTGCGTGATGGACACAGTCAAAGGATTTGGAGAGATCAAGGAACACACTGAGTCTGTTCCCGTCTCTCAAAGCCCTCCATGATTTCTTCAACAAGATTATTAATTGCGTCGATAGTTGATTTATTTTGACGAAAACCAAATTGGTTTTTACTAATAATTTCAAATTGATTGATAAAATTGATTAATCGTACGGTAAAAAGTTTCTCAAAAATCTTGCTGATTACTGGAAGGATAGAAATTGGACTATAATTGCTTGCAGTTAGAGGATCGTCTTTCTTGAAAATTGGTGTGATCTTTGCTGTTTTCAAATTGGATGGAAATATGCCAGATTGAAAAGACATGTTGACTAATTTTACTAGTGGTTTCAGATGCCTGTAGCACCTTTTGAGGAGCCACACTGACAAGCCATTGATATCACATGTCCGTTTTGATTTCAGTCCCTGGATAACCCTTGCCACCTCCACCTCCTCCACACCGGTAAGCACTATTGAAGATGACGGTAGATTCTGGGATATGATATTTGGACGATGGCCACTTTTACTATCATTTATAATGCCCACAGTCGCAAAAAAGCTATTCAATTCTGAAGCCACTTTTTCCGGGTCTTGAATTTTTTCGCCACCGACTTCAATTTGGATTGATTTAGAATAGTTCGTATTTTGCTGTTTGGTTATGGAATTTATGACTTTCCATGCTGTTTTTGAAAAATTTTCGGCATTAGTTAGTGCATTTTCTATGTCATAGGCCTTTGCAGCTTTTATGACTTTTTTGTAAATGTTCTTGTAACGCCTAAAAAATACTTTAAATTCTTCATTTTTTGTAGTTCTAAAAATAGAGTAGTAAAACTTGAGTTTCTCTCTAGATTTTAAAATACCCTTCGTAATCCAAATTGTAAGCGTCATCGACCGAGTCTACTCCCTCAAGGAATGACCAGGACTCACTTTCAAGATTTCTATTTAAAAGTTCAATATTTCTTAGGCGCGTGTCTCTAACTAATGTTTTAATCTGAGGTTCTATTTTTGGGGAGTCTCCGTCAATGATTACCTCCTGCGCGAAGTGGTCGGAGATGGCAGTATCCAACACTGTGACTGAAGCGGACTGTATGTTGGTGATGATGTTGTCAATAGCTGAACTCGATGTAGAAGTTACTCGTGTTGGTGAGTTCACAGACCACTCCAAACCGAAAGAATGTAAAGTGTTGCGGAACCGCTGGGTTAGGGGGTCGGCGTAGTCTAAAACGTTAATATTGAAATCCTCTATAATAATGTATTTTGTTGAGCGTGAATGCAGAGATTGGAGGAGGTTTTCCAATTTGTCAAAAAAGGTACTACAGCATCCCCTTGGGGATCTATAGACACCGATAACACTTATTCGTTCGAAAGTTGTTGAGTAAATATTCACGCCCTCAACTTCAAAATCTAGTTCGGAACTGTAATCAATTTCAAAAGATTCAAATTTGAGATTTGATTTTACAAATGTTGCCATGCCACCCCCTTTAGATATTGTTCGGCAGAAAACGTTAGCCAAATCATAATTGTTTATCTTGAAATGTCCTATTGTATCCCCAGTAAAACTTTGTTCCGAAACAACAAACACATCTGGTTGTAACTCTTCACAGAGAAGTGACAACTCTTCCACTTTATTAGTGGCGAATTGTGCATTTTGATGAATTATACTACATTTTTGGTCTGAAGAATTTAGGGTTTTTTAAAATTTTGGCGATTTTCGTAATTTTGAAATGTTTTAATTTGACACTAGAGTTGGATACTTTTGACAAGACCTATTTCTAAAGTACGAGAAGATGCACAACCCGCTTTAGCAGTAATGTGTTTTGTTTGTGGTCAAGTAATAAAAGAAACGAATTATTCTCCATGATAAAATGAAGGTACACTTAGGCTATATTGTAAAAAAACTATAAGTTATAAGACCTTGTTTGTTGATCCCACATACTTTGATTGGATAAAAAATTGTTGTATGCTGAGAAAAAGTTTTAAAAAAAATCATGATTGTAAATTTGATGTTATTATTTACCACACTTATTGTTATCATTTCTTCTTGTAAGAATAATTGGTAATGAATGTAACTAAAATTAATTTCTTTGGTAAATTGGCCATTTGTGAACTCCACTTTTGGGAATTTGGCTTTTTTAAGCTATCTGACCATCTGAAATGGTCCTAAATTAATTGAAGTGTGTAAATGATTAAATTTGCTTCAACTGATATCACTAAATTTACTTTCAGTCAAAATGTTGGTCAACATTTATGGCACTCAGACATAGGCAAACATTTCATTCAGTTTATGCTCAAGTGGTCCTAATTGGTTTGTACCAAGACTCCGCTCACATTATGCAACATACACACAGACTGAGGTGTCTCATAAAGCTCTAAGCCCAGAACAAGCCAGTGTGTACTGAGCAGTATGCAACATACACACAGACTGAGGTGTCTCATAAAGCTCTAAGCCCAGAACAAGCCAGTGAGTACTGAGCAGTATGCAACATACACACAGACTGAGGTGTCTCATAAAGCTCTAAGCCCAGAACAAGCCAGTGAGTACTGAGCAGTATGCAACATACACACAGACTGAGGTGTCTCATGAAGCTCTAAGCCCAGAACAAACCAGTGAGTACTGAGCAGTATGCAAAATACACACAGACTGAGGTGTCTCATAAAGCTCTAAGCCCAGAACAAGCCAGTGAGTACTGAGCAGTATGCAACATACACACAGACTGAGGTGTCTCATAAAGCTCTAAGCCCAGAACAAGCCAGTGAGTACTGAGCAGTATGCAACATACACACAGACTGAGGTGTCTCATAAAGCTCTAAGCCCAGAACAAGCCAGTGAGTACTGAGCAGTATGCAACTTGTGGTGGAGGGGGAACCCTTAGAAATACTCAAATACACTCAGATTCTACTTCAAGCCACAGCGAGTGATAGTAAATGTGTTATCATCATGGTGAACAGCAAACATTTTATTTGAGACAGCTTGTAATACAATTTATTTCAAACTGTTAGTTTTAATTCGATGTTTACAAAATTTGCAAGAATACTTATTTTTAACAAAAATATGTAACAAACAAATATATTTGTTTAATAAATAAAGATAATTGTTTTACTTTTCTAAACATCATCTTCGTTTTAAAATTTACAACGTAAATTTAGCTGTAACTAAATATACTCCACAGTTTAGAAGCCCTTGGTTAAAACCATTTTTAAACACTAACTAAATAGTTGTAAAATAATGTTAAAATTTAAATTACTCGTTCATTCTCTACTGTGTCAATAAATTGATTTTATTTGTTACAGTATCAAATCTATGATGTGACTAGAACTTGTTTAGAGAAACACATTTATTACTGTAATTTTATTTTTAGGTTCAATGATATAATACTTATAAAAAACTGATATATAATTTAAATTAATCTAATTTGTTTTCAAGTTATTGTACTTTTTATGCTAAACAGAGGTTGATATTGAAGAGTTAATAAATATGTAATAAATATTAGTATTAAAATCTTGATAGTGATGAATTTTTTTTATATTAAATTCTTTCTGGAAAAACTTAAAAAAAAAAAAAAACAAAAAAAACAATCTTTAGATGCATATTACCACTTTGTTAAGCAAAAGTCACACAAGTCTAGAACATTATTGAACAATCAAATTCAATAAGCATTACAATTTTTGTAAATTTTTTCTAGAGAGATTAATATTCGTTGGAAGTTGGTCGGTTACCAC
Organism: Stictocephala bisonia; assembly: GCA_035578905.1. NCBI lineage: Eukaryota > Metazoa > Arthropoda > Insecta > Hemiptera > Membracidae > Stictocephala > Stictocephala bisonia. The sequence goes on along the minus strand of JAQJVL010000549.1, from coordinate 287,961 downwards.
TTTGGCAAAAATAATCAACCAACAGAGAAAAAATAACTGAATGGTTAATAAAACAAGACAGTTATCCTATCACTAGTCAGCTGCTACCCCCACACACATTAATCTGACCATTTGTCTATTGCAGATCCCTGGCTCAAGTTTCTTTTAAACATCCTGCTGTATTTTAAACAAGTGACAAAGCCATAGTAAGCAAGACTTGTATATTGTAAATGTCAGTAAAATTAAAAATGTAAGAAGTGTAAAGTTAAAAATCAATCATGAATGTTGGACGTAAATGACATTCAAAATGCATATAAATGAAAATATATTGCAGATGAATCATGGACAAGATGATTAAAAAGTAAACTTTACCTCATAAACTTTGCTAGGTATAATAGAATTGTTAACTTAAATACTAAATTTAAGTACATTTTGAGTTCTTCTAAGACCAAAGTCAAAAATAAAAGGGTGTATTTATGAGTACTGTAAATTATCTTTACATTAACTAAAACATAAACTACCATCATTCAACACTAAATCAAAGCCAGTGCTCAAAAATAAAAACCATAAACATTTACTGACATATAAGTCAACATTTTATACATATATTAAAGGCTTTAAACATACAAATAGCTTTTTTCAGAGAAAAAACAAAATAATAAAAGGACACTGGTCCAATATAACAAATAAGTTACAGAAATTAACACAAAATATACATACATACTCACCATACCCCATAAAGTGTCTTGCTACCAAACAAAGAACCATTGTAGTGATTGAATGTGTTTTATTTCAGGAGTAAATAAAAAGGTATTTTAAGACAAGATTGTTATGTTCATAATTTTTTTTACCTATCTCTCATTTAATTTTTATTACAACGATTCTGACAAAATACAATTCAAATTTTATAACATTAGTGAATACAAGTTTTCAAAATATTATTTGTGCTAAAATATGTTATTTTAAGGCTGCATTTTTAGACACTTTGACCCAATGAACTATATATGAGAACATTCTTTCATATTCTGAATTTTAGAAAAATATTTTAACTATTTTGTGCTACACTAATTGGAACTAAAAGAAATAAAAAACTTGCTTTGTTTAATTATTTTACAAATATTAAATTACAATGCAATATGAAATACTTTATTTTAAATCAGCCAATCGTCTGTCAATAACAGCTGAACTATTAATATTTGAGACAATCTTAATTTAAATACTCTATCACTTGACAGTTCCGGGCATATTTCTTATAAGACCAATATCAGTGCCAATAATTGTTGCATTACTTTTCTCATTTTATTGTACAGGGTGTTTTAAAAAAAGAATGTCCCAATTTTCAATAGCTACATTTATTAGAAACAACGACTTCACCTTAAAATATTAGTCATTAAAATACTCACAAATGAATGAAGTTTACAAAAATGTATCAATGTATCCTCCATTTGCAGCATGGATAACATCTAGTCAATATCTGAATTGGTCCCATACTGATCGAAAGGTGTCTCCTGTCACTGAAGCTACTGCAGATAATATTCAGTTCATCAATATCAAAAACTGAGAAATGAACATAGAATGTTATCTAACATATCCGCACAGGTAATAATCACATGATGTTATGTCAGGGGACTTGGGAGGCCAAGACTGTTTAGCCTCGTCTTGTGGTCCGGTAGCGCTATCCAACGTTTAGGCAAGTTGTCATTGAGGAAACTGTGAACGACGAGATGCCAGTACAATGGTGCTCTATCTTGTTGAAAGATGAAGTTGCACGAATCAACTGTAAGGTGGATGAATAACCATTTATGTAGCACTGGAAGATATGAAGCTCCTTTTACTGTTTGTTCCTAAAAAAAGTCCATAAACCTTGGTATGTGACACTGCACAAAAAACTTTCACATTTAGAAAATTTTGTTTGTGATGAATTTCGATTTCATTATGAATTTTGAGTCCCTATATACGCACTTTATGGCGGTTAACTTTACCACTTACAATGACAGAAGATACCTTACGCACAGATTGGGAAAGAATTTAGCTATTGACTAGATGTCATCCGTGCTACAAATGGAGGATATATTGAACATTTATGATATATTTTCCTAAACTTTATTCTTTTGTGAGTATTTTACTGTCCAATAACGTTCAGGTAAAACCCTTGTTTCTAATAAATATAACTATTTAAAATTGGGTAATTCTTTTGAAAACCCTGTATTACACACGGTGTCCAGAGCTCACCTCCAAAAAATTATTATTTATGAGTTGTTGGACATTAATTTCCTTTGGGCCGTGTTTTAATCTCAGTAGGATCTATTTGTTAAACATTTGAAAATTTATTATATCCACCAAAGGAGGAGATGGAGGTAACTAAACATTTTTATAAGTAAAACTCCTTTAAGTAACTCCTCATTTTAAAGGGTTTGTATAAAAACAAATTATTGGTGAAAGCTATAGATCGCTATATCAAACTGATAAAAATTAGCGGTCATGTTAAGTTGGGCTAAAACCTAACACTTTTGGCTTATTAAAGTATATCAAACCTCACTAGAAAGATGTTTTTCTTAACCCCCCTCCCAAAACCAACAAACAGTTACACAGTGATAACCATATTCTTATCAGTACTGATATGCTTCAGAATATTATGTGCTGTATTTACAAAATATTTAATACTGTTTCACTATCTACTCCTAATAAATGCTTCCAATAATCAATATGGAACGGTCCAATAATCAAAGCTGAGAACGGTTCTCAAGGTTTCATCACCACTAATATTAGTGAACTGCATTTCTATTTTGGTTATGAATCCCGCCTCTTGGACTTAGCTGGTTTTCTTCAGTTTAGGCTGGTAAAAACTCTCAAAAATGCTAGAGGTGTGTTACTGGATCTTATATTTGCAGCAGATCGCGGTGTCACAGTGTATTGTTCTTCTGGCCCTCTCCTCCCCAAAAATGTATATTAAATATAGTAAGCATTGGTAGTAATAGTATTACCCATAGTATAAGGCAATTGATTTATGTAATGTGAAACACAAACTGATCCACCTGCACACCCATACACGTACATTGGTATTGGCCCTCGCACCCACTCATTCATATACACTGGTGATGACCCACCGACCTACCCATACACGTACAACAGTATTAACCTATCAACCCACTCACCCATTCAAGTACAATGGTGATGACCCTCCCGCCCACCCAAACATGTAGAACCCATACACATACATTGGTAATGACCCTCTTACCCACCTATTCAAGTACAATGGTGATGACCCTCCCGCCCACCCAAACATGTAGAACCCATACACATACATTGGTAATGACCCTCTTACCCACCTACACATACAGTGGCCTCATTACCATACGTGTGATGAGTGGGGTGGGTGGGAGGATCATCATCACTATATGTGCATGTTTGGACCAGGAGGGTCATCACCACTGTACGTGTGGAGTGGAGTAAGTTTCACATACATGAGTATATTAACTTACTAAGACTTGAAAAACTATCTGAGATAAACCCTAGGGTAGTTTGGTAGTGTTTCAGCACAACTTAACATGCCACCATTTTTAATAAGTTGAGATTTTTTTAGATTAGGTTAAAGGGCAATAGTAGAGACAGAGAGCTACTCACCTCTCTACTCACCTGAAGAAAGTGCCAGTGGCACTGAACATTCATGTGATTATGTGATTCTTTTGTGTATGTTACTACTACTCTGGTGTTTGTGAACTTGTCTTCTACGGTAAGTTTGCTGATATGATATATCTCCAATATACTAATAAGTTGAGATAGTTATGCCTAGTTTTCAACTATCTTTGTTTTTTAACCACTTAAAATTGTGGGGATTATCTTAAGGGCTTTAAATTTAAAACTTTGAGTTACCCTTTTCATTTATGGAAAAAATGATCCATTTTCAAATGTTTGAGTAATTAGTTCCTAATAAAGTTATATCATCGCCTGAAAGAAATTAATTTCTTCCAGCTCGTTAAAAACATTTTGAGGGCGCAGGAACGTTATGGACATTGTATATTCTTAAAACTTGTATATCAAATATTAACTTCTTACAAAAATAATGAACCATTGGGTTCTAAGGTTTTAATAAGCCCTAAAAATATAAAAAATACAACAAATATAAAATACCCTTCACTATCAAAGCCATATTTTATTAATTAATGAGTTTATTTTTACTTTTAAATTGTCAAACTGTAACTGTCTATATTTATAGAATAGAAGAGAATAATTTTTTAAAAATCTTATATAATTGTGGCCCCGCTTAGTAACAAAAACATACTTGTCAGCGGGGTCCATCTCAACTGTAACTATAATAAATGATTAATATACATTAGTATATACAGTAGTAATATGATACATTTGAACAAGGTTTTATAATTGATTTTTACATAAACAACGGTAATTGGTGTGCAAATAATTGATATAATGTACTGTATAAGTGTGGGAAACTTGAGAGTCAATTCATATTTCATAGGTAGTTTATGTCAAGTACTATGGTCTATAGAAAGTGTGTTCCCAAAAATAGTGCCTTTGTACGTTTCATGAGGAATGGATAGAGCTGATAGACCTTCCCTTTTCCTAACTTAAAAACAGGTTTTGTCAGATATGATTAAACATGTTCTAAAACTCTACAAGTGCTTTAACTTGTCATACTGTAGGCTCTAAGCTTACATATTTTTCTATATTGAAAAATTATCAATGACATTGTAATAAACAAGAATTGAGGTTAATTGACTTATTCAATTAAATCTGTATTTTCTAATTAATACTCGTAAAATGCAACAGACTCAATTGTTTTTCAGGATCTACTTGAGTTAGGAATTCTCAGTCTATGTGCTACATATTTAGTAAAAGCTTAACATACATCGGCAATACATTACAATCAATCGAATTATAGCTTATTTAAGAATTTTAAACACTGAAAGCAACCAATATTCTTCAACAGGAATATATAAACATTATGTAATTATGTAGTCGATCCTTTTTGATTTGTATTATCTTCAGTACAAATTCTTATTCAATTTAAAAAAATTATAATTTTTTTTATTGGACTGAAATTAAATGTGGACCGAGTTTGAAGCTTTTTTACTAAGAAACTATGAGGCCTATGGCAAATCTAATCACACCATTGTTTTCCTCTTTTAAATGACATATGTACTTTAAAATTATATTATAAGTTTTAATAATTTTTATTCTATTTGGAACAAGAAAGTACAAAAATTTCAACTAGTTTTCACTGTGCACCAATTTTACACTATTATTACTAAAAAAAATTTCAGTTTATTGCATTTATATTATGGTTGACAAGAGTGTTTTCTGTAAGTTTGATACATTTCAGAATTTTATCTTTTTATGAAAAAAGTTCTTATTAATTTCCTGAAACGTTTTCTTGGCTTCTAGAGGTCATCAATCTAATTACCAGGTCACAAAATTAATTAAATTATGTATTGTACTCTTTATGAAACAAAGTTATAATACATTATTTTTGTATACATAAGTAAATGAAGTGATTGAAATTTATCAATTTAAATATAGGTTAGGTTAAAGGGCACTAGGCCAGGAATTAGTATATTAGAGATTATCAATTTAAATATAAAATCAGTGTATTTACTTACGCATAAAAGCAATGCATACATTTATCATTTATTTATAAGTATCTATCGTTCCTATAAATTTCATAAGGATTACAAGGTGACCAAGTAATTAATTTTATGACCTCTACATGCCAAAACAGTTCTAGGAAATTGATAAGAACATTTTTTCTTGAAAAGTTAAGATTCTGAAATTTATAAAACTTATATAAACACTTCTGTCAACCATGTAATAAAATATAAATATGATACATTGGCGTGTTTTTTGAGTAATAAAAGTGTAAAGTTGATGCACAGTGAAAAATAGCTTATAAAAATTTAAATTGCATGTCATGACGTACAACTAAACTAGGAAAACAATGGTGTGATTTGGTTTTTTATAGGCTTCTTAGATTCTTAGTAAACAATCTTCAAAATTGGGTACACAAAATTTCTGCGCTGATAGTAATATACAAGCAGAAATAACATTAGTGAAATATTTATATTTACCTACAACATAAGATAATACACATGTATTTTCTTAATTTATTAGTGTGTTACATGTTGAAAATTAAAAATAAATGAAAATAAGATAACAAACATTTAAAACAACATAAATAGAAAAGGTGCTATATTACTGTTATCGATTTTGGTCAAACACAATTACTATTTTCAGACCAGAGGGCTAAGGAATTCAACTGCTTTTCAGCTATTATTAATATTATACACAAACTTGCGTAGCACTCAAGGAAGTTACGAAGGTTTATTGAATCCTGTTACTATGGCATTTGTTTAAATATTGGTTAAGCCTAAACATATATCTAGGATAAACCAAACATAAAAATAAACTGCTATATTTACAAAATACAACCACAACCAACTATCATACGTTGTTTAACCCTCCATCAGGCATGTAAAATTTAAAACACAATCGGGCGTGCAAGGAGGTTGCCTCCGGGTTTAATAAAAATCAATATATTTCAATAAATCTTACTTTATTGGTTAAGTTAACAACATAAAACTGTTCCTCAAGTTAAAAACAAACTGTGGTTAATATTTTAACCATAAAAATTTATTCAAAAACCCTTAATCAAAATAAATTGTAGGAATATTCGCCATTGTTGTGACAGAAATGTCTTACGCTGACTCACTGCTGTATTCCACTTCTTCTTCTGCAGTAACACATCCAACACATTGCACAGAAGAGTGTTCACGGTAAAAGAAAAATTTACATTGTGTACATCTTGTTTTTGACGGACGGTTCTTTTTCCAGTCACACAGGCAGCATCGACCAGATGTCACATCATCATTAGGAGGCGTAAGTTGATTTTCACAATAATCAATACCCATGATCTCAGAGGTACAGTGTATATAATGTACAATTTAGAGAAAACCCAATTATTCCACAACACGAGCAGCAGTATATTGCATTTTTGACTGAAAAAACCAGAGCACAATTGGGCGCACACGGAGTTTTCATCCTGAATCACAAAACACGATTGGGCGCAAACGGAGGTTTTGTCCAACACGTTACAAAAACTCGCCTCGCAATGACCGTTGTTTTGAAAACGAAGGAAGGGGTATCGTAATCACTTCCTCGAATGAGGCTTGTGAAGTAAGCCAGAGCGCAAACTGCCCACACCAGGATAACATAGCCTTATGAATAAAATAAAATAACCACAGAGGAAACCTCTGCAGCGCTCCCCATGGGTTAATTCTGACGAGTGTTGTATATAAAGGTAATAGCTATAACCAATCCAATTCCTGTGAAACCTTCTGGACTGAAAAGGGTATAAAATGGTTTACTGACATTGATAATCATAAAATATAAAACCTTCTCAAACATATATTGTATTAAACTTGTCTTTAATAAATTTATGCTATAAATTCAATACGACTGCCAATTTTAGTTTAATGTGGCCGCTGGAATTTAAAACATTGAATTCTATATAAATATATGGTATTTATACAGAACAGGTGCCTTATCAGTTTTTTGGCTGAAATTTTTTCATAGTAGCTACATAACAAAAAAACAGGAATATGATTGGTTTTTTCAGCGGAATATCTGCAAAAATAAGAAAAAACAGAAAATATTTGTCCTCTAAATATAGCGATGTGGGTACTCAAATTGTGTGGAATTTTTGCCCTGATCACGAATACGGTAAGGTCTTTGCATTCGGGCCATTATTAATCGTGTTAAATTGATTTGGTTAGATTATGTTACGTTTGGTTGGATTTGTTTAGCCTAAGTTACAATTTAATTTAATTAATTTAATGCAGCCAACTAACCACCTGGTCATCAAATTTGTCCAACTGAAAGAAAAGACTACTAAAAAGAATTGTGAACAAAACACTTATATGAATGTTTTAATATATATGATTTTTTTAGGGGTGTGCCAGTAGCAATTTTTGGATAAGAGTCGAGTTTTTAGACATAATTTCAAGTTCGAGTTTTTTTTCTGCCTTATCACCAACCTTACTTTGAAAGTTGATCTATATATAAAATCAAACTTGCAAACTTGCAGTTTACAGTTAAATTATCGATAACAGAACAAACTTTGAGCGATAACTCTGTAATGGGCAAGCAAAGCTGCAACTCATTATCGACATCATAACGTAACATTAGGCATAACTTCAAACATAATAAACTTGATTGATCTATGCTTCAACTTCATAACCATTGGTAACTTGGAACGTTATCTAGACCAGCCGTAATGAGGCTTCGAGTCGTTAAGTTAAGGCCATAACAGAAACAGAATAACTCTCCGGAATGTCAACACGTCGAGAGTAACAGGTTACAAATATAACAGATCATAACACATTATCAGAACATAACAGAATTACGTAACAGGTTATCGAAAAAGTTACTGTAATTCCCATCTCTAGTGTAAACGTCAACAAAAACTCAAAACAAAATGGATAACAAATTGAATCCACGGCTAGCTGTAATGGGACTCGTCAAGTACTGGTAGTAGCTATATTGATCATTATTTTATTAGTCATGGTGCCGGCACGAAACTGTTTTGGGCAGTCTATGTCATATTATTATAGCTTTTCAACTTCAATAGTTTACGTCCCATGCGTAGTTTATATTACAGATTGAACGCGATTTAATTAAATCTGTCCGAAACTGTGAGTCTTAGAATAATTTTAGTCATGAACTTTTAAAGGTTGGACCTGAAATAAATACAGCTGTTAACTTCAAATGTTGGTAAATGTTATGTAACGAAGTTTTGAAACGGTTCAATAACTGATTCTGTGTGATCAGTTATCACATTTTGTATGAATAAATAGTGAAAGCTATTAGGAACAGCTTATTTGGAGGTGCCTTCTTAATAAATAACGAGAATACTTCTCGCCGTAATCGCCATGGCCATACGATCGAGTCTGGTGTGCGTGAATCATGAATCTGAATACATCGTGAGAACATAAAAAAAAATATAGTTGCCTACATAAAATGCTTATCTTTATAATCTATTACAAAAATGGGACTTTAGCCTTGATTATAGCGTTTTACGTTCAAAGATATGGCAAAACTCAACTGGTTTTTTTAAATCTCGAGTTGAGTTCAGATTTTTGAGCTACTTGCACACCCTAATTTGTTTGTCAATTATTCTTACAGTTAAAACAGCTTTTTATATTTTTTTGTTGGTTATAAAGAGCCCATGAACTTTTGTGTAACTTCTGTTTTTCAATAACCATAGTTTGGATGTCATTTTAATTTTCCTCAGTGTCCTCAACCATCCAAACTGATGCATTTTTTTTAATTTTTTTGTTACAGAGATCCTTTATGTGAACCGACCTGGGTGTTTTAATATAGCATAATTTACTGGTTGAAATAATTTTACAAGGTAAAGAAACATAAAATGTGATGAAACTAAAACTATCTTTAGTCATTTTTAAAGCGAGTATTTAAAGTTGAACGGACATAACTAATTATTGTTTACCAAGATTAAAATAATATAACTGAAAAAAATAAACATAAAAAAACACATACAAATAAGTGTACTAGCAGGACATGGTGCTGTGCTATACAGTTTTGGTGCTTTCTAAAAAACATAAATAAATTGCTCCCAGAAGAACAGCGAAGCTTACCTTTGTGAGAACATTCTGATTATCGCGAGCAAAACAAACAAAATATAATTAGTAATTGATTAAATATCAACAATATTAAAAAGTAAATGACCTTTATATAGATAAATATTTCATTGTCCCACAATACAAATGGCTCTTAGTGTATCTCGTCTAGTTTACACAGGAAATAAAGTGCGAAAACGGGTGATGTGAAACTTAACAACTACCATGATTTTATATCGATTAAGTTGTAGAGGACATAATGTGAAAAATTTAGTTTCACAATAATTGTGTATTGAGTTAAAAATGCTGAAAGTAGTCATTATAGCTAAACACTACTGACAGTACAAATAAGATTAATAAATTGATAATTATATAATAGTTGATTCCAAACAAAGGTTATTTAAAATTAAGTTAGAAAAAATGATAAAATTCAATGTATTTTATAATATCAAAACTAATCTAAATATGACTATTAAAAAGTAGTCTCGTTTCTTAAAGAAGTTGAGTAAAAAAACAAGAAAGGTAAAAAATATTAACGTACCAAACCTCTTCCAGATTCATCAAAAGCAGATTTTGGTGGTTTTAGCCTGGTAAGCATTTTGTAAGTTTCCAGATTCCGAGCAAAACTCCTAGACAGAAAAAGAAGCTTTACTGAAATCACATTTTGAGTCAATACCCTAATGTTTTAGTTTAATATAATATACAATCAAATGCACTTATTTGAAAAACTATAAATAGCTAAAATTATATAATACTAGCCAACAGCCCTTGCTTTGCTATGGAGTGGTTCTCTACACTTGCTTCCCTTCTATCCGTGGTTCTCCTTTAATCATCACATCAATATATAAGCTCAGCCTGCCGCCGTTCTTCTAGATAACAGTTTTATAGGCTAGAAACCCCGTTAAGGCTGTTTGGTCAACAAAAGAATTCGATTTCAATGACATTATATCAGCTATTAAACACCTCCCAAGTAGCTCTTTCATTAAAATTATGTTTATAGTTATAAATACATCACATCAAAGATATGTTTTGGGCTTTCTCTGTACATACAGAATTAAGAAACTATTTTCCCAACTATTTCCAAATTTTTAAAACAGACCCTCACAGGATCGGTCTTGCTCATTAGTTATTTTAAATTACGTAATTTTACTGTAAATTAGTAAATAATTAATGTTATATGTTTGCTTTTATTTTATTACAACGAGAAATACCATGTTGTGTTAGGCATCTAATGCTTTTTAATATCACACAATTTACAAAATCGACTAACATTATATAATCAACTTTTGGTTGTATTTTTACCCGCATGTTATATTACAACCCAATCACGACGCACACTTACAGCGAGACACAGCACTCACACTCGCAGGATCATGCTTAAACGACTTCCTGCAGTTATACTCCACCCATCCCAGGGGAGGGGGGGTCGAGTGTCTTTGTATGAGTAGATCGCGATCACACGTACAGTCAGCGCTTCGAGCGGAATTCAGCTGTCCCTAAAGCCAGCCGAACAGAGCCCATTTTTTAAAGTCTACTTTAGAGGGTGAAAACTAGTAAGAGTTTGTGGAAATAACCTTAAACATTTCACAATTAAAATCAAATCAGCCAAGCTTTTATCATGTTTATATGTTTTTTGAAACAGCTGTACAGGGCATCTTCAGATATCAACAAAAATCAGAGTTTTGTTGATGTCTGAAGAAGATGCCTACATTGTTGGCAAAAGGCCTCACAAAAATAAATTATTTTATTGGAGTAACCTGAAAATCTTTAAATTATTTACAATTTAAACAATCCCCAATAAAGAACTCAAAGGAGAAATGAATTTTGTCTTAAATTTAGAAAGTATTTTGATCAATTAAAGGACATTAAAAGGAATGTTTGGTTTGTAAATGTTTTTATATGTGTAATTCTATATGTGACCAAAACTATTTTAGACTTTCAAGAATAATAGGGCCTATTGCCATGGTCCAAAATCGATTTTTTACTAGAAACAGACATTTAAATAGTATTTTAAATTCAATAAAACTTAATGAGATACAAATAAAGATATAATGATTTTTAGATTCATGTTCATTTATACAAAGTGATTTATGAGATATGTAAATATATACTTCATGAAACAACTGCATAAAACTAAACAATTTACTATATTTCCTATTTTAATAACTTCATAGGAGCCATTTTTTACCATATTCCTTCTTTTTCAGAACCATTTATCCTTCGTCTTATCTTCGAAAGATGGTGTTAGAGAACAAAAAATGGTGAATCAGCTGAACACAATTCATTTGATGATGCTACTGTCCTGAAGAATCAGCCGTGATAGCACTAAAATTTAAATGATGTATGTGTAAGTGTTGGAATTCTATGCTAAGCATCAGTAAATTCTTCTATCGGAGAAAAAAATGCTGAGCGTGTCTCAGGCCTAAGAAGAGCCCTTATACCTCCTAAGAACAACATTACCTAACCAAAGATAAAAAAAATTTAAACAAATTAGGCCCAGCTAATAAACAAAACCAACAATAGATATTTTCTCTGTTGCTTTTAGTAGTCCTATAGTACCTACAGTAGACCTACTAATGTTAATGTAACAACAGACCGAGGGCGAAGGCCGAGGTGTGATGTGTGCAGCAACTGATGAGATTGGCATACAGAGTGTGCACTAGTAAAAAACTATTTTTTTTAAATCAATGGGTGTTGCATATCAATCAGACCATACCTTCCTCTGAGTTGTACAGCCAACTCCCACTGCTTGTCGGCCATTGCCTTGGCCACTGCTTTAGTCTTCTCTACACACTCCATCAGAGGTAATCGCACTGCCTGGTTGCCATCCAATGATACAACACAAGCCTCAGTCTCTGGTGTAGCTTCCATCAGAGCCATTACAGCTTCAGCTCCCATACGACAACCCTACAACACACACACACTCATGAGTACAGACTCTCATGAGTCCACGCATACTCATGAGCCAATCTTTGATGAGAGTAGTTTTCAAGATCTTATCCATATCTTTCCCGCCCACCTACATTAATTGTTAGAAATCATTATAATCATTAACGAAGAAAATCTAAAAGATAAAAAATGACTTTTCCTTAAAAAAATTATTTTTTAAGTGTGAAATGTTTAGCTTACATTTTTTTTTAACACTGTAATGATAACTGTTCATGCTAAGGATTAAGCATAGTTTTCTTAATGCAGTAGGACGTGGCTGCCCCCAGGGGGGGAGGGGTTTGCCCTATCCTTTGGTCCCTAGTGGTCAATGAACTTAGGGTGCCTAACGGGACGGGTGTATATGCTCAGGCATATGCGGTAGATGTGTGTATACTGGGCATTGTTAAGTTTGCCTGCAAGGTATCATATATTGTCCAGTCTGTGTAATATGTGGTGTAGGGATTCCTAGAAAGGTGGTGTAGGGACAAGAGGCTCTTTGTTAATCCTGACAAGACCAAACTTGTACTCTTCAATAGGAGAAGAAGGCTGGATGGCCTAAACAAGCCCACTATGGGAAGCATGGTGCTAAGAGCTTCAGAGTTGGTTAAATATCTGGAGGTGACTCTGACTGAATGCTAAACTGAACTGGCTCAAGCACCTAGAGGACAAAGCTAGGAAGTTCAGAATGGCTTTTTGGGCATGTCGGAGGGCCATTAGGGTAATGTGGGGCCTTAAACCAATGATGGTGTACTGGTTATAAACGTGTGTGCTTCGGCCCTCCTTATGTTATGCTGCAGTAGTCTGGTGGTCGGCTATGACACAAAACAGTGCTAGGCTAACAGCACAGCACAGAGAATGATGTGCCTGGGAATTACAGGTGCCATCAGAACAACTCCATTGGTGGCGATGGAGGTCCTCACTGGACTATGGCCAATTAACTTGCGTGTTAAGGGGGAGGCTTGTAAAGCAGTCTTTAGAATAATGGCGTCTGGAGGTTGGCTGTCTGGCCAGCCAGAACTCCTTGGTGAAATACTATCAAGGGTCATTGGTCGGGACCTACTGCTAGCAATGGGGGCTGACTCAATGATACCCAGGTATAAATTTGACAGACAGCTTGCCTTCCAAGAAGAAATAAGAGGATGGGGAGGGCCGAGCCAGTACAGGTCAAAGAGAGTGTCTGGTTTACGGCTAGCTCACTTATAGAAGGAGATGCGGGCGCTGGGGTGTACGGGATGGGCGTACAGAAAGTTCTGTCTGTACCTCTCGGAACCTGTGCTACCGTCTTCCAAGCGGAGGTGATGGCAATCATGACAACCACACAGGAAGAAATGTGTTTAATCATTTCAGAGGAGGAATCACACTTCAGAGGAGTTGTTTCCGTCTGCTTGGATAGCCAAGCAGCCATAAAGACGATCATGGTGCCACATACCAGTTTTAATTTGTATGGGAGTGCCAAGAGACCCTAGAGACCCTTTGTCAGCGTTAACAGGTGAGACTCATATGGGTCCCTGGACATGCTGGTATTGATGGGAATGAGAGATCCCCCTTCTGAGACCGGAGAGTCAGCCCTTGGTATTCCTTTCCAAACAGTTAAGAGAAAAATTTGTGGATCTTTGAGGAACATGCTTGTAGATGGAGGACTGAATCCGGGTCTTATTCAAGGACCGGATCGCAATTATAGCCGAGCTTTGCTGAGCTGTGACCGGGCCAAGATGAGGGCTGTTGACCAGACATAATCTCTTTCATAGACACATGAGGATTATGGGCCTTGCAGAAGACTCCACTTGCAGGCTCTGTAAGGAGGATAATGAGAGCTCCATACACATCCTGTGTCATTGCGGATCTCTTGCATCTCTTAGATATAAGACTCTGGATACTACTTTTCCCGTACCAAAGGACATCAGAAGGGTCCTTTAGTACGGGACCAAAGGACCCTTCTGTACCAACTCAGAAGGTATTCTATTTGGTACGGGACTCAGAGAAGATCCTGTCCTTCATTAGGGAGACTGGTCTCTTGTGACATTGTTGTTAGGCTCGGGGTGCAAAGGGCCGCGGAATCTAGGCGTGGTGGGCTTGGTAATAGGACCACAAATATATATATTTACTTCCTGTACATCCTTACACAATGTGTTACAATAACTTATGGATAAACAATTGCACCTGTAGATGCATGGCAAACTGAGAAAATTAGAAATTGGAAAAGTGAAATATTTCAAATGGTAAACTAAATGTGAAACTAAATTTTTGAGACGTTTTATTTTGAGGAATATTGAGAAATTTCAATTTGTAATATCTCACATTCTTTCTTTGTCTGATCAACTCCCTAAATGTGGTTAAAGTCTAGATTTAAGTCTAAAGAAATTAATACCTCATTGAGGCTGTTTATACAAAGGGAAATGGCAAGATGCCATCATTCACAGCAAAATTAAGTGGTTATTTGAATTACTGAACCTGTTTTTTAAGTGCAATGTGAGCTCAGAATAACAGAAAATTCTTTCATCATGAGTATAGCCAATCTCCACTCATTTATGTGTTATATTTTGTATGCTAAAAATGTGTTTTTGAAACCTTACAATATAACATATTCCACCAACATCTGCATATCGGTTAGCAAAATGCAAAATAGAAAAATATGGCCATGGAACCAGACATTATATATTTACTGATATTTCTATGTATGAATTTTAACATAGGGTGGTATAGCCATAAATGTGAAGTTAAATAAGAGACTTCAACAAGAAAACTTGTTTCTGTGCTTCAACATTACTTACTGCTGTCTCACACTCTACATTCTACAAGTTAGATGATCCTCCACCCCTTGTCACAGTTTGACAAATCTCAATTTTATTAAGTTTATATCTCTAATCTGCAGCACTGTGAGGTTTTTTATTTAACTTAGTATATATTTTTTTAAAATAAGTATAATCTGTTGATCATAAATTTAATTCAATGAGTAGAAATTACATATAAATGTATGCCGAATTATGTACTGATCAAAGAGACTGGCTTTGCTACATTAAAATTACTACAGCAAAATAATCTGTGAGTTAACTCTACTCCACTTTCAAGACCACTGTACATGTATGGGTTGGTGGGTGGGACTATTAAAATAAGACTTTTTGACTCACCAAAACTCTGTCAAAAGCAGAGGGGCTGCCACCCCGTTGGACGTGACCTAGAACAGTAATTCTGGTGTCCTGTTTCAGATTGTCAACAACAACCTGTTTCACATTTTCAGCTGTTATAGGAACGCCATCTCGATCAATTGCTCCCTCAGCCACTATTATAATGTTCAACCTTTGTCCAGCGGCTCTTTCCTAAATAGACAATCCTTTTAGTATAGACTTAATAACATAAATTTCATTGACTAATACAGTTGACATGAAATCAGTTGTAACACTTTCACATTTTAGTAGCTGAGTTAAGCTTAGAAGTTCAGTTTAGTCTCCTTTCCCTGATAATATTGGGATTGAACACTATGTAGTAGAATGTATATTCCTATCCTATTTAGAGGTAATACCATACAGCACGCTATGAACTCAAACCATAACTTCTTTTTTTTATTAAAAAAAAAAACTTCAATCGCCAGTTTACATGCGCTTGCAACCTGTGTGTGAAGTGACTGACCATTGGCTTAGTGGGGATTCGAACCTTGCCTTCTGCAGTCCAAAGCCTTAGCCACTGAGCCACCACACCGGCAAGTGTTTTATTTATTCATAACAATTGTACACATTATTTTAATACATGAATAGTGTCACAAAGATTCTATGTTAATGTAGCTAAATACTAACTTACATGCTACTTTTAAACTATTTTATGGTCTAAATGAAAGTTAATGTTAATTTAGTCAGACTAAGTTTAGTGTTAGTTAAAAATTATCATCTTGATATCATTTTGTTAACTATCAATATGATAGTGTAACAGAAAAAATGCTAAGGCTTTGCAGGCAATACTGTGCAAACTATATCTAAAAGAAGAGGTAGAAAATAATGAAAATGGTAAAGAAAAATCTTTTTACATTTTTATGTCTCTTTTGGTACAGATAGACAGCAGTTTTTCAGTTGTCACTACGCTACAGTGAATGAGTTAACCCTAGTGGCTTGATAGTGTAAAAAATTCAATATTAAAATTATTAAAAAGATATTGAACACCATGATTGTCTAAATTAGTAAAACTGAATATTTTAAACAAACATTTGTCTATTTTTCTATGAAAAATCTTCCATAAAAAATTATTTAGATTTTTGAAAAAAATTACCTTTGTACACAATAACAAGTCCTTTAAATTATGTATGTGGAATAATTATTTAAAAGTTGAAATTGTGACGTTTCGGTCTTAAATGTACTTAAAGTATTAATTTTAAGAAATTGTGTAAGAAATAAAAAAAAACACTTTTAACTTTTTAATTCAAAATCGGTGTTTCAAACTTTGCAAAAATCTGTAACATCAAAATCTTAACATTGTTTTAACACCAACTTCTACACTTAAATATATTATAGAATAGTATTCCTTATAAACAGTTTGGTCAATTTCATACTGGCATCTATTGACATCCTTGATGGGAATGGGTGGCCGTACATCCATGGACGTATTCTTTCAGCCAGTTCAGTAGTTACGAGTCATTACTAGTTAAGATCTTTCCTTGGTTTCTTGAAGCTAGAGGTCTTTTGAAATTATATGGTATAACAACAATTTCAATTCCTACCCAGTTGTTCCACGGTTGGAGAGTGATGGCTCTAGTAGATACAAGAGATTAGTGTTTGCAATAGATCGGATTGGGTTTACCGATAAATTAGAAACGCAAGACCTTTGGCGAGTACTACCTTTTAATCATTCTTTAACCCATTGCAGATCAAAGACGTCGCGTTCACGTCCTGCGCGCGGGTGGACTGAAAGCTCAGCGACGTGACGTTCACGTTGCTGCACCTGCTGTTTACGATTGCGTCATTCAAGGTCAATGTCCACTTTTAGAATGCACGCAGATGTTCTGGGGCGCTTATCAGTTTGTCTGCTTATCTTATCTCTGTTCCTGTTTACTCAAAACATTCCTCGTTTTCGATAAATAATTTGTTTCGAACTAGTTTGAGGAGTTGTGTCGTTGCGTTTGGTAGGATATATTTTCGAGTGCGCTACTGCCAGAAAATGGCGGATAACTTACGTTCGTCTGAGTTAGACAGATTACTAATGTGTAGCGGAAGTGAACCAAGTGACCTTGAGAGTGATATAGAGGGTGACGATGGGTCTGTAGTGCGATTATGTCCTCGATTACAGAATTATTCGGACACTAACTTTGATAGTGACGAGCGTGCTAATTTGAGTGACATTGATTCCGATGTTATTCCCGGGACACCGCCGGATGTACAAAGTTTTATATTCAATTTCACTGAAACCCGTATCGTTGAACATCAACCTGGCCCTTCAACCCCTCAACCTGGCCCTTCAACCGCTCAACCTGGCTGTTCATCCCCTCAACCTGGCCCTTCAACCGCTCAACCTGGCTGTTCAACCCCTCAACCTTGCCCTTCAACCGCCAAAACGACCGAAATGACAAACTCATAAAAATTAGACCAGTTATTCGGTATCTAGAAACTAAGTTCCTAAACACATATCAGCCGGAGAAACAAATATCACTGGATGAAAGCCTAATGAAAATGCGATCTCGCCTGTCATACATACAATTCAATCCGAAAAAAAGGGCCAGATTTGGCGTAAAAATTTACAAAGTGTGCGAAGTAAACTCAGGATATTGTTCCGTGTTTAAAATTTATGTAGGCAAAGATAAAGTAAGTGCCGATTTTCTCGCTAGTGAATGGGTGGGCGGTAAGCTCAATGCTACTGTAAGTGTATGGGTAGGCAGGTGGGTCATTACCACTGTACGTGTATGGGGGGGCGGGTGGGTCATTACCACTGTACGTGTATGGGTCGGCGGGTGGGTTATTACCCTGTATGGGTGGGTAATTACCACTGTACCTGGAGAAATGACTCCAGGTGATTTTTATCAGGCTGGAGATGATAAGGAAGGGTCACTGATAAGAAAGTATGGGGATCAATGCCTCTGTACGTGTATGGGTGGGCAGGTGAGTCAATACCACTGTACGTGAATGGGTGGGCGGGTGGGTTACTTACTTATAGTGTAAACATCTATTTAGCACTAATCTAATTTTTAGTAAATAAATGTCACTTTACTCCATGACACTTTGAGCACATGTTGTAGGATCACTAGTATTTTTTTCTTTACTGTTGTTTTTGTGTTGTAATAAACGTCACTTCTAACGTGTATATAATCAAGGATAATATTAATAATTCATGCTTTTTTTTTAATGACAAAAATCAGTTCTTTTGTTTGCCGTTGTATTAGATCTAATGCAACCATTCTATAACCTAGGCTACACTGTTTTCTTAGACAATTGGTATGTTTCGCCATTGCTATTTGTTGAACTGCTGAAAAAAGACACACGTTATACTATTACGGCACTGAAAAATAGGGTAGACATACCAAGTGTTTTCAAAACCATTGCCCTGAAGAAAAATGAAGCGATTTACAGGTCGTCAAATGGTGTATTGGCTACCATGTGGCAAGATAACAAAGATGTTATCGTGTTATCAACCTACCACACTGACGTAACCTTTGAAGAGACTAGGATTCGAAAAAGGAAACATGGAGTGGAAGAGCAGGTAAAAAAACCGAATCTAATTAGTGACTACAACAATGGCATGTTTGGCGTCGATCGGATGGACCAGAGATTGTCTAGCTTCCCGATAATGCGCCACACAGTAAAGGCCTACAAAAAGATATTTTTTTATCTGATTGATCTGGCAATATTCAATTCGTTTGCTATATACAACAAAGTAAAAGTTCCGAAGCCAAGGGAAAAACGACACTTTACCGATTTCAGGCTAAATTTAGCTGAGCAATTGCTTGCGCGGGTCAATCTACCAGCAAAAACTTCACCCGGTCGTTTAGCGTTAGGTTTGAACCCTTTGCGCTTACAATCAAAATCCTGGGCACATTTTCCGGCCCTACTACCTCCTACAGGAAGTAAACAAAAAGCCTACAAAAAGTGCAAAGTCTGCAGTTCAAGAGGAGAACGAAGCGAGACAAGGTGGGTGTGCAAACGTTGCAAAGTGCCGCTGCATTTGGACAAAGATTGTTTCGAAGACTACCATACCAAACTGCATTACTAAGTAAAACCAGTGTAAAGACAGCATAAATATTTTGTAAATATGAGTTTAGTTTTATTAAAGTTTTATTCAAGTGACAGTTTTTTCTTCAGACGTAATTTTTTACTGTGAAATACATTTGATCCGGCCTAAATAAAGCAGCTATTACACGCAATAAACGTAAGTAAAATATTATGTAACCTTAGTTTTTAAATATTTTGCAGTATAATATAATTATGTTTTAGTCCAATAAGGTCCGTGAGGTGTTTATGTGACGTAAGTAACAACAAAACGTGTAGAGTTTGCGAGCGCACTAAGCCGGCAGACGAGCGCGCGAAGTCGGCTGGTACCGCACCGTTTTCGGAATTAATTCGTACCGCTAGGCCCGGGCACGCGCTACGCTTCGCAATCCGCAATGGGTTAACGATTTTGAATTGGTTGGTGACAGATTATAGACTTATTTTATATTAAATAAGAACAAATTTCAAGAAATATCATCCTTAACTGAGAGTAAAAATATAAAACAAGATACTAATTGCATGTAAGCTATCCCTAGTCATATGATGATTGAATTTTTTTTGGAAGTACAAATAACAAAATACAATATAAGCCTTACTGACAGAATTAATTTAATATTAGTTACAATTAATGATTTGATCGATAATTATAATTTTACTTTTATTAATATTAGTAACACAATGATACTGGTGAGTAAAAGAAGCAAATCTAACAAAAAATACTACTTTTATTGGAAAAGTAAATATAAATTCCAAGATATAAAATATATATCATGTCCTCACACAAGTGTTGAATGAGCAAGTAAAATTATTCAAAGCAGGTTGGAGTAGCATGGAAACGTCTAAGACGTCCATGGATGTCAGTTTGAATGGTGAGGAACTTTCTCCATTCCTGTTGGCAGGTGTCCACAAATGTCAGTATGAAATGTCACTAAAGATTATTTGCCACACGAAAATTATATTTTTTGTATTTTTACAAATTTACTAAACAATAATCAGAAATTGAAATTTAATTATAGTTTTTACAGCACTAATACTAAAAATACAATTTAAAACTTATTTTAATGGAAACAGCATATTTTGATTTCATATTGAATCTGGCAGTTTTGGCTATCTTAAAATTGTTAACAAAAGTCTTTGACTACCAAAAAGGGCTTAAACTTAACATGATTGTAAATAATGTTGGAATTTATTAATTTTTTAAAATAATAAATGCTCATACGCCTCTTATTTTAATGATTGAGGTTTTTATACAGTTTTCTTATAAACTACACCACTTGACAAGAAAAATGACATGCTACACTGATTGAAATATTCATACTTTCGATTTTTATTTATATTTGTAGATAATACGTAAAAATAGAAAAGAAAAAAGGTGACACACTTTCAGCATTACTATTACCATACATCTAGAATCAAAAAGTATGCAAGCACATTATGGATATTCAATTAAAAATGAACATATAATTTAATAGGTTACAATTTACAGTAAAAACAGTGCTTTTTTCCATTTAGTTCTTGTGCACTAGGCTAAAGAGCAAAAGCTGTGCCTATAATTAATTGGTAAATAAATGAAATAGAAGTTCTTAAGTGTCGTCAGTGGTCATATTTATTGTATCAGGAAAAGGGGTTTCTGTAAACTCTATACAAAAAATAAGTCAAAACTAAAACAAGAAAGCAATCTAAACACTGAAAGTGCAAAGAAGTTGTTATAGTCATGATCACTTTATTTTGCAATATTTTAGTTAGGTTTTAAAGCACTAGGTTAGGAACTAATATAATAGGAGGCATAAGGCATCGGCAAACTTAGCTGAGTAGACAGGTACAGATACAATACCTCATCCACCAAGTCTCGCTCCTAACCTAAAGAAGGTGCCAGTGGCGCTGTACATTTGTGTTAGGTGTTTTCTTGTGCACGGGTCTAAGTGGAATTGTTACCTCAAGTAAGATTGCTGATGCCCTAACTCTCCTAATATTAATGTTTTATGAAAGAGAACTGTACAACTATGTATTAAAAATGCCTCTTGGTAATTACTAAAGCATTGGTACTAAAGCATTTTCGTTATAAAAAGCCACTATAAATGTGAAGCATACAAATCTTAATTCTATTGTAATGATAATGCTATGTTGGTTTATTTTTACCAATTATCTCCAGCCAAAAAACCTCATAAAAAATTAAATGGAAACAAATCCCACAATTTTTATTGGTGATTTTAATGACTGATATGTATCATTTAAAACAAATAAAACAATATATACATGATTTTTAAGGAAAACATTTATAATATGTAATATTCCCAGTAACAACCTAGGTTTAAAAAGTAGGCGTTCACTCAACAAAGCATATGGAAAAAATGAGAAGTTCTATTAGTTAATAATGATCTATGTTAAGTATGAGGGAAATGTTCCTTGCCTGGAGGAGTTTTTTACACATCTTGTTAGCCCAGTCCCTCTCTGGCGGCCATTCAGGGATAAAGACATAGTCAGCCTCGCTGGTCAAAGCAGCCACTAAAGCTAGGTACCTACACTCACAGGGTTAACAGCAGAGTTAGTTTAGACATACACAATGACTAGCAGTTCAGCTGGCATGGTGTGGGAATAAAAGTAGTGATACTGACTAATGATAAACTTACTAATGAGTATTTCCCAGAAGTATACAATGATCTAACTTAAGTGACATTATTAGTTATATATAAGGCACATTTTTAAACTGAAAAAGATATTCATGTGTAAGGTTGCCTATATCATAAACCACGATTAAAAATTCTACTAAGGTCATGTTTCAAGTAAAATTGTGAGTTCTAAAACCTCAGTATAACTTTTTATCTAAGCAGCGTGATGGATGGTCTTGAGCCATATTTTTTAAAACCTGGTAATCTTAGTCCTTTACTTTAATGTCTGGACTAAACTTAAAACTGTATTAATATAAATTGATATCAATACAAAATATGTTTCTTATACAAAAATGATTATATCTTTTAACACTAAGTTTACAGCTTAAGACAATGGAAAGATTGAAGATCAATGTAAACTTATAGAAACTTCATGTTTAATTTTACAATGCTTTGGCTACAGATCTGCGGTTAACTTAATAGTAATATCATACTAAACAAATATTTCTCCCTTAATTTCTAACAAAAACTTTAGGACTTTGTGTGTATATATACAAACAATATTAAACAGTATTTTAGGTTAGATTAAAGGGCACTAGGCCAGGAATTAGTATATTGGAGAAATAGAACATCAGCAAACTTACCTGGAGAGATAGGTAAGTTTGCTGATGTACTATCTCTCCAATATACTAAACAATATTTTAGTAATAACATTTCCATCCCTTCAGCTACTGCTATGTCAAATGTCCAAAATGTAACAGTCGTGCTCATATTGCAAGTCTTCTTTTACAAATCATAAAAAGTATGAGATTCATGCAAAATTGATTGTTGCATATCGTTTTTATTTTAAAAAATGAAGTTTCTAGCTTTTGAGAAATAATTTCTGGATAGCCAAAATATGCTAAGCTACATGGACAAGAGTAACATATGTAATTTTCCTATAAAAAAAATAACCTGTTAACATTTTGTTTATTATTTTTTAAAAAGCACAAGGGTATCAGTACATTTTTGTCATTTTATACCAGAAATTTAAGAAAATGGAAGCCCATACAGTTTATCAAAATAACTAAATAAAAATTTCAATGAAAAAGTAAACTATAAAATAAAATATAAATTTATTTTTTTTATTTCTCCTTTTATTATGTCTTTGCAAAATGCATTCAATGCAAACAATTCCATATGTAAATTGTTAGGTTCGAGCAAAAAAATTAAATAATTATGGTAGATAAAACCTCTTTCATACCATTTATTGTTTATTCAAATTACAATACGATAGTATTACTATAAATACCTAATATATGATTGGACAAGCCTAAAGGTTCATGTGACCTTGATGAGAAGCGGGCAGGGCAGGGTGGGATTATTATTATCAATACCTAATATACGGTTGGACAAGCCTGAAGGTTCATGTGACCTTGATGAGAAGCGGGCAGGGCAGGGTGGGATTATTATTATCAATACCTAATATACGGTTGGACAAGCCTGAAGGTTCATGTGACCTTGATGAGAAGCGGGCAGGGCAGGGTGAGAGTATTATTATCAATACCTAATATACGGTTGGACAAGCCTAAAGGTTCATGTGACCTTGATGAGAAGCGGGCAGGGCAGGGTGGGATTATTATTATCAATACCTAATATACGGTTGGACAAGCCTGAAGGTTCATGTGACCTTGATGAGAAGCGGGCAGGGCAGGGTGGGATTATTATTATCAATACCTAATATACGGTTGGACAAGCCTAAAGGTTCATGTGACTTTGATGAGAAGCGGGCAGGGCAGGGTGGGATTATTATTATCAATACCTAATATACGGTTGGACAAGCCTAAAGGTTCATGTGACCTTGATGAGAAGCGGGCAGGGCAGGGTGGGATTATTATTATCAATACCTAATATACGGTTGGACAAGCCTAAAGGTTCATGTGACCTTGATGAGAAGCGGGCAGGGCAGGGTGGGATTATTATTATCAATACCTAATATACGGTTGGACAAGCCTGAAGGTTCATGTGACCTTGATGAGAAGCGGGCAGGGCAGGGTGGGATTATTATTATCAATACCTAATATACGGTTGGACAAGCCTGAAGGTTCATGTGACCTTGATGAGAAGCGGGCAGGTCAGGGTGGGATTATTATTATCAATACCTAATATACGGTTGGACAAGCCTGAAGGTTCATGTGACCTTGATGAGAAGCGGGCAGGTCAGGGTGGGATTATTATTATCAATACCTAATATACGGTTGGACAAGCCTGAAGGTTCATGTGACCTTGATGAGAAGCGGGCAGGTCAGGGTGGGATTATTATTATCAATACCTAATATACGGTTGGACAAGCCTGAAGGTTCATGTGACCTTGATGAGAAGCGGGCAGGGCAGGGTGGGATTATTATTATCAATACCTAATATACGGTTGGACAAGCCTGAAGGTTCATGTGACCTTGATGAGAAGCGGGCAGGTCAGGGTGGGATTATTATTATCAATACCTAATATACGGTTGGACAAGCCTAAATGTTCATGTGACCTTGATGAGAAGCGGGCAGGGCAGGGTGGGATTATTATTATCAATACCTAATATACGGTTGGACAAGCCTAAAGGTTCATGTGACCTTGATGAGAAGCGGGCAGGTCAGGGTGGGATTATTATTATCAATACCTAATATACGGTTGGACAAGCCTAAAGGTTCATGTGACCTTGATGAGAAGCGGGCAGGTCAGGGTGGGATTATTATTATCAATACCTAATATACGGTTGGACAAGCCTGAAGGTTCATGTGACCTTGATGAGAAGCGGGCAGGTCAGGGTGGGATTATTATTATCAATACCTAATATACGGTTGGACAAGCCTGAAGGTTCATGTGACCTTGATGAGAAGCGGGCAGGGCAGGGTGGGATTATTACTCTAAATACCTAATATACGGTTGGACAAGCCTGAAGGTTCATGTGACCTTGATGAGAAGCGGGCAGGGCAGGGTGAGAGTATTATTCTTAAAATGTTAATCTGCATTCCTACTGATCAGGTGATTGAAAATGAGTAAATATTACATGTCTCTCTAATTCATTGCAATTAATTATTAATCTTTGCGTTTCAGATATTTAGCAAGTATGAATAACCTATTTTTTGTTAATTAGGCCTAAAACACATTTTGAATAAACACAATTGATTGTATACCAACAGTTACATTACCATAGTGTAATATGTATCTCATTTGTTTAAATTCTCTCAATTAAATAAACAAATGTTTTGACATATTAAAAATTTTCCAAGAAAACTACAAAAATTCTCTATGTTTTTATATGACACCGCATTACTCTCAGTTCAAAAGGATGTTGAACAGTTAGAAATAAATTTCTACATATCTTTCAAAATGGCCCAACAATATTGTAGACATAAGGAACTGGTTCTTAACAGCTTGAAGACTAAACAACAACCATACAAAATAATAAAAATTATTTGTCTAAAATCCCTGTCATCCATGAAGCAGAAAACATTAAAATAGTTAGAAATAACACACTGACATGGATAAAGCAGCACATTGACAACTGATGCTTAAAACTAAATTTGTCACTTTGCAGCCAAGGACACATTGCAACAAGTACTCTTGAATCCACTGTGCACTACTTAAAAATCACTTCAGGTAATGAATAGCAGCTTAGGGAGGCACAACACAATTCAAGATTATCAAAATCCTCAAAATTCAGAAAAAAGCAATACGGTAAATGGGTAAGCTAGGACAGAGAAAATTGTAGAGTTATTTTTAAGAACTGGTATTTTTGATAGTGACCTCCCTATAAATTCTCAAAACAGTACAATACTGCATATCTAAAGACCTTCCTCAAAATGGTGATCTCCACGAACAATACACTAGACATGGTCAAGTCTTCCCTCAACCTCCTCATAGAACAGCTGTATCTGAGAAAAAACCAACCTATGCTTGATGGAAACTTTTTATGTTCTGCCAGCTTAAATTAAGAAAAATCAACAGTCCTAAGAAAATGAAGACAGCACTGAAGAACTGTCTACACCAGCGGTTCTCAACCTTTTAGCACTGGCGCCCCCCCTTTGAACACTGAAGATAGCTCACGCCTCCCCTCCAGTCAATAATTGGTTGGTTCAAGTTAGAACAGTGAAATTATGAAACTGACGATGCTAACTCTACGTTAGCAAAAGCTGGGATGCAAAATAAAAATCCAGATATATTTAAATACGAAAGTTTATTTGATGGTTTTGAAAGTTTTTGTTTTTTAACAAAATATATATTTTTTTATTTTTTTTCTTTGTACCCTCACGCCTCCCCTGAAATTATCTCACGCCCCCCCAGGGGGTCGCGCCCCCCAGGTTGAGAACCACTGGTCTACACTATAGAATAATTTTAATTGTGAAGACAATTTAATCAAGACTAACATTACTTTCTGTAATTCATAATTTTGTCATTTTCATAAACTGACGCTAATTGTAATCTTAAAGATTATCAATAAAGAAAATCTGATGCTGAAAACCACTTCAATTATTTTAGATATTTGCAATTGTCAAACAGTAGTTATTTAAGTCTTTTAAATAGTGCTTAAACTCGTTAGTAGTATTTCCTCCTGATTGTTGCCAGAATAATCTAGTGGACGAAGTTCTGAAATATATAACTATTTAAGTTATTTTACTTTGTATAACGGAGACTGTCTTTCAGTTTTCGTAACCATTTCTGACATTTCTGTGACTTTGTCAGATTCTCTCGTGTACTATTACGGTAATAATGATTAAAATAATTATTAAAACCTGAAAATTAAAAAAAAGTTATTATGGTATTTTGTTATTGAAAAGGCCATTTCATAGGACTGTGAAACCACCAAAAGCAGATAAAGAGATGCCTTTGTTTTTGAAATTTGTTAATGATGGAGTATCAGATGAGGGAGACAAAGGTAGTTGGACATTTGCCATCATTACGTGAAAAATAACAATCACGACGTTTCGATTTGGTAAAACCCAAACCTTTTTCAAGTGCTAAAAACTAAATTACATCTACACAAACATGTTATAAAACTACGTTCTTAAACTAATAAACTTATCTACTTTAATAATTATCTACATTTTAACCTAGATCCTAGAATGGAGTACAACAAAATGAACTTCTACTAAATATAAAAAAAAAATATTAACAGGGTTAAATTAATATAGCCAATTAGGCACTGTCAAGGTCACGATATCAACGAAAAATGTAAAACACAATAAAATTAATATTCAAATCAGACTGAAATAAGATTACATTAACTAGTCATAAATATATGGTACCTGAAAAACACAATTAATTTAAAATAACATTCAACACGCACAAAAAATTATATATATATTGACTCGGAATGACTGAGACTACTATTAAAATTACATTTTAACCTGAAAAGACAACAATTATTAGGAATAAAACAATACCATAATCAAATATTACAAAAAAGATGAAGTCTTACGACCCGCAGTGACGATGGCGTCTAGACGTCCCAGGTACGGAGTCACGGGATACGGATATCAACGAGTCAGTTGATATCGTGACCTTGACAGTGCCTAATTGGCTATATTAATTTAACCCTGTTAATATTTTTTTTTTTTATATTTAGTAGAAGTTCATTTTGTTGTACTCCATTCTAGGATCTAGGTTAAAATGTAGATAATTATTAAAGTAGATAAGTTTATTAGTTTAAGAACGTAGTTTTATAACATGTTTGTGTAGATGTAATTTAGTTTTTAGCACTTGAAAAAGGTTTGGGTTTTACCAAATCGAAACGTCGTGATTGTTATTTTTCACGTAATGATGGCAAATGTCCAACTACCTTTGTCTCCCTCAAAGAGATGCCAGTATGAATTTTGAATTTATAATGCCATTTAACAGCAAACTGAACAAAATGTATATAATTTGTAAATTGAAAATCGTAAGCAGCGTTTTGGCTACAGGTACTAAAAAGGTAAATGATACAGTAACAACTAGGTACAAAATAACCTACCTAAGTTACCTACTAATTTTCTGTTAAACTTAAAACAAAAAAAAAATATATATATATATATATATATATATATATATATAGTTGATTTTAGCAATAAAAATGGACGTACATACTAATTATATTTGATTTCTTTTAATGTTGACGCTTTCATCAAATTATAACCACATTTTGGTGTTCAATCATGATAATGATAAGGTAGTAATTACACTTTGAGATAAGTTTTACCAAATTAGAAAAAATATTGTTCAATCATACTGTTATGCTCTTGTACTCAATACAGGATACTCAATACCACTGTACGTGTAAGGGTGGGCGGGTGGGTCAATACCACTGTACGTGTAAGGGTGGGCGGGTGGCTCAATACCACTGTACGTGTAAGGGTGGGCAGGTGGCTCAAAACCACTGTGCGTGTATGGGTGGGCGGGTGGGTCAATACCACTGTACGTGTATGGGTGGGCGGTTGGGTCAGTACTCCTGTACGTGTATGGGTGGGCGGGTGGGACAGTACTACTGTACGTGTACGGGTGGGCGGGTGGGTCAGTACCACTGTACGTGTACGGGTGGGCGGGTGGGTAAGTACCACTGTTCGTGTATGAGTGTGCGGGTGGTTCAGTACCACTGTACGTGTATGGATGGGCGGGTGGGTCAGTACCCCTGTACGTGTATGGGTGGGCGGGTGGGTTCACTTCTTAGAGCCACAATAAGGATTTCACCAATAATAGTTCATTTCAACATTGAAATTACATTAATATTGATGCACTGTCTAAATTTGTAAACATATAGTTTTTGTTCAATTGACCTACGTAAAAATATCATATCTAAATTACAAAAAGTTGTAATGAACTGAAATATGCACAACAAGGAAGAATTATAATTTACATAGTGTTAGTGTATTTAATTTATATACACACTAGCAAAAATTAAGTTGCTGTACACATGACACAGTAATACCAAAAATTATAGTTTGATAATATTTTTTACAGTACAACACACTACCACATAACCAATTACTGTACTCTCAACAATGTTTTCACAAAGATTTAAGCACAAAATGAGGGGAGTTGTGCTGATTCTCCAAACACATATGCTGACTTGGGGTGAATTTAAGCAATGCTGTTAGTTTAGTATATTAGAAGAATGTTACATTGGAAAAAATGCTATTGTATAAAAACTTAATGTCGTATTATTTCATTAAAAAATGTTTAAGTTACTTGTTTGAATAGTAAAATTTTCTGTATGAAAGTAAAAAGAATAAAACAAATTGTTTAATTTCTTATGATAACTATGTAAAAGACTAACTGGATTTTAATAAAGGTAAGTATTAGCTATTTCATTAGTTATATTTTCTAGTAATGAAATTTTACCTAATAGAGTAATTTTATAAATAAAATATAATATTAATATATAACATTCAAAAAACGATTTACTCACTCATCATGAAATCACTGCAACCACTGAACAGATTTTTATGAAATTAGCTTTTGTACCACAGAGACCCACTGAGAAACGATTTCTCGAAATTCCGTTCCTATGGGATAGAAACAGCCCCTGAATGTTTCCTTTTATCCATAAGAGTTACATTGGCATTAATGTAATATAGTAATTTATTTTAAACAGCTAATAAAAAATGCATGACATAAAAGCTCGTCTAATTTGGTTTCCATCGTGAACTGTTTAAGATAATTTCTACTGACTCGACATGATTGCACTACTTTGCATCCTCAAAAAGTACAGGTAAAGGGCTTAAGGTTGTGCATCCAGTTGTCATGCCAACAGAGCACTGTTGTTACGACAGGCGAAGTAAACCACTTCTCCTCTTTCCCCCGCCAATGAACTGTGGAGGGCAAGCGAGAGAGCAGCCGAACCGAGCCTGCCGTTGCTGTCCGTGTCGTGCCCGACTGTTCCTCCCTAAGCCTTCACCCTGACTATGCATAAAGTTACAATTTAAATTAATTTCTTTCAATTAAATTAATTTTAAAACCCCCTCTCAATCCAATCTAAAAAAAAATCGGAAATTCTCAGACTTTATTATTTTTTTTGTTTTTCTTTATAGCTGGTTAAAATAAAGGAAGTTACTATTGAATTTAGAGTTATTTGCCCACACCAAACTCTATATTTGGGGACTGCTTAAGTGTTGAGACTTTCTGTAGATTGGCCTATATAGTTTTATCTCAATAGAAATCAGAAATGTTCTCAATTTGTATACATACGTAGCTTCGAACTAACACATTCTTGAATATTTTATTTATATCTATAATGCAAGGAAAGTACAATATTAATTTTTAGCGATTAGCAAATGTTGCAATTTCTACTTAATATGTAATTAGGCTAAAAATAGTATTCAACAGTATACATATGAGTATAGTTTTTAGTTTTAGTTTAACATACAAAATTAAAATCAGATTTCATGTAGAACATTTTTTCTATAATTACATGCTATCCAAGAGCTGTAATATAACTCAATGTGGAAAGGGTTAACATTTACTTATAATATAGTTGGTTGATTTTGGTAATGTCGTGACAGGCTATTCTGACATAGACAACTTGTCCCAAAATTCATCATATACATAAAAAGGTTTAAAGTAAGAAAAGGCAATTTTTGCCATAATTTTGTCTCAATAAACTAATTTTTTAATTCTATATACAAACATAATAAATACACACTACAAGTTTTCCAAATCATCAAAGCAGTTCAATTTAATGTTACTTAAACTTAAACCAATTTCAAAGAGTTGATTTTGAAGTGTCCCAATTTTATTGATACTCATATCAGTAACGAATTTGTCATTTCAGGCCTCATCTCTAGCTTCTTACGGGCAATGTGCAGACTCCTGGGTGGGTGAGCAAAGCATACTATCGTACATGGGGAACCTTCAATATGTATCAATAAATAATGTTAAAATCCTAGTACATAGAAAACTAAGCAGCTGTTATCTGTATATGAAGTTTTTTTAAATACTGAGATCACAGAAACGATTAAACTAATCTTTTTGATTGAAATGGTCAATAAAAAGTGCCACTGGCATTGAAATTCATTAAAAAATCTACAAAAAGCCTTGAAACCGAATTAAGTCAAAATGTTAAGAGCATTTTTATTGGTAATGACAAAAGGTAAGAGGTCTAAATGTATATTGATAATCTCAAAAAAGATTACTTAGTTTAAAATGTGCTATGAAGGGCACCTGACTAACTTGTTTGAACATAAACATTTAAAGAGAATACACATCATAAACACAATAGACTACAAATTAGGTACAAGTTACTTTTTATCTAGTTAAGTGAGAATACTGAATTGCCAGTGGTCTTGACCAAAGGGTTCTGACACTATCACAAGATACCGGTGTCAAGCAACATCAAACAATCCCATACTTGCACACAGCCCCTAAGCCCGTCACTGGTGGTGGTTCGGAAGTACCTTTAGTTGTTGGTACTGATCTGCAAGATCAGTGTTAGAGAGGGCTTCTCAGCCTTCGGGCTTCTCAGCCTTCACTTCGCCTGGTAAAATAAGAAATACTTATTCTTTTCAATACTTTGATTGATTAAGTTCAGTGTAATAAATAGATGTAAAATAAATTCCTTCCCAGAAATGTTTAAAAAGAAAAACACAAAGAAACAAAAAAGTTATCTCTAGAACTTGAGCAACGTTAAATTCTTTATCGATAAAAGCAGAATGATTTAAAATATACTTATTATCCTATATTTTGATTAGAACTTCCACTATTGCCATAATTAAAGAATAAATAACTGATTTATTGTTTATACGTATAACAAATCCTGAAGGCAGCAATGTTGTTAAGCCACCTCTCCATATAAAAATATCTTATATGTTATATTAGTCTATACATTAAAAAATTGTTAAGTATGAATAGTGTTTTGATCTATCATCTATTTTGTATGGTATTAGCAATGCCTAATAACGGTGCAAAGAAATGTGACTATTTGGATCATGCACTAGGCCAAGCAGTTAGTTAAGACAAGACAAGGGAAAGAGCCTTGCCTGCTCCAGTTTGTTGCACAGCTTTGTTGGCCAGTCCAGCGGGGGAGGCATCTCAGGACAAAACACATAGTCTGCCTCACTTGTGAGAGCTGTAACTATGGCCAAGTACCTGATTCGATCCACAAACAGTGTACATGTTAAACATTTGTTATAAAAAAATCATAGAGCATGAAATAATATTTTTAAATAATTAATAAATGAACAACAAAAACCAATTAAATGTAAACAAAATGAAAAAGAAACAACTAAACTCTTTAAAAAGCTACGCAAGAGATAAAACTAAAGCTGCTTATTCCAAAATGGAATGACAATTAATTTTTCTCTCTTAAATGGACGTCAAAATAACATATAAAGACAAGAAATATCATCTTAAATATTTAAGTTTAATGAGATATTATTTTCATTTCCTCAGACTAAATGGAAAGACAACAGAGATTTAATTCAACAAAATTAATAAAAATATATTCCAACACCAGGCCAACTATAATGTTCTACAAACTTAAAATATTTTCCAAAATATAATAAAATTCATTACTCTGAGGTAGTGTCCAAGGGCTGGCCACTTACATTTAATAACAGCTCAACATAGCCTGTCAGTATAGCTAGCACTGTGCTTAATAACATAACTCACCATTTGTTTACTGACAATTTTGTTTCACAACATAGCCTGTCGTCAGTATAGACAGCACTATGCTTAATAACATAAATTAACATTTGTTTACTGACAATTTTGTTTCATGCTAGAGGGTTAGTAAACCCCTTGTTGACTAGTTATTTTGTTTTCTCATATATTCTGATATCTGAACAAAAACACAATTATAACAAAAACAATAATCAGATATTTACTTTCTGATCCTGTAGGCTGTTATAATTGTTAGTAAAGTAATGTGCTCCCAAAGTACATTCGAACCTTTCTGTTTTATCTAAGAAATATATGTTATTGAGTAATATTCTATTTATATATTTTTGATATACAAGTTGTGACAGTAATCTCTTTCTCATATACAACATCTTAATTACAAAACAAAGTAAGTTATTCTAAGCTTAATTCTTCAACAACGTGGTTGTTCCCTCCTTTAACTCTCAACTAAAGCTTTGACAGATGCTAAATATTCAGAGGTGAACTGAACTAAAAGAAATGCTACATTGAATGAGACAATGTTGTTATTATTGACAACAATTGATTCTGATATGTATTCATCATTCATTATTATTCATCTCTAAGACGCCGATCGTAGAGATATGGGCGAATATGAGGAGTGAATGAGTGTGATGAGTGTACATGAACGAGTGTAGTCATTGTTACTGAGTTTGACTTAGCTCAGAAAGGACTATATATTAATAGCCCAATAGACATGGCAACTATGGGACCTACACCTTTATGTGGAATCCAAACCACGTAGTGTTGGTCTGATTTTCAGCTAACTGACAAGTCTGACACTCTGTTTCTTCCCTACACAACATCCGAACCTTGACCACCACTCAACATAGACACTCCAGACTTCTCTAGTAGTGTCTACGTTGATGACAACCATGTATGGCTAATTCATGGATGCCATAAACTGCCTGATTAAAAAAAAAAAAAAAAAAAACAATAGGCTACCTAATCAGGCGGTGAGTACAGCCTATTACCATGCAGGGTTCCTTACAGCCTCACCAAGAGGGTTGCCTCTACATGGGTCGCTGGCAAGTTCCAGGAGACGTGGGAGGCAACGCCAGCTAACAGGGCAAGCAAAGGATGGACTGTCGTACTCCAACAAGGCTGAAACTCTTTCTCTTGCAAGATCAGAACCCTGAAGGGTGGTTGGTTTTATAACTAGACACTGGACGTTTTGGGCACATATGAACAAGATGGGGTTCCCAACCCCCATTCTCTAGTGTAGGAAATGTGGGGAGGAGGAGGAGCCTGGACGGCACAACCTCTTCCACTGTCTAATATTAAATAACTCAGATAAGGCAGAATGGTGCTCTTTCCTCTTTTTACAGAATGGTACTATTTATGGTAGGTAGGTGGGTTGTACCACTGTACGTGTATGGGCGGGAGGGTGGGTTAATGTTAATACCATTGTTCGTGTATGGGTGTGCAGGTAGGCTGTATAGGTGGGTGGGCGGGTTAATACCACTGTTTGTGTATAGATGGGCGGTCGGGTTGATACCCCTGTAGGTTATCAACTGTTCTGTTCTAGTGAATACTTCATGACACTTCCTGATGGGCTGCCGGTTGTCGGGCCGAACGAGGAGTGAGAAAAGTCTGCAGAGGCTGTCAGCCATGTTGGCCAGTGTGTGTGTGTGTGTGTGTGTGTGTGTCTGTCTGTGTGTACGTACATAAGTGCATGCGTGTGTGTGTGTGTGTGTGTGTGTGTGTGTGTGTGTGTGTGTGTGTGTGTGTGTGTGTGTGTACGTGGTATGAAACTGCCCTGCCATGAAACAGACCAAGGCATAAGCTGCTTGATTCAAGTGAAGTTTGGTGCTGGTCCGTGTACTGTCGCCATTCACTTTTTTGGTTGCACATCCTACTTAGACGCCTATAATTGTTATTTTTACGAACAAAGTCATAAAAAAATACCTATGTATAGAAACAATGTATTTACACTTCCCCCCAACTGTTCTCCTAGTGTAACAAAAAATATATAACAAAGATTTTTATATTTTTTTCTGTTTAGCATATGTAATGTTTTATTATATTTTTAACTATCTAAGTGTCCAAAATGCAGTTACTTTAGGTAATCTTAACTCTATTTTAAATATTTTAATTATTTATCATCTACCTTAAATAATATTTAAAAACCATATAACGCTAACCCACAATGGCGACCCATGACTTCCATGATGAATGTACGTTGGTGAGAATATGCCGTTGAGACAATGGCGTCGATCGCTTCAATGATTCTATGTAAAGCTGAATCAGTTCCAATGGTCATGTCTGTGCCACAGAAATCATTATCGATGGAACCAACTAAGCCAGCAATATGAAGGTATTTATATTTTTCTCTCTGTTCCTTTGTAATTTGTCCTGTAACAATACATTTTGGTCACTCAGTTTGTCACATTTTTATCTCATTCTTATTCTTACTTATTCTTATTACTAATATACTAATGAGAAAAAACATTAAAATTCGAAATATAATACATTTTAACCTTTCACTGCTACAAAAAAATAAAAACGGATGACCAGCATATACACGATGTCCCATGAGGAGAAACAAATATTGTAAAACGTAATTCTAGAGCTAAAAATAAAAAAAATGTCCTATCAAAATAGCTCTAAAAATAATTAGTTAGCTGGTTATATGCAGTGAAAGATTTTTATAAATATTAGCTGCACATTCAGGAAGAAGTGGTAGGCAGACGGTGCGTCCAAAATGTACAGGGAATGAGCAGACGATCTCAACTGAACCTTTGATTGTCACAGACAGTATTTTGGTGTGCAATGTTGCCACAGGACACAATGTTGTGCAAGAATACAATTCCATCACTTAGCTTTTCTTTATTTTTTTCTTTGAATCGCAAACTAAAGTTTCCTCAAAATCTCACAGTAATATGATAATTAAATGATTTCACCTATGGGTACTTGTAGAATCTAGAAGAAAAAGTACGAGGGTCGTCCAGAAAGTAAAGAACGATTGCGCATCACGGACGGCGCAGTTCCCCCACCACCGCGGGAGTGGGCTTATTCTTTAGTCCAAACCTTCCACTTCAGTTTGAGCTGTGTAGCGGTGCCGTGAATTCACGTTTGCGTCTCTTGTGGAAGTTCAAAATGGCGGCGCCAATTGAAAATCCCGCCAAGTGTGAAGTCCGTAGTGTGATTCGGTTTCTGAATGCGCAGCATGTTCGACCCATAGAAATTTATAGGCAAATTAAGGCAGTGTACGGTGACAATGCGATGAACGAGTCATCGGTAGGAAAATGGTGCATTCAATTTAATGAAGGCAGAACTAGTGTGCACGACGAGGAACGAAGTGGAAGGCCGTCACTCGTTACTGACGAGTTGACAGCGAAAGTTGACGAAAAAATTCAAGAAAACCGGCGTTTCACTTTGAGTGGTAGTTCTCAAAGTTCAACAAATTCAACAAAAAATGCCAGTAGACCGCTCAAAGTGAAACGCCGGTTTTCTTGAATTTTTTCGTCAACTTTCGCTGTCAACTCGTCAGTAACGAGTGATGGCCTTCCACTTCGTTCCTCGTCGTGCACACTAGTTCTGCCTTCATTAAATTGAATGCACCATTTTCTTACCGATGACTCGTTCATCGCATTGTTACCGTACACTGCCTTAATTTGCCTATAAATTTCTATGGGTCGAACATGCTGCGCATTCAGAAACCGAATCACACTACGGACTTCACACTTGGCGGGATTTTCAATTGGCGCCGCCATTTTGAACTTCCACAAGAGACGCAAACGTGACTTCACGGCACCGCTACACAGCTCAAACTGAAGTGGAAGGTTTGGACTAAAGAATAAGCCCACTCCCGCGGTGGTGCGGGAACTGCGCCGTCCGTGATGCGCAATCGTTCTTTACTTTCTGGACGACCCTCGTACTAACCTACTCTAGAACCTACTCTAGAACAAATTGCATGTACTTTTTATTGCCAATATGGTTATTTCGTTTTTTGAGGGTCATTGTGCCACCAATCTAGTGATTGTTATTTAGATTCTGGGTAAAAATGTGAATCCAAGTGTTGTTAAAAGTTATGATTTGGTTTGAAGACTCCTCTCTATCTAAAAAATGTCAGAGTATAGCTAAATTACATTTCTGTAGGCTTGTTTGAATTCATAAAAAACACAGCTTGTGAAAAACTGAGCATCAGTTACAATCTAATGCAAAACAGTTTTCAAAATTTCCAAAAATTAATCTAAAAACAATGTCATTATTAATTGTCTGTGTCCTTTAATTTTCACATCCACTTTTTATCTAAGTTATCATTCTCAAGACAAGTCTCCTATTTCATTGTCTGTTGTCAAAGTTTAATAAAACTCCTTTTAACTCACTTTGAATTGAGTGTAAACCTTTCTATCACTCAATGCACTTTTACAGTAAGTACTCTATAATCTGACAATGAATTTAAGATTCCTTAGAGTTCCTTTCATTCTAAAACATAAAGAAAAATATCACATTCATTCATAAATTGTTTTTAACATGTTATACGATCACAGAGAAAAAAAAATTGCGTGTGCGTCGGACCACACGGTGGAAGTTATACTTCTTTGGCCATTCTCATACACCCACTCACGCACACGAACAGACAGGATATATAAATGAAATATAAGACATTTTTCAATATTATTCAATATATTTATCTTCAATATATTATACGTGACTTCATTATTATATTATACACCTATATTATCATTATCAGTAATTTCTTCGATTAAATTTCTTCGATTAACAATCGATTAATCGATAGTTCTTAAAAATTTTTTCTTACTTTTCAGCGTGACGCGGTTTCTCGACCAACATCCCATCCCAAAGTGTCTAACGGGCACAAAGAAGTATAACTTCAAAACAGAATAATGGAATATAATAGGATCAGGATGAATCATACAAAGGGTAACTAGAGCACACTCATGGAATGCTCAAAAGAAGTGCTACTTTCTTACCTTCCACACACCTATGTAAGTTAATTTAAAATGTTGTATTTATATTTGCCATCAAAATTTTAATCCAAAACTGGGAGTACCTTGTTTTTACTTGGTAAACTTCATAAAAATGATGTTTAAAGAAACAAAGACAAACAGAGATGAAAGTATAACGCAATTTGTTAAAAAAATTATCAAGTGTTTATATTTCATTAGTTTCTATTTAATTTGGTCAATTTTGTTATGTTTCTTTGCTCGCATGTCAAAAACATAAATCAGATATTACCTATTGAATTTATGAAATAAGTCCTTCATTGTTATACTGTCAGATTGTGTATATATATCGGGTAGCCATTACCAATGTACACATATACACCATACTCGTCAATCCTATGTTATTATGCAAAAGCAATTAGTCATATGATCTATTTCCAGGAGTTATTATTTTGTTACTTGTTATATAGAACATAATTGAGTGAAAAAAAGTGTACATACTTTCAACATTTGTTTGGTAATTTGAATGTCATTCTTGATTTCCTGTAGGGGTGGTGTTATAGTGTTAAGTGATATATTTTCATATAAGTGCCAAGAAGAATTTTATGTAGGGATATTACAGTGTTAAGAAATATATTTTCACATAAATGTCAAGAAACGAGGAATGAAGGTGCATTAATCCTGAGTTGCTCTGTGGCGATGGCATTTGCATGATTTAGTAGAATTTCATATAGGGGTATTATAGTGTTAAAGGGTATATTTTCATATAAGTGCCAAGAAGCTAGCAATGAAGAAGCATCAGTCCTGAGTTGCTCTATGACGATAGCACTTCCAGGATTTGCATGATTTAATATTTCATGTAGAGGTATTATAGTGTTAACCCAATGTGGATCGCATAGTGTAGCATGCGCCCGGGCCTAACTGTACACGACAAAACGATATGACCGAACGCAAGGACTAAACTCCCCAAATTAATATCAAGTAGTCCAGACAACAGTGAACAGGAAATGGTAACAAAGATAATAAGGAGACAAACAGATAAGCACCTCAAAACATGTAGGTGCATTGTAACAGCGATAACATTGACCCCGAGGACCGAGTGACGCAACTGTAAACAAGTGCCGCGTCGTCAACATCACGTCACTGAGCTATTAGTCCACTAAGCACAGAACGTGAAGGCCACGTCTTGATCCACAATGGGTTAAGGGGTATATTTTTACGTAAGTGCTAACAAGCGAGGATTAATGAAGGTGCCCTAATCCTGACTTAGTCTGTGGTCAATGGTTATGCATAATTGAGCAAGAATTTCATGTACAGGTGTTATAGTGTTAAGAGGTATATTTTCACTTAAGTGCCACGAAGCATGTAATGAAAGTGCTTTAATCCTGAGTTTGTGGAAAATGAATAGCTGGGTGTTATAACGAATAATTATTCGTTATATAATTATTCGTTATAATCAGAGGCCGTGAATTTATTAAAGGATTAAGTTTGCATTTACCGCACAACTAAGAATCACGTGGCTGTTAATTTCGTTGATTTGGCTGTGAGTGCTATACCCCTACAAATTACAGCCAGCTTTAATGACTCTAAATTAAGTATTGAAAGACTGAATTAATAATTAATTACTGGTAAATTGGCTGTGATCCCCTCGTGCCCTCAAGTAATTAAATATTACATCAAATGTTAAGTAAAACTGTAGGTTATTATGTTTCCACTCTCTCCCCTTCTAATAAATTAGTGAAACATAATTAAAATTGGAAAAGGTTGAATTAAAAACTAGAACTTATCCACTGCAGACTCCAACATGGGTGGCAATGCTGAGCTGTTGCTACGGTGTCCTTTTGTCGACTCCCGCTCTCTCGCTTCACCCTCTATCTATGGTTCATGGTCATATAATATATATGTATGTGTATCAGCAAATCCAAAAGTGTCTTTGAAGGTCCACTAGAATCTCAAGTGAAGAATACAGAAGTAGTAGAGCTGAATGGAATAACCATTAACCAAAAATAAATCCTAGAGTTCAAAAAATTAATAATAATAAAAATAAATAACCAATGTTATATTTGTACCTTTTAGTTGTGTTTGATAAACTGCAAATAAATTAGCTGGACAGATAATATACAGTTTAACAAGTCCCCCACACAGACTGCAGAGGAATTGGTCTCCACTTTCATACATGGTGAGTTACTGCCCTGCTATCAGAGGTAGTGTTTGTGCTACCTTACGCACCAGTATTTTGTTTGAAAAAAAGTGCTATAAAAATCTTTGTGTTATTGTTATGTATTAATGCAATAATAACTTAACGGAAGTGAGTATGTTATTTACAGAGCTATGATAATGCTCTGTATAAACAATGTGTGCAGCACCAATGAAGAAGTTGGAGAAGAATGATGCTTTGTCTCATCATTAATTTTTGCTTCTCTTGAACCAATTTTTCCAGGAAATCAAAATCTAAGCAGACAAGCTGCAGTAAAAACTACATAGTTATGAATAAAACAGCAGCTTACCACTTTCTAACAGAGAGTCTAGTAGACTGGGCCATTCTTGACGAAAGAGATTTGCACCAGTGAGAGAACCATCACCTCCTATGACAACAAGGTTAGTGATTCCTTTCTCAATCAAGTTTTTGGCTGCCTTCTCCCTTCCAGCTCGCTCTCGGAACTCTGCGCATCTTGCAGAGCCTATCACAGTACCACCCTGAAAATCAAGCTTTGTTATAAAAGAAAAAAAGAAAAAAACTGGGGAAGGTGAACATTTGAACTTAATATGTATGGAAAAATTATTTATTTTTCAAGAAAATGCTGATATCAAGATCAGGTATTATCTTGATGATTTTGGCTCCAAAATCTTTTTTCTGTTTTTAAATTAAAATATGAACAAGATTGTAATTTGCATCAGTAGCCTTATAATTGATTTGTTAGTTGAACACTTTGACCAATATGAAGAAAACTACTTTAAA
Organism: Stictocephala bisonia; assembly: GCA_035578905.1. Lineage (NCBI taxonomy): Eukaryota > Metazoa > Arthropoda > Insecta > Hemiptera > Membracidae > Stictocephala > Stictocephala bisonia. The sequence continues at coordinate 247,103 of JAQJVL010000549.1, read as the reverse complement.
ATAAAAAATGTTTGATCAAGTAATAAAATAGACTAAAAATGTCAACCAATAATACTTAATATTAAATGTTAATAATATTCTTATTTTGACAACAAGATTATGCAATATATACAGTTTATGAATCATATTAGTAACCTTGTGAATAATCGATGAAACAGAAGACCAGTTGGCTTCCACAATATTGTTTCCTCCGTCTACCATGCCTTGATATCCTTCTTTGATAAAAAATACTTTGCATCCCAGGTAAATTCCCATTCTAACCACCGCTCGTACTGCAGCATTCATACCTAAACACAGTAAAATAATGAAATGTCACTCCTATAAAATCTATATTTAAACACTCAACTTGTTTTAAGGAAATACTGTAATGATAAAGTAGAATGCCTGCAATAGTGCTAATCAGGCAAACAAGGTTTCCCACCCATCCTATGATACATAACTTGAAGTTGAATACCTGATTTAAATGCTTGAAAATAAACCACGGTTATTAAAAAAAACAACCCCAATAAATATTTTATACAAGTGTATGTATGTATGTGTCACCATCACTAACAATTTACTTAGGGTTCTTACATAAAAACATAGGGTCCAATTTGGTGTTGGAGAGCAAAAATAAGTACAGATTAAGCCTTGCTTAATTTTTTGAATAATATATTCAAATTCAAAAATTGTTTATTATTTTCTATTTAGTTGAATTAACATTGCATCTTATAATAATCTCTTTAGAAGAAATGCTAAATAAGAGATCAACTAAATTAAATTATATAAATATAGAAGTAACAACGACAAATTGAAATATTAACAAACAATAATAACTTAAATACTGTAAATATACTCAGTAAATAATTAAAGTTCTCTCAAAGATCATAAAAATCATCATTACAGACAAATTAGGGAAAAACAAACGACATTTACAATTAATTTAATTTAACAGATTAATTAAAAATAAATAAATCATATTATTGTAGAGGTAGAAAACAATTTTGTAACGTTTTAAGTACTTCCTCCTTTAAATGTGATTTAAAGTTCGTTATTTTAAATATCCAGGTATTTTTGGCACTATTTAAGCTTTCTTCTGGATCACGACTGGTATGTTTCATCAACATAAACATAATCTATTATCTACGGTACAATCAATAGAAATTTATTTATCAAACAATTTTTTAAACTATAGTAAATCAATAACAAATAATAAACATTCTAACAATAAATATTTAACAACAACAAAAAAAACACAGAAAAACAACAAATAAATTACAAAACATAACAACAATTAAATTAAATAAATAAGAACAATATATCTCTGAATAATTAACAGATATTAAACTTAACGATTAAATGTAAATATTAAATGTAAATCAACCAAACGACATGACTATCATTATTTATGAAATTTGTGATGGAACAATTGTGATGAGGAATTCCACCGACATCAGCCAAAGTACAAAATTGCATTCTCCATATCTTGTAGTCATTGGCAAGACCCGGCTGGTAGGAATCAGTATAGGACTGGCTTCTGTCAAAACTCTGTCAGTCATTGCCGATTATATAAAATTACGTCTTTAGTGTTATTTGAATATATTACATATTGCTGTAAACCGTATATCTCTTTGTACATTATGTCGTCACACACTAGCGATTACTATACAGTATATCACTAGGGACACGAAATAACACACACGCAATTTAAGTACACACGCGTTTATTCACCTTGAAACACTATAACACTGAACTCACAGCTCACAATGATTTGCACTACCGCAATATCCGAGTTGTTCCACACTAACTAATTGAACAATCACTCACTGACTGAGAACTCAAAACTACTTGACTGACTAGCATAACAGCGGTGCAACCACCTTATATACATTTGTTACAATCTAGAATTTCAAGAACAAACTCGAACCGAAGGTTCCAGAAGCCATGGAACATATTACAACAAAAAAAGAAGTTATAGAACATTCTGTCGTCAATGTCAAAATACGACAGTATGACATCTTTTATCCTACAATTGTCAAAAGTTTAATATTAAAGCATAAATGAAATAAGTTTATTGTTTTAACTAGTCTATTTGGTAATATTTACACATAACTATTAATTGTAACATAAAAGTTGTATAGCTTCATGAAGCTACTGGAAAGTTCTAATGTAACCTATTTGATTCTACTCATACCTGGTAATACAAATTATACTATTATGTAATATTTAATATATTTACAATTAATTGAGCCTATTACTACGTAGCCTAACATAAAATAACATAATATAGTAGATCTTAAACATGATTTGAAGGTTTTACCAAGTTAGGTTACATATAGGCCTAGACTAGGTTAGCCTACATACGACAATTAAACATTTATTTTTCTAATAAAAGCAGAAAAAAATCTAGCTAAATAAAATGTAAAGAGAAAAAAACCTGGTTTAGTGTGTTTTTTCATGTGAGTGAATACTAATATTTTGTATTGGATAACCTCATTTTGTAAGTAACATTTTGTTTACTGTTTGTACATTTATTTTTAACCCTTAGATTGCCGGTTGAACAACTAAACATTAGAATCATTGATATAAATTGATTGCTTTTAATAACATTACTACTACAGTAATCATTAATTAGTTAATGATTAATTAACTAATTAATGATATAAATTAATAAAATATCTTTTAAAGTTCATTCTTAATTGATTTGTATTAGGTAAATTTTGCATATCTGTAAGTTGGGAATTAATCAGATGTGGTATTTTATACTCTAAAATTACTTTTCCATAGTTATTATTGTGTCTTTGAACAATAAATTGTCTATGTCTTAGATTGTATTGTAAGTTTGGTAAAAATATATATTTATCATCAAAATAATGTCTGGCTAAATCTGTGATCCTAGCCAGTAAATAAAACTCATTATTCCCAGAATATTTAAAAGCATGCCATTAAAAACTACTTTTAAAATGCTATTCACAATATTTTTTAATTGTTTTATTATATATTCAGGAACCAAATATTAAAGAGAAATTCCGTAATAGAATATACTTTGTACAAATGAAAAGTATATTAACCTCCTAGTTGTTATTGTAAAGTAGCAGCTCAATTTCTTACACTTATATAATACTATTCTTAAATTGTTATAAATTCTAGTGATATGTGAGTTATACTTCATGTTATAATCTAGGTCTATGCCAAGGTGTTTAATACCATTACACAATTTTAGATTTTCACATCTGCAATTATTAGGATGGGCAAAGCAATCAGGATTATGGCAAACTAGTCTTATGTTTCTATTTTGTACATCATAAATATTTATTCTAGGGCTTCTAAAAACTATAGAATTTGTTTTTTAACTATTTAATTTAATACGGTTATTGAAGAAATACTTAGTAATTAAATTTAAATAATTTTGAACCAGTGGCATGCCAATAGCAGCTCTATCATGATTTATATAAAGTATGTTATCATCTGCATATTGTAAGATTTTACTCTTAATTTTTAAGTGTCCTAAGTCATTTACATAAATATTAAATAAGGAAGGTGATATTATGCTTCCTTGTATTAGACCACAAGTTTGTGGTAAACTATTACTAATTAATGATCCTATGGAAGTACACAATCTCCTATCTTTAAAGTAGTCAACCTCCATTACATTTGACACAAGTAACATGATCACCGTCAGACGGAAGATCAGTGTCACACTGAATACAAGCCATGTTTAAATAGTAAATAACAATAAAGCCCTCACAAAATCAATTATTCAACTTTGTTAACTCTTTAAGTTCTTTTATTTAAAAAAATTGGGTTTTTGAAATATATATAAAACCTCAAAATTTACATACCCACTATTTGTATTTTTTACTTACTACAAATCATATACCATTAATTCATGACTTTCTTTCAATCCTGGTCTGTAATAACTTCATTTTTAACAGTTTATTTCATACTAAACACTTAAATAAAATACAAACTTAGATAATTATAATGATCTTGAAATAAGACGGCTGAATACACAGACTGCCAATCTAATAAAAAAAATCTATTATATTGAGAGATGAAATAAAGGTAATCATTGTGCGGCCTTGTATAGTGACATATCCAAAACTATTGATATCGTAGAGCACACCATGCTTTTAAACCAAATATGGATAGCAGGCATTGGAGGAGTATATTTTAAAAATTTTTCCAATTTAAAATATTTACATAAATAAAGTTTTAATACGTTCTTGAATTTTCTACAATTTCTTGAAAGTTCTATAAGTATATTTAAAGATAACAATAGATAACATTTTGGCAGTTATTATTTGAAGTTCCTAAATGAAGACTTTCTGTATGTCAGCATTCCTTTAACAAGTTGAATGCTGAAAGACCAAATAATTGAACACTTTAAAAGCTAACCACAAAATATTATCACTTAGAACGGTTACCCCTCCTACAAAAATGGCGGGGACAGAAAATAAAATACTTTGGAACACAAAAACTGGCACAACAAGTGGCGAGTGACACAACATTCCCCAGCAATAGCTAAACTTACCCTAAACCAATGCATTTGAAGCAGGAGCGCCACGTAATTCAACATAGACCACCAGGCAAGCCATGTCTGTACCTTATTAAAACCTAGGTTGCATTCCACGTGTTAATTTGAATGCTCATAGAATTTATAATCTAGTTTTTCTACAGTTAAGTGATTTTAACGACTTAATTGAATTTTGTAAAGCATTAAAATAATTTTGTTTACTGTAAGGAGTTTTTAAAATGCTAGGAGTTTTTAAATTGCCATTGACTCTAATCTGAAAGTATCAGCAAAAACATTACAGGAAATTGAAGTGGTATCATACGTTGAATTGGAAAACATTAGGCAATTTCTAAAAGCTTTGTACTATTTAAAACCCAACAAAATAGAAAAACACTCCAACCAAATATTTTAATAAATAATAACTTACTTGAAAGAAAAATGGAACCAATTTTTTAGGCTTATCAGTAGACGAAAACTTAAACTGGAATGATCATGTTCAAAAAATTTTAAGGAAAATAAATTCTGGGCTCTATGCACTTTCTAGGATGGTGTCGTTGGTAGATATTCAGACATTAATAATAATATACTTTTCATACATACATACACATATTTCTTTTGGCGTTTGTTTATATGGGGGAACTAAAATTTCAAACCTTGACAAAATATTAAGATTACAAAAATAAAGTATTCGCTATCATGCTAAAATTAAAAAGAGATGAATCAGTTAGAAAACATTTTAAAGAATTAAAAATTTTAACAGTTTATGGACAATATATTTTGGATACAATTCTTTTTACAAAAAATAAACTAACAGATGAAGATATCTACCAACCCAACGATCGTTACAACACAAGAAGAAAAAACGAAATACTTCCATGCCATCGCCTTAAATTTTTTACTAAAAAACCTAGTTATATGGGCATGTATTTTTTAAAATTCATTCCACAAACAATAAAAAATGAAAAAAAGATACATATTTTTAAAAAATGCTTAAAAGAGTACCTAATAAGTAAAGTAGTTTACTCATTTTCAGATTTTTATGACTTAGCTAAATGATGTTAAATGTTGAAACTTTAAATATGTTAAGTATATTTCATTTATTTTTTATCAAAATGATTACCAAAACTCTTTATATTTAGATTAGTTTCTTGACACTATTCAATTATACAGTACCAAGATTATATATATAATGAATAAAGATTGCTTTGTCTTTGATTTATCCATATTTGAACCCGTTAAAAGTGGTGTGTATGTGTATGTACATACATACTGAGCAAGTTGGAAACATAGGTTGTAGATTGATGTAATTGTTTATCTATCTTTTTAATATTGTTCATCCTGTTACTTACAAGTACATTTATTTAGGTTTTTACTTTTCATAACTAACTACTGTATACAAGTAGGTATGAACATTTTTAATTTTACTAACCAGCACATTTCAGTATTAGATTTTATTTTGATGCTGGAAACCCCCAACACAGGTTTCTCCTTTGGGGTGCCGAAAAATATTTTTATTTATAAAGTAGAGTACAGTATTAATTTATAGTTCATTAGTTTAGATTTTATTTTATTATTATTATAGTATGTTGTATGACAAATAAAAATATTGCTGAATTGGCATATTTTTATTAATTATAATATTTAAAATTATTCGTAAAAAGTTATTTTGTTTAAAAAAAAAGTGTAATGTTTTACTTTATGCAGTACTATAAATGTAGCACAGCCAATACAGTGAATTTATTGTTGTTTCAGTATAATAGCAAACTATTTGAATATGAGTGTCATTGTTATTTTTTACGTTGCATTTTCATCCTAGCCTTGAAATGTAAAAATAAATCCAAATGCTCAAGCAAAACAATAAAAACAATTAGGATTCACTTAAAGAAAATTTCAATGGTTTAATGGTTTATTGCTTTATATTTTGTCTTTAGTGGAGCAGTAAGAGCTAACAAATGTATCTGTTATCAAATAAATGAGTTGATTAATATGGCTATTACCCATGTTAATTATAATTGATTATCTTTGGCAGAAACCTGTTAGTGGAAATAACGTTGTTAAGAGATAGACACTCGTGACCTAGACCTATCAAGGGTCGACATATGGTTATGAATCGGTTTATTGATAACTGTGTCTGAGTTAACCCCGTACAATCTCATTAGGTGATTCAATAAAAGAGATAGCTTCTTTTCAACACTGTTTTTATAATATAATCCTTGTTTCAGATATATATTTTACTGAATGAAACGAAACTACACTAGAGACGCGTTTATCCTGAATGTGGTTATGCAAAATTCTGGGTTATCCAAAGTACATTATCAAAATAATATTTCTAATAGACCAATTCTTAATGCTATAGGTTTATTTTAAAACAGAAAATGAATCTATTAAAACAATTGTTTCATACATCATATTAAGTGTGAAAAGCATGCTCTTTGACTATAAAATATTTGTCGCGAGTGTACGAAGGATACTGCAAGAAAGCCATGATAGGCAGCACAAGGAGCTCTGTCATTGTGCGTGAGCTGCACTGCCAGCAGTCAAACTGTGGTTGTGTTGTCGCCGTCGGCCGTAGTCTGCAGAGATTCTCTTGTGCATGCACCTTGGCTTTGACTAATACCAGATATACCATCTTGTAAATGAGTGTGCCATTTATATCAATGTGAGATTGTGGTGAAGATGTTAAAATAGTTGTATTGTTTGATGTAATGAACAAGTTATAATTTATCTGAATAATTATTTATAGATCCTCCCACCTAGATTAATGAACATCTAGTATTTGTAATAGTAAAAGTTATCTGATACTCACTCACCCTACAAAATCAGCTGATTTTACATGAGGGTTGATCAATGATAAGTCATATTCACAGTTTGGAATTTTTTTATCGTGACCTTAATTTTCAGTATGCAGTAACCTGATTTGCACATTTGGACATGAATTTAATGGACATTTATATAATGTTTACTAGAATGTAATCAGAAACAATTTGTTTCTATTAAAAGTATAACACCTTACCATTAAAAATGTATACATTGTTAAGTGTCTAAAACATAAAATTATATCAATAATCACCTTCTTAATCTGTAGTGGAAGCAGCTGACAACGCTGATACTGAGCATTTGATGCTGGTTTTTAAATAACAATCAGTTATATTGCCCCACAAACTGTGCAGTGTTGTTTTGAAATCACTATATATACACTGAAACAGAATTCTGCTGTATGTCCGTGAAGATGACGTTTCTTGTTACTGTATGAATGCACTTTCCGCAACATTTGTTCAATGCTTTAAGTAAGTGCTTCTATATCAAGATCAACGAAGTTAAAAATTTGATTGTCCACTGAATGTTAAAAACTCTCACACTGTAAACAATCATTTTCTCTAACCAATCCTAAACACCTGCTTTCTCTAACCAAACCTAAACAACTGCTTTATCATAATGGCCTTCTAAAGAGATTATTAAGCTAGGTTATGCTTTTGCATATTTTTTTAATTATACGTCCATAGAAAAATAACTTGTAGCAAGTACCTTCTGGGTACCTTTGGCGAGTTCAATGGTAACCGCACAATGTTTACCTTTATTTAATCCATCATATATATTAGGCCTATTCAAAAAACTAAGCAGGGCCTAATCTGTACTCATTTTTTTTTCTCACCTAAAAATTCCGTTTCATAAGTAAATTGTTAATGATGGTGACATATTTACATACTTGGCACTTGTATAAAATATTTATTTGATGCTTTTTTTACTAACCTTGAATGTTCATTTATAATCAGATGACTGGCTGCTTAATATTAAAAAGACAGTGAACTTTTGCAAGAAATAAAGATTATGTTCAATCTGCATTTAATGTTTATTTGTAGCTTGACAATACTCATCTTAATAAATGAAAAACCTAAGTCCTAAAATATATATGTTTAAAGGTTATTACTATCTAGTGATACCTTGGTAATAATGTAGATAAAAATAATATTTGGGGGGTCCTCCGGGGGGGTATGGAAACCCCCCACCACAAAGGGGGTTCCAGGGGCACTCCCCCAGAAATTTTGTAAAAAATACTCTTACAAATTGCTATTTTGTTTAATGTGAACTGCAAAAAGCGATGATGCGATATGTCATGTGATGAACTGTGAGACTGTCCCTCTTCTAGGAACCAATGTTGCCAGAGTTCAAACATAAAATTATTGATGTTAGGGGTTAAAATGATGGGGAAAACCGTGAAATTATTGTACACTTTTCAGAAAGATAAATAACCAAATTTTAACCAATTAATCAGTATCAATAATCGGTTTTGCACCTTTATTTTCAAGACTATTGAAACACATACAAGCATCTTCATTTCATAAAAACACAAATTTTTTTAATATTAAAATAAAAAATATCTCAGCTCAGCAGTGTGAGTGCTTTGTACTACATCGCTACAACAGTATGATTACCACTAACTGACAAAAATAACTGATTAGAAGGGACGAAAATAATTGTCAAACCAGTAGACAGAGAAATAACAAAGAATGAAGGTATCTAACTAAACAAGGTTACGTTCTGGTCTAAGTATGATAAGTGGTAAAAAGTTCTTGTAACCCTGTCAGGCTGCGTATTAAAATCAAAATCAGTGGTCTTTTATCGTCTCACCATAATTATCATACATTATGCTCATTTATCATATTATCGTAATCGTACACAATTATTTTGCATAGGAAATCTTCAGAATTATCATAAAAAAACGATAATTATCGTACCCGTATATCTGGCAACACAGCTAGGAACCAAGCTAACTTACTGTCGGATCAAAAAGTTAAGATACTCGAGTTTGAACGTCAAATGTTTGAAAAGTATAAAGCAGAGGAAAACTGAAATACCTTCATAACTTTTCTCATCAATTTATACGATTATGAGTAGTAGTTTTATTTTTTACATTTTCATGATTTTTTAAATCGTAGTTAGAGTGGGAACAACACACAAATATTACAATTTCAGAAGATTTGTTGTTTGAAAATTCACTATACGAAGTTTCAACTATATGTAGTTAAGACAAACTACATATACGAAGTTTAAAAAATTTTCAGTGGCATGAAAAAATTCTTTTATCAATTTTCTAAAGTAACTTTTTCTTGACATTGAAAAGAGATACGATCTTGAGACAAATGGTGGTTTCAGGTGTCTGATGTCATTAAGTCGAATATATATTTATTTTAACTACATGAATACTGATTGATTTTATATCATTTTATTAATCTTTAAGGTGTCATGTGCACCGGACTTTGTACTCACAGCCTTCCCTGGCCACCCGGCGGGTAAAACTGAAAGCAACGTAAACTGGGGGCCAACAAGCAATGTAAATTTACGAGTACTGCTATGCATGTACGAATGCAAAGCCTTCCCGCCCACCAACCACACGGCTTAACAGCACATATATAATTGGTAAAAGCCGAAACAGTATGAAGGCATGATCTTTTGTGACGCATTCTTGATACAACTTCTTACCAATAGAATGAGCTTATTAAATTTATTGGATTTAGCTATATTACTGTTGACTCTATAGTGATTAAACCAATAAAAAAACATACTGGTAACATCATTTAATTTAACGGAATTTTTTTTCTTTTTTGCTTTGGAGGGGCTTGAAATGAGTAAAATTAATTTCATATAAATTTTCAAAACTAAGTTTTAACGCAATAATGGCAGAATACATAAAGCTGAAGAAGAAACTACAGTCTCAACTTAAATATTAACAGTATACAAGCCTTGAGAATCTCCTCCACTGGTGAACACAGCAATCCCCTTTCCCTTGTGGGAACCTCGTTCGATAAATCGTTTTTTTTCTTCATCCATTTTTGATTTGTGACAACCTGAAATAATAAAATATATATTACACTTCTTACCTATATAAACAAAATAAGTTTTTAAAAATCAATATTATTTAGTCAGATTTTGCCTAAATATAGGTCATTATTGAATAGTGATCTGTCAATTTACATTCCATATAACGCAGAGATTGAAAAAAGTATCATCTAAATTTATAATTTTGTTACAAAACTCTTTACTAACTAAAACATTCAAAAACATTTTTAGCAAATGTAACAAACACCATTTTGGCTACACAAAAAAGATGATAATCTTCAAATATTAACTTTATTAATTCTGAAGCTAATTTGGATTGTTTTTATTATGAAAATATATAAAATAAATAATAATTAAACTCTGTGGTTTCTATCAACAGTTATGAAACTTGCTAAATGTTCAGGAATGATGTCCATCATATTGAAAAATAAATTTGCATACACTTTTAATAAGAGCCAATAGTAACAATTCTATACAATAGGCAATCAATTGTAGTAGGTAAGTCCATACCAAGGATGACTTAAATACAATAAAACAATATTCGTAGGAGGATGCCCAATTAAGACACAGTTCCCCTTACCCCCTTAGACTAGCAAATGTTAAGTTTTGTAGACTTGTTGGGCCAATGGCTTAACGTGACTTCCGAACCACAGGAGTTGCACAAAGGGAAAAAATGTATGGTCACCTCCCACAAAAACTTTATTGATTCAAAACTTTATTGAATCTAAGCAGGCAGTATGGCAAGCCACACTCTTAGCCACAAACTAAGACTGACTATTCCTTTGAAAATATAATTAATTTATTAATAGCCCAATGATAAATCTACAGCCAGTGGTTATCACCTGATTCCTTTCAAAATTTGTTAAGAATTTGATTGGGATCGAGCTATAAACCTTTAGCTTGTGAAGCTGGGCTTCAACAAACTATGTATTACTGTATTACTAACTAAACCTAGAACATAAAAATAAATAACTTCAAGATTGATTTCGTAAAGTTCATTCATCAGTTTATAATAGTAAATGCCACAAAGTACATAGTATTGTAGATTGTACAATGGATTTAAATTTTGTAATGGTGTATTCCATTTTTACTTAATTTTCAATCTCTCTATTACAGTAGAGCCTCATTTATCTAACATAAACGAGTCATGATGTCAGATAACCAAAAATGTTAGATAGTAGGGGGTAATAAAAAAAAAAAATGGCATTCAGTTTATCTTTCATAGACACCCACCCACCACCCTATACACTTACAGTGGTATTGACGCTCCCGCCCACCCACATACATACAGTGGTAGTGACTCATCCACCCACCGATACAACGTAGAGTGGTATTGCACACTCGCCCGCCCACTGTAAATGTTATGGTGAGTAAGTCAATATCAATGTACATGTGTGTGTGTGAGCGTGCATGTGTCTATTAGGACGTCAACACAGATCCTAATAGCAATAATACCAACTCTTTTGAGTTTGGAAGCCATTTCACAACATCTAAGTTCAATTAAACTAAGGTAATGTTCAAGGTGCAAACAAGCACAACTAACAAACTATAGTATTGTACAGTCCCAAATAACAATTTTGTTTTTAACCAAACTTAACAAGTAAAGTAATGTGAAAATAAGCCTTGCACAATAAAGTAACACATAGATTCTTTGATACAGTATTGTATTAAAGAACAATGGCAATGTTCTTTGCCATTGTTGCAAACATCAGGACATTAAAACAGATGAGTTACCAGTATACATTTTACATTCCCCAGACAGCTCATCTCATATATCACTACCTACAAGCAACTCGGACTAGAATACGAATACATCGAACTATCTTATTATCTAAAACAAGCCACATCCAGACAAAATTATTTTTGGTTCCAAGGATTTTTAATTTTTTGGTTGGTTTCAGACCACGAGAAATTGATTGGCACCGGTGTCAACTCTCGAAAAATTCTAATTTCTGCCCCAGAGGCTCTTAGACATTCTGTATTATCAACTTCTGGCAGAAAGAACAATCACCATTATCGACTTCTAACAGAAATTTGGGTCTCAAACTATAGGTAATTATCTCCTAAATCACATTATACCATTACATTTTGGAAGAGACAACATTTAAGTACACTCCCCCCTCCTCCCAAATAAAAAATATGCTTAAGAACCCAAAATTGGATAATGTTAAATTAAAACACCCAAGTGGGGTATCAAATTAAAGGTATTCATCTCTTAATTACTACTATACCATCAGATTGTAGTAAAGACTATGTTTACGGGCTCCACTGCCTCAAAAACCAAAATTCATGGTCATACTGCTTAAGAATCCTGGTGAGGCCTTAGATGATCTTCCTCACGAGGCGACATACAAGTGTGCCTTGGTAAGGCCACAGGCCGAACTTTTCCCCGCGAGGCCTTAGGCAGAGTTTCACGAATGGGCTAAAGATAAACGCAGAAGACCTCCGAAACGAAATTTATTAATAGTCTACAATGTAGAGCAACAACAAACGATCCTCAGGATCCTCTGAGAGATATGGATGCTTCCTCCTCAGTTTACAAAATTCAACTGAGTGAAGCTCAATTTCCTGGTAATATACATTAAGATGATTGTATTTTAATGCCAGATGCTTTTTTTATACCAGAAAAGCAGTTATTAATCGAATATTCAATTGCTTAATTTCTAAACAGAGAAAAGAAAAAGAAAAAAAATTACTAGACAATGGTACTCAATTTTTAAATCTTACTTTACAGTCTAATTTACAAAAACAAGTTACAAGATAAAAATATCAAACTAATATTTATACCCATTCTTTATCCAAAAATGAATATAGAATAGAGATAAAGAGCCTCAATTATCCAACATAAACAGGCCATGATGACATTGGATAAGTAAAAATGCTGGATAATAGGAAATGATAGTAAAAATTCTAAATAGTACTAATTATTTTATTTAAAATGTACACTACAGTAATGTACAAACAATAACTCTTGTTCAGTTTTTATTACAAAGACATTAAATTTATGGTGAAAATTTTTCAAAAATGATCTAATTAGGGCCTACCCCTTTTAAATTGATTTATGATATTTATGTATTTCAAAATTATACAACTTTAATACAGCATACAAATGCATGTGACAGGTCAGGAAACTACTGATTCAGAGGGCATGAGCCACTTGATTACCATTCATCACTACAAGCGCTGTCTGTCATACAAATGCATGTGACAGGTCAGGAAACTACTGATTCAGAGGGCATGAGCCACTTGATTACCATTCATCACTACAAGCACTGTCTGTCATACAAATGCATGTGACAGGTCAGGAAACTACTGATTCAGAGGGCATGAGCCACTTGATTACCATTCATCACTACAAGCGCTGTCTGTCATACAAATGCATGTGACAGGTCAGGAAACTACTGATTCAGAGGGCATGAGCCACTTGATTACCATTCATCACTACAAGCGCTGTCTGTCATACAAATGCATGTGACAGGTCAGGAAACTACTGATTCAGAGGGCATGAGCCACTTGATTACCATTCATCACTACAAGCACTGTCTGTCATACAAATGCATGTGACAGGTCAGGAAACTACTGATTCAGAGGGCATGAGCCACTTGATTAACATTCATCACTACAAGCGCTGTCTGTCATACAAATGCATGTGACAGGTCAGGAAACTACTGATTCAGAGGGCATGAGCCACTTGATTACCATTCATCACTACAAGCGCTGTCTGTCATACAAATGCATGTGACAGGTCAGGAAACTACTGATTCAGAGGGCATGAGCCACTTGATTACCATTCATCACTACAAGCACTGTCTGTCATACAAATGCATGTGACAGGTCAGGAAACTACTGATTCAGAGGGCATGAGCCACTTGATTAACATTCATCACTACAAGCGCTGTCTGTCATACAAATGCATGTGACAGGTCAGGAAACTACTGATTCAGAGGGCATGAGCCACTTGATTACCATTCATCACTACAAGCGCTGTCTGTCCTAAAAATACCATTATTTTTTAGGGTCAAAAATATCAAAAGGCGCTTTAGAACATTATATGCTAAAAAAATAATAATAATGATACTTTATTCATGATTATCAATAACATAGTAAGTGACAATTATAAAAATACAATAAATTCATTTTGAGCTACAAAAATATGTATATATTTTATTGAAATTGGCATATTAAATTAGAAAAACGTTGGTTTTCATGTGGATAAGAAGCTAATTTATAAATTTCATCCCAATCGGTTGAGTTGTTCTAGAGACACAAATTATTTAGTAAAAAATCATAATGGCACATCTCTGGGAATACAATTATTTTAGGAATACTTTTATTTTAAACAATTTTTCTTCATTTTAGCCCATAGAATCAATTCCTGAAATATATCCACGCATCACAGATACATCCTGTATACCTCTTTTTTTATGAGTAAAAATATAAAAACAATTAATAAGAAGCAAGCCATGCTAAATTAAAAAAAAATTAACATTTGATTGGATGATTAAAGAACTGGATCATAATTATACAAGAACACAAATTTTAGTACATGTACTTATTTAACATTACATTCAAGTATTATTTTAGAATTAATAGCATCAAATTTTGTTTGATTTCTTATAGATTTTCCTTCTGGGCATTTGAGTCTTAGTCATAAATTCTGGCGAACTTGATCACTAATATTTAACGTTTTAAGATTGAACATTTTTTCAAACCTAAAATTGTATAAAAAAAGTTTGAGGGTGCACCTTTGTTTCATCGATGATATTCCATATTCCTTTGACCCTTCCACTCTGGTAAGCAATTGTATACAAACCCCTCCTTGGAAATGGGTTAATCTCAGTTGATTGCTATACTTTAAAGGTCATTCATACTACTCCCTCAAAATTTCCTTTAAAAACGTAAAATGATTAATATTTCATGTCAGAGGAAAAATGTATCAGCCATTCTGAATTTAATATTAAGATTTTATGAAAATATACTTTTAATTGATTAGAAAAAAACTTAAGTCTCCAATGTACATTAGCATGTATGTTTGATTACTGGCCACCAAGAAACACAATTACTAACGAACCATCAAACCAACTTACATAAAAACATCAATTCTTACAACCCTTTTCTCACTTTACAGAATGCCAGCCTCCCTCACAGCCTACACGAGTTATAGTAATTTTAGTACGAATAAAATTAGTACGAGTCATAGTACTAATTTTAGTGACTATGGTTTCTCTTTATTGTAGCCTACCTTTGCAAACTGCTACTCTAGCTACTGATAAATATGACTTTAAAATGACAACCGTACATATAAGATAGAAAATGTGTTTCATTTGTAACACCTGGAATACACTAAACACAGGTCAACAAACTGTCATTGACACAGCAGAGCACTCACGAGACTTGTTGACTGTTGTGTGTTATGAAACAAATAACATGAGCATTAGTACTGACGTTATATCTCCAAAGATGATTTGATAAGGTAGCACCTTCCAAATAGTACTGAACGTTGTGAATATCAATGAGGGATATCATAATAGAGCAATTGTTGGAGTGTTATTAAACATGCAGGTATATTTTATTACTACAATTTTTAATAAATAAAGTAATCAATTCTAAATATTATTAGTTTTACTGATTTTTTTAATATACATGTTTTAAACAATTTTGAATAATACAGTCGCAGTAACTATTAAGCTATGTTACTTATTTTAAAATTTAGAAAATCATTGTATCAACAACTTATGATTAGTACTTATTCCTAGGTCTAAATGCATCCTATATTTTATTTTACACATCAATTTCATAAAAAATATTCAAATCTGAACTAATAGTGAATTATTAATTATTTTCAAACAATTAAACATTCAGAATTTAGAGCTATAAAAGCATTTCTAAAGAAAACAATATCTGACTTACTTTCTAGTTTAAAAAGTTAAAAATCAAAACAAATTAATTTCCACAGAATACTAGTGAAGTGAAGTCTGCTGTTACTGTTGGCATTTATTACATACAACATGGTAGACTTTACTACCCCACCACTTACACATGACACTAGATAACTCTTTATTACAGTACATAAGCATTAAAGGTTTCATTTTGTTGGCAAGAAAGGTAAGGTTCTTCATTTGCCAATAAAAAGTAATTTTAAGTTTCAAAATAATATTGACTGTACAAATAAAATACAGTTTCGCACCACATCAACGACAAGGTGGAACAAAATATCTAGACTTGTATTGGAGAAAACCTTGTTGTTGGCCTAGTTGTTAACATTTCTGTCTTCAATGCAGAGGATTACAGGTTAAAACGTCCAAGACTCCGAGAGATCAATATAAATTTGATAAGATGATTTTAGACTGTTTTCTTGCCTAAGTCATACTTTTAATAGAATGTACTCCCTGAATTAAAAAAATCAGGTATTGAGCATCACTTTACCTTGCTTATGATAATGACTGTAATACCTAAACTTAATATTAAGTAAATAGAAAATGTGCCAAAATGGTTTATGGGGGACTACCAATACTATGTAAGTTTTCAAAAGTAGCATTTCTTATGGATAGATATTTATAAATGTTTCTTGACTGGAAAAATACACAACAAATATTAAGATTTTTGCTATAAATTTTACAAGGAGAGTGATGCTTAGTTTGTTTGATATTAGAATTGACAAGCTGTGAGAAGATGAATAGTGATATCTGAGTAGAAAATACTACTGCCATTCTTAGAAAGAAAATGTGCCATTCTCGAAAACCTGTGCAGTGAAAGAGCAAGCATCGATGACAGTCTGTGCCCTGATTGGCATGTGGAATTGACAAAGTTAACCAACAGTTATAAACCTCATAAAATTTTAAACAATAATGAAACTGTCTATTTTTCAAATGCTTATCGGACAAAACGAGAAATGCCACAGGGGAAACACAGCTAAGATAGGTTGACGCTTCTTTAGATGGAAATATGGATTAGCTTTGAAAAGATGAAGTCCCTTCTCAATGGAAGAGCCACAAAACCTAGATGTTTTGTCACATCCAGTCACTCCCCTTAACTTATCGGTCAAACAGGAAGGCTAGGATGACCACATAATTATTCAATAAGTAGCTGGTAACATTGACTAATGATATGAAAAGCTGAAACCATCAAATTCTCTTGTTTTTTGACAATTGGTCAGTGTACAACAACCTCCATGTTGTCCTACACGAAACTTCAATTTTTTACTCCTAACATGATGTCAAAACTATAGTTCCTTGGCTAGTTGAATGTAAAAACATTTTAAAATTCACTATTCATCATTATTGAGACACCGATTGCCAAGATATGGGTGAATATGAGGAGCAAATGAGTGTAGATGAACGAGTGTAGTCTTTTTTACTAACTAAGGTTGACTGTTTCTCAGAAAGAGCTATTTATTAAAAGCCCAATATCCAGGGCAACTAAGGGACCTACAGCTTTAGGTGGAACCAGAACCATGTAGTTTTGGTCTGATTTTCAGCTAACTGATAAGCCTGACACTCAGTTCTCTTCCCTACACAACATCTGAACCTTGACTACCATCCAACATTGTCACCCCAGACTTCTCTAGTAGTGTCCAAGTCGATGGCAACCATTGAGCGAATGCCATTTCTGTATTAAGAGGACCGAGCATATTCTCAACACTTAGTCCCCATGTAGCTGGATTACAGCACTGCATTGCCAGTGGTGACTATCACGAGTTTGTGAAGATTGTGCTGGATGCCATTTGGTGACACACTTAACATATCTATTTTAAAAGATATGCATATGATTTAGGAAGCCTGGAGAAGTGCGAGTCCATCAAGTCTTCAATTGCTTTTTGAAATCAGAAGTTTCTATCACTGCACAACCAAATGAAACACTCCTAATTATAGACATTACACCTTGGGATTTTCACCCTCTAGTAGAAGATGTCCCTACCGAAGATTGTATTTGAGCTGTTTGACAAATCTGTCAAGAATAAAATATATTGAATCTGCAGACAAAATTTATTCAAGCTTATTAGAATATTGACTATTTTAAACTGTATTTTAAATACTTGTCATAAATAAATTTGTTTCGTACAAATAATTCTTGTTTTTGTCATTACTTCATTAATATTGTTAATAATATTAACCCTAACCCTAGTAGTTAAAAACTTCTTGAATAGCAAGATTTTATTTGGATGGTTCACAAATCCTACGTCATTTTTCATAAATATGCTGTAACCCTAATATTTATATATATATATAGATCCATTTACCACTCATTACGATTTCTCCAAACCTATACGTTCAATTGACTTGAAATGTTGTGCATAGATTTATCTTGGCCCCTAAGAAAGAATTTTCCTCTCCATCCCACTGGCCTCTAAAATTCCCATGGTATTTTTTTGGAGCGATATTAATTGATTGATTTATTTGATTAGCAGTTGTTAAACACTCACTAATTTAAACAAATTGAATAAAATTAGTTGTGGTAGGCTAAACGTTTAAAATTAAACATTGAGTACAGTAGTAAATTATACATAACATCGGCTGTTCTAAATTGGATATAAACTGGATACAGTGTAAACTGAAAGCTAACTGCACATTTCATCATACAAGGTGGTTGGCTTTAAGGGGTTATAATATAATGTAAATGTAACACAATGGTGTACATATAAGTCTAATTCTCAAAATTGGCTTGGAAAAGAATTAATTTCAGTTATTCTGAAAAATTATGTTTTTGTACAGAAGTTTGCAATTCTTCGGCAACTGGAAATCGTATGACGAAAAATAACATAATTTTCATTTTATGCCTAAAAAACTGAAGACTGCATTTTCTGTGTTCTGAAAACACAATTGTTTTTCTTTGTGCTCATCTGGTAATGTATCCATTAGTTCAGGACAATTAGTTTTCTATTTACGTAGTTCAAGCCCTCCTTTTTCTAATAAAGCCACAGTTTCTTGCTTTAATTTTACTCCTTCTTCAACAGAGGTTGCGCCCAATAACAGATCATCAACATATGATTGTTTTTCTATTGCTGTGGTTGCCAATGGATACAACGCTCCTTCATCTTTCACAAGCTGCTTCAAAGTCCGGATTGGTAAGTAGGGAGATGAACTAAATCCAAAAATTACTCTTGTAAAACGATGGATATTTAAGGGATGTGTGGGATGTTCTCTCCAAAAAAAGTAACTGAAGGTTGCAGTCATCAGGATGAACTTTTATTTGATGATAAAAAATATTTGATATCTTCTTGATATCACATGAAAATACTATTGGAAAACATTGAATATCTAGTAGAATATCACATATGTTATTTTGCAGTTTTGGCCCTGAATGAAGGATGCTATTTAGGGACACTCCTATGGAGGTTTTTGCACTGGCATCGAACACATTTCTCAGCTTTATAGTAGAGGATTCCTCTTTCTTAACTGCATGATTTTGAGGATTTCTTAACTCTTTCAAGGTTGAGTGGAAGAGAGGACTTCATAGTCCTAACTCCGCCTTTCAATAAAGACATTCATTCATTCATGATGAGGTAATAAGTAGTGCTTTTTACCATCTAAATTCAATTTATCGAGTGGTACTTTTTCCATAAATCGTAATTGTAGATAATCAATCATTCATGCAAGCAATGTAGGAGGATTTAAGAGTTGTATCAGAATTTAGTTGTTTTTCTAAGCAGAGAAACCTTTTTCTTGCTCTGTCAGCCGAGTTACCCAGCGGATGATGAGAAATTTTGAATGGTTACCGAACAGTGTAACGCCCAGATAGGTCTCTCTTAAAATTTCATTTAAGAAATGACTAGCTAGAAGCCTTTTGTTGTCATAGCGTTCAGCAAACAAATCCCATACAATTTTGTAGTTTTCTCCTACTAAGGGAAGAGTTTTAGTTAAAGTTTGAGGCTCTAACTTCAAGCATGAGGTCAAGTAATGAAATTTTTTTATTTCAGACAAATTTTTGTTGTCATCTACTAAAGACAAAAATAAATCCCTGAAATGCGGCCAATTTTTAAAGTAACCATCAAAGCTAAGTAATTCAATGTTAGGAAGTTTTACCTGAGGCTGGTTTTGTCCTAAAGATTGATTATAAGATGTCAGGGGCGTCAATGTTTCCATTTTGAGGTTGGTAGCTAGGATTTGAAAGTAAATTTCTTCAATGTGTTCCATTTTTTTCTGTCTTCTTCTAAATCTGACATTTGTCCCATACTAATTAATACTTTGATGACTTCTTCATGTGCACTTCCGAATTCTTCAATATTCATAAGTCGTCTGATTCTTTTGATGTTTACAATTACCAACCAATTGCTATTCAGCTAGTTCTGCAGAAGATTTTCGAAAGCTTGGTTCTTGACTATGTGAGCTTCCCATTTAAAAACATCATAGCACCACAGCAACATGGCTTTCCTCGGGGTAGGTCAACAGTTAGCAATTTGGTTGTTTATGAGAATTACATTTTGTCTGCCTTCTTGAGTCGCATCCGGGTCGATAGTGTTTTATTGATTTTAGCAAGGCTTTTGATGCTATCAGTCATAAACATCTTCTGGCCAAACTTCATGGATATGAAATATGTGGCAGCTTACTTTCTTGGTTTCAATCCTATTTGAATAATAGAACTTTCCTAATTAGCTTCACTGGCGCCCTATCAAGACCCTCCACCGCTACCTCTGGTGTCCCTCAGGGATTACGCCTGGGCCCTTTTCTCTTCAATCTCCTGTAGTATTTGACTACGTGCTCAATGGAACTGTTTTATCTCATAGTACAATCGTCCGTGATCTTGGTGTCGTCTTCTCTGCTGATCTCCGCCCTGATAAGCATATTGACTTTATCTGTGGTAAAGCACTACGAATGCTCAACTTCATACTAAGAGCTTCAAGGAGTGATCTTAGCATTGAGGCGCTGAATATCCTCTTAAGTCCTTGGTAAGGAGTATACTTGAATACTGTTCTGTTGTCTAGTGCGCTTATCAACTCAATCACATTGAACGTCTAGACAGGACCCAGCGACGCTTCGTCTGAGCTGTTGGTGTTAGGCTCAGTCAAAATTATCTTGATGTACCCATTGATCTAATTGAAGCCTCTCTTGGACTTCTCCCTCTGTCTACTAGAAGGCAACAAGCTGATGTTCTTTTCTATGAGGAATTCTTCGTGGAACAGTCGATTGTTCTGACCTACTCTGTCGCATTGATCTACGTGCTTTAAGATTGACCCGCCCATGCAACCTGTGTTTTTTGTCGGTCGCACCCCACCAACTACATCATGCACAGTCCTCTTCCACGACTACATCGACTTGGCAACCAGCTATGTCGTCAGTTCGACTTCTTTTATGACAGCCAATCTGCGATCAGAGGAATCTTCCAAAGACAAGTTTTCCGATGAATGTTTTTTTTTGCTCTATTATTTTTATTTTTATTATTATTATTATTTGTTGTACTTATCTGTAAAATGGATTTCTCAGTAAATAAATAAAAAATAGTTCTTTTCTAAATTATCAAATCGAACTTTAAATTGAAAGTAATCCTGAGAATCTGATGTTATTCCTTCACTTAGTTTGAGTAAAGATTCTATTTTGTTCATTAATGACTTCTGTTTGTACTCTAATGCAGTAAGTTCTTTCTTCAACTTTTCAGACATTTTTGTTGTTGTTATTTTATCAATGAACTGTAAATTTATCTTACTTGCTGTAATCCGACTTGAAGGACCATAAATGTGCGTTGTGTAAGTGTTGCGGTGCGTTGAAATTATAATAAAAATGAAATAAAGTTTGAGAAGAGCTGGATTATGTGTATAAGACATAGGTAAGAAAAATATAATAATACATTTTTGTTTACATTTTTACAGATTCATAAAAACATGTGTTATTTAAAAAATAAATTAAAATCATAACTCACATGTTGAAATAGTAAATAGTAAACATTAAACACCACCTAATCACTCAAATAGTTTTATTAAGTTTTAAAGTATGAAACATCTTTAAAACTTAATAAAAATTTAAAGTCATACACGTGCAGTGGTGATGACCCGCTCGCCCACCCATACACGTGCAGTGTTGATGCGGTAGGCAGGCGCATCAACACTGCAACTATGCTACCTTCATAGTAACATAGGTTATTAAGACCTGCATAGGTGAGGCAGGCCAATTCATTATATATTTTGTAATACTTTGCAAAATAATACAATACAAATTGATTGAAGAATAGAACAAAAGTGATCAAGTACACGCTACTGTCGGCTCAGAAATAATGTGCACCCCAGTTTGAAGGTGTTTTCTAATGAACCAAGAGGCCTACGAAATCTAATCACACCATAGATTTCCTCATTAATTGTACTTTAGATCATATGCATTTTAAATTTTATTACAAGTTTTAATTATTTTTATCCTTGTTGGAACTAAAAATGTACCGGAATTTTAACTAGTTTTCACTGTACATCAACTTTACACCGTTATTCCTCAAAAACCCGTTCATATATCGTATTTATATTTTAATAACTGATTGATAGGAATGTTTTATATAAGTTTTATAATTTCAACATTTTGACAAAAAAAGTTATTATCAATTCTCTGAAACATTATTTTCTTGGCTTTTAGAAGTTTTAAAATTTATTATTTGGTCTTGTTATAATCCTTATAACATGTATAGTTGGGATACATTACTTTAACATGTGTTAGTACATGCAATGATTTTATATAGATTTAAATCAGTTAAAAATAAGTATAAATTGATCAATTTAAATTGATTTAAGTCAATATAAAATTATTGAATTTATATTTTATTTATCCTAAAAAGTTCCAAATAGGATAAAATAATTAAAACTAGTAATAAAATGTAAAATGCATATGATATAACCTACAATTAAATGAGGAAATCAATGGTGTGATTAGATTTTTTGTATGCCGCTTGGTTCCTTAGAAAACAACCTTCAAACTCGGTTGCACATAATTTCTGCACCAACAGTACTCCATGGTATTTAAAAAAATTTTAAAATAATCAAAATAAAAAAGAAAATTTCTAGAGCAGACCAACTCATTAATAATCTGTATACATAATAGGCCTACACTACTTGACTTCCTACTTAATAGTTATTAGTAGAAAAATAATATAAATAGTATATACAAATCAACTTAAGATGGCCACAATTGGAATCTCAAAAAGTATTGATTTTACAGCAAACTTTAAATAAGGAACGTTACTTCATTTTTTTATTCTCATTACAATTAGATAGGTAAAATTTTAAAATTTGGTCACCATTTTCCAATATGGTGGTCAACTTTGAAAGTTCTTATGGGAACCCCTATTTTTTTATGGTTTTAGGTTTTACTAGTGATTCTAAGACTTTTTTACTCTTAGTATTATTTTAATATACTTAACCGTTTTTCTGTTTAATATACTTAGTATCTTGAATAGAAACAGGCCATCGCTGATTTCTCTCCTCGTGGCTAGGTTATCAAGTCCAAAAAACCTTCTAATGTCCTGGGTAGGTACATCCCGGTACATGTACCCCATCCTACACCCGATGAGACGTAGAAAACGGCACTGAATGCTCTCCAGACGATCAATGTAGCACTGTTGGTGGAGTGACCATATAGAGCTGCAATATTCAAGTTTCGACCTCACCAAAGAAATGTACAGTGTGCTAAGCGCCTCTATACTCAGTCCACAACTGGAGGATCTCATAATGAATTCCAAGATAGTGGTGGCCTTAGAACAAATTTTGTCGATATGCCGTGAAAAACTCAGATCCGTACACAATACAACCCCCAGATCACGAACACTGTCGCTTCTAGCGAGTGGCAGGTTGCTTAGGTAGTAATTGTAATCTAGCTCTACAATATGTAACCACCACAGACTTGTTAAAGTTAAACCTCATGCAGTTATCGGTACACCAATCCTCGACACGCCGAAGACATTGCTGAAGTGAGAGTAGTCCTCACCCGAGCGAACAATTCTAAAAATCTTCAAGTCGTCAGCAAACAAGAGACAGTTGGAGTCGAGTACATCCACCACATCACTGATGAACAAGGAGAACAGAAGCGGTCCGAGATGAGAGCCCTGTGGCACTCCAGAGAGAGCAACAAATGGATCAGACAATGCATCCTTGAATTTAACTGTGAGAGATCTGCCACTCAGATACGAGCTGAACCATCTGAGTAGACTGCCGCTGATCCCAAACCCCTCCAACTTTGCAATAAGATGTTCATGGCTAACGGTGTCGAACGCCTTTGAAAAGTCTAAGTATATGCAGTCGATCTGGTTTCCTGAAGCTAAAGTAGAGGTGACTAAATGTTGGAAGAGAGCTAGATTGGTGAGAGACGATCTCCCCGATACAAATCCGTGATGTTCAGGGATTATCAGAGCTTGTAGGTGGAAAATAAGTTTGTCAATGAGAAGGCACTCAAAAACTTTGACCAGAGCAGGTTGAATAACAATTGGCCAATAATTGGCGACCTATCCCTTGGATGAAGATTTATGAATGGGCACGACATAAGTCTTCTTTGAGTGCATTGGGGAAGACCCCGGCATGAAGACTCTTATTAAAAAGTGCGGTTAGTTGAGGGGCAAGTAAAGTTGAGCAGTGTTTCAGGACAGATGCAGGTATGTTGTCAGGGCCAGTTCCCTTGAATTGGTTGAGTTCAGAAAGTTTCTTCTCAACGTCGGATGTTTCAATCACGATTGAGGACAGGTTCATCTGATTTCCGAAGTTATAGTGAGAAGTTGAGGAGGAAGGGAGCTTGTAGACTGAGGAGTAGTTGGTAGCAAACAAGTTACAGATTTCAGAAGGTGACCGTCATGAATTACCATTGTATGTAAAGGAAGGTTCATTGACAGAGGATGACGTCATGCTCTTTATAAATCCCCAGAAAGATTTAGGGTTTGAAGTAATGCCTGAGTGACATGATTGATATAGTTATCATAACATTGGTTTGTAAGGATCTTACACTAGAACCGAACCATAGAAAACTTTCCATAATCCGAGGTGCAAAGAGTGAACTTGTATCGGGAATGAAGTTTTTTCTTCTTGATGACCATTCGCCTCAACTCAGGGGTAAACCAGAGTGGGAAGTGAGTTGAACTGATTCTCTTGAGGTGAGTGTTCTCTAGAACAACGTTACGCACCAACTGCAGGAACTGGTCGAAGTGTTCATTGACGGGTCAGTCCATGTCAAATCAACACAGTGATGTTCCTCACCATTTTAGATTTTGATGAAATTTGGTTCATATGTTGAAATTATAAAAACTAAGAAAAATACCAAATGTTATTGAAAAATCTCAACTCGGTCAGATTTTACAGCCACGTAAAGTTGTAAAAATCGGCCCAAAATTGTCTGACTGACAAATTTTGAAAATGTGATTGTGACCCTCCTAGATAAGATAGAGAGTTGAAACAAGGGTCATTTTCTTGCATTTTTTATGCCCTTTCATTTTATATATCACACAACATATGTTGAGAGAAAAATTATTTTCACAAATTTCATTTTCAAATTTTGATTTTGATTTTTTTCAAAATGCGTACTTTTAATTTTTTTCAAAAAAATATATGTTTTACTTAATTTAGTAAAGTAAAGTAATATAAAAGTTTGAAAGTAGGATTCCTATTGGTTCATGTTCAAAAAATTAATTTTCAAGCACAGTTTTCATAAAATTTAAGAGACATTGTGATTGCAACCAAGAAGATACTTCTTAGAATGTATGTATATACCTATGGAGATATAATTATAGACTTGACTTTTTAAATGTAATAATGATTTTCATGTCTCTACTAGTAGATAAGTCAAGCAGTGACTCAGAAGCTCATGTCAGGACATGAAAGCTGTTGCAGTGTTGTAGCCTCCTCTGCATTGATGAGTTGCTCATAGGACACATTACAGTTCACATGTACATTTAAAACAAGTGCATAGTTAAATCATTTTTGTTTTAAAATTTTGTAAATAATTATTTGTGCTTTAAAATTGTGATTTCATTAAATTTTTCTTTTAAATTATTTGTGAAGTGAAATATTAGTTTTAGTGATATTAGTGAAGTCTGTCTGAGTGTTTTAGTGTGTTAATAATAATATAATTAGTGTCAAATAAGAACCTTTCAATTGTTTATAGTTTCTGGGTGGTTTGTATTTTCTATTGGTATTATTGAAAGTTGCTTTTAAAAATTAGGCCTATCTTTACAAAATAATATATTATCTTTACGAGTTTTTTTTTTTTATATTGAAGAAATTATATACCTTACCTAGCTTATTTTATATAAGGTGCAATATTACATTTTTTGTGTAGTACAATTTATTTTATTTGTACAACACATACAGATTCAAATTTAATTTATTAATAAAGAATAATACTTAGTAGTTGTTTTTTAAACGGGGATTGATTTAAGGGTTCTTATCTGACATATAAACATATTCCAGATTTATTTTACATTTTAATTGATGTTTGAAATTTAAATTTAAATAACAACTTCGGATAAGTAAATAAGTAAACTCTTATTCTTGTTTAAATTAAATAATGAAAAATGGAAGACCAAAGGTTTCATAACTTAAAATGTGTAAACCCATTTAATAAAGTTAATGCCCATTTTAAAGCCACTTTAAAATAGATTTTATTAAGTGATAAAGTGATTATTTTATCCAAAAATTATGTGAAAAGTTGTTTTTGTTCAGTGCTCTATTGAATGAGAGTATACATTCCAAAATTAGTAGTGTTTACTATAAATTATTTATAAAGTCAAATAAAAGGTAAATTATAACCTAAGATTTAGCAGTCTGGAAACATGTAATAAAAGCTAATAATAAAGATCAGAAAATTTAAATTTAAAATACTACTTGAAGTTACAGTGCCTACCTGGAATCTGTGATTTTCAATAAACATTGAGTCATTAAAATAACATTACTGATCACATAGCAACTCAATACTTAACATGATGTCAATGAACTTATAAGCTCAGGGAAAATTATTAAAAGTATTAAAACTGACACATAGAATTTTTAATTTGCTTTAATATTTAGAAACAAGAGGTGAACTGTCACTTGTATTATCTCTCCAGCCAGACTGATATGTGCTGACAGGCATTGAAACAAGCTTAGTGACCTTCACCTTGTTGTTATCAGCAAGCCCAGGTAGCTTGACTGGCTAGGTAATATTTGAATCTTATCTGAACTGAAGTCCCATATTACATTTTATTCTTTATTGAATAAGATAATATGACCATAAAAACCAATAATGAGAATAATGGTTTTAAAATAAATGACCTGGTATTTGCGAAAGTCAGAGGCTATCCCTTCTGGCCGGCAAGAATAACGGGAATTAATCTTAAGAGCACTGTTAAGTTTGAAGTTACTTTCTACTCAACAAATGAAACAGCCACAATAAATAAAGCTGACATTTGTCATTATAATGAAAACGAACTAAAACACTCACTTGATTCTGTATCAAATAAACACAAAGAAAGTTATAAAAAAGCCCTTACTGAAATAGAAAAGGCATGGGACAAATTTAATAGATTAAATATACTAACTACACCCCCTTTACAAAAAACCCCACTAAATATTTATAAGAATTTAGTGAAAAACAAAAAGGCTCTAACTTTAAGTGTGCCATTACCTCATCAAAAGTCACTAGGTAAAATTTTTAATTCTCAATCAGTTCAAACAGAAATGTTGGTGGATCTAAATGATAATGAAAAAAATTGTGATAACTGTCACTTGTATTATCTCTCCAGCCAGACTGATATGTGCTGACAGGCATTGAAACAAGCTTAGTGACCTTCACCTTGTTGTTATCAGCAAGCCCAGGTAGCTTGATCAATAAAAAGTCTCTCATGAGTTTATCACTATTAAAAAATGAATGGGTCACAGATGACACTATCCTGTTGTACTACGACAGACTTGCATCCTCTATTTTGCACTCAGATGATAATGTATTGATTATGAATGCTATAATAACACAAGTAATTAAATGTGGTCAAAATATAGATGATATTATTGCCCCCCTAGAGTTATCAAGGAAGACACACATATTTTTCCCAATCAATGATGCACAATTTCAAATAAATGAAAATGATCCGTCAGACACAAAACCTGTATAAAAAAGAAGGCTCTCACTGGAGCCTTCTGCTGTTTGTTAAAAGCAAAAAACAGTTTTTTTATTTTGACTCGTATGGAACTTATAATTTGATTCATGCCCAACAGGTAGCTAAGAGAGTAAGTAGATTTTTGAAAATAAATGTGGAGATTCCTTTTCAAGTTGTAACTGCTCCACAGCAGTCTAACTCTTTTGATTGCGGTGTTTTCCTGACTATCTTTACTGATGTACTCATGCAAATGATACAGAATGGTACACTAGATGTGTTACAAGTCGAGGGCAGTGTGTTACCTTGCACAGTGAGGCAGGCTAATGTTGTTACAAAGAGAGCTCAGTTGGCATCTTTATGGCACAACTTTCAACATTTAAAATCTGAAGTAATCTCTGATATGATGTTTCAATTTTCTGATTCCACTTCTGATCAACTACATCTAAATCGTAATAAATATAATGTAAACTGTTTATCAGTTCATCATGATCAAAAAAAATACAGCCACCAGTGAAAGGTGGGAGATTCCTTATAAAGGTAAGGGAAAGAGATTTATGGGAGGAAAAATTTTCAAAATAGATTTGAGAAATAGTTTTGACATGCTTCCAACAACAATTCAGGAAGACGAAATCAGTGAGGAAAACAGAACAATAAAAAGCAAAACTAATTTGAAATTGAAAAAAAAAACTAAACTTTAATAAGACAGAGAGCCTACATAAAGAACCCGTGAAGGTTGAAATGTATGCTGATAGTCAAGGGAAGGGTGTTCCGGAGATTATTGGTGCATGCAGTGGAGGGTATGTGCATATGGATGCTCTGGTTAAGTCTGGTGCAGATGTTGCTTATGTTTACAATCAGGCAACAAAGTCACAACTCCGACCTCTCATCTTGATGGCTGGAACCAATGACATGTCAAAAAAATCCCCTCAAGTCCTATACAATGAAATGGAAGGAAAACTTAAATCCTTAAGCAGTTTGAGGCCTGTATGTATAACAACTATTCCCCCTCGGTTTGATCAGCAGCCGAATGATGACACTCATTACCAGATAGCATTGACAAACAATTACATCAGAGAGCTTGTCTCGAGAATGAGTAATGTTAGCCTAATTGATCTGGACTATTTCCAAATGTATCACTTTTCCAAACACGGAATGCACTTAAACTATAAAGGGAAAAAGAAACTAGCTTACAGGATTATAGACTTTGTAAGAGAAATAACTTGTCAAAAACAACCAAGCATATAACAAACTCTAGAAATCATGGAGATTTATCACCTAACTCTAACAACTCTATTAAAAGTACAGTCAATATAATAAATTTACATATGGCAAAAGTGATTAAATACCATAGAAACAATGCAAGAGTAGGATTTGCACACAGCATTTCTAGCGATTTTCAAGATTCTCGCCACATGACAGCTGGAGTCGCTGTGGTCTTCAAAAATGAATTCGGAAAACCCATCACTGCACAACGTCTTACCAGCCATCTGGCTTTACAGAACACAGAAAATGGGGCTGCATTATACAGTTTAATCACCAAGGAAAAATATTTTGGCAAGCCAACCATATCAGACTATAATGCCGCGTTCAATGACTTAACTGAACACTTTAAAATCAGGGGCCTCAAACATCTCATTTGTTCTCCTACTGGATGTGTTAGGGATAAAGTGGACTTGACTCATTTTGTAAAAAACATTTTGAAGTTTCAACGTTGCACCAATGCCACAGTCACTATTGTATCCTATTTTCAAAAGTCCGTCCGAAGCCTACGTAATGGATTATCACACAGAGAATTTATAAACAGAATAAAGAATCTAATAAATGACGAAACAGAAAAATCAACTCCAACAGCATCCTGTGAGTCATCACTGTCCATGCATCTTGATGAGACTGTTAACATATCTTCAACCTCTCACGAGACTTCGACAGTAGAGGTTTCCCCATCACCTGAGATATCTGCTGGTTGTGAGAGTGTTGTAATAGTGCCGGGTGACCTCACATACTGTGATGCCCTAAAGCAGAGCAATTGTGGTAAAAATACAAGTGAAATTCTTCATGTGAATAATTTAGATAGTGATGAAAGAAATCGTACCGTCAATGACTCTCTAAGTATAAGTAATGGTTTAATTAACTCAATGGAAGTCAATTATTTTTTAGAGCAAAAGTAAAGCCAACCTCACAATGTAAGCTCCCCACACACAACAGTAGTTTAAACTGTAGCGGCGTAACCGTGTTTCATCAAAATATAAGGGGGCTTGAGTCATCAGTTGAGTCCTTAGAAATTACTCTAGTTGAATTAAATCCTGAAATCGTAGTACTCTCAGAACACAAAATGGTTCAACCAACATTAGAACAGATAACTATTTTAGACTACACGTTAATTTCCAGTTTTGCCAGACAAACTTCCCGAGGAGGTGGGGTCATTATTTTAGCTAAGCCGCACTTGAGTTTTAAAAAGATCAATCTAAATGAAATTGAGCAACTAAACAGTGAAACTGTTTTTGAATGTTGCACTGTTGAATTTAAGAATATTCTCCCACTTAAACATTCAAATTTATTAATAGTTGGGCTTTATAGAAATCCAATTAGATCAAATGACACAGCATCGACTGACAGACTAAGTGAAATGTTAGAAATTTTGACAAGAAAATTTGATAATATTGTGGTCATTGGCGATATAAATATTGACTTGACAGAACACAGCAGGAGGGCTAGAAACCTCAATAACGTTCTGGTAGCCAATGGCATGACATTTTTGGTAGATTTCCCAACCAGAATTACAGAAACATCAGAAAGTTGTATAGATAATATTTTTACAAATATTGATAAAAATCTGCTTAGTGTAACAGGAATAAATACTCAACTATCCGATCATGATGCCCAATTACTAGTCTTAAAATCCTTAAATAAAGAAACAAAAAACAGAAAGTCCACAGTGATATCAGAATTTTCTAGAAAATTCTCTGAAACAAACATGTCCAAATTTTCTAAAGCATTACAATCAGAGTCATGGCATAATGTATATATGGCAGAACCTTATTGTAAATATGATGTTTTTTATGATACATTTATGTTTTATTTTAATTTATTCTTTCCTAGAAAATTAAATAGAAGTTTTAAAAATAAAAAGCCATGGATCACTAAAGACCTTAAATCAGATAAAGTAGAAATTATTGAACTGAGTAAGGTAGCTAGAGAAACTCAAAATAACTCCCTGTTTTTAAAGGTGAAAAAAATGAATAAATCATTTAGAAAAAAAATGTATGAGCAGAAAAAGCGACATTTTTCAAAAACTCTTAATTTATCTTCAAATGTTAACAAAACCACATGGAAAATAATTAACAATGAGGTAGGGAAAAATACTTCAAGTGAAAAAAACATTACTGTAAACATTCAAGGTAGATCTGTTCATGATCCTGCTGTTGTGTGTGAGAGTTTTAATAATTATTTCCTGAATTATGTTGAAAGCAACATTATACCTAAACTAGATAGGAATAAGACTATGACTAATGAAATCAATCAAGTCAGTACTACCAACCTATGTATGAATGATAATTATAATGTTTTTAAGTGTAAGCCAATAGATGAGAAGGAAGTATTAAAAATAATTGATAGTTTAAAGAATAAAAAAAGTTCAGGATTTGATGAAGTACCGATAAGCTTAATAAAAAGTTGTAAATTTCAGTTGGTAAAACCAATTTCTCATTTGATCAATTCATCCTTCATTTCAGGCTTGTTTCCAAGCAAACTCAAAATTGCCAAAGTAATACCGTTTTTTAAAAAAGGAGAAAAAACTGATATTCAAAATTATAGACCAATATCCATGCTTCCCACTATCTCTAAAATTTTTGAAAGAGCCTTTTGTGAGCAACTAGTCAATTTCTTAGAAAAAAATAATTTAATTCGTGACTGTCAACACGGTTTTCGTAAGGGAAAGTCTGTCATTACGGCAGCAACGGAATTCATTGAATCTGTAATTAATTCATTGGATGAGAACAGAAAGGTAATGGGAATATTAATGGATCTGAGCAAAGCTTTTGATTCTATTCCTCATTCATCTCTTTTATTTAAATTATATAATTTAGGGCTAAGGGGTCAATCATATGATTGGATTGAATCTTACTTAAGTAATCGAAAGCAATTTGTCGAAATATCTCATCAAGATGGTAAACATTTCAGAAATCATTACAAATCTTCAGTGAAAACAATTAAATATGGTGTCCCACAGGGCTCCATTTTAGGTCCCATTTTATTTGTTTGCTTTTTAAATGATTTTCCAAAACTGTGCTCTTCGAGTAAAATTTGTTTGTATGCTGATGATACAAATATAAATATTAATGCTCCATCTTGGGAAGAAATTGAAAGTAAGCTGGATGAGAACTTAACTCATCTCTGTCAGTATTTTAATCAAAATGGTTTGCTTTTAAATTTAGAAAAAACCAACTGTATAGCTTATCAAACAAAGAGTTGGAAAAATAAACCTTTTAATTATACTGGTAAAATTGAAATTTCTCAGGTTAAAGAGATAAACTTTCTAGGGTTAACATGTGACATGAATTTAGACTGGGATCTTCATGTTATGAAAGTTTTGTCCAAAGTATCATCCGGTATATTTGCAATAAGAAACACTTTAAGAATGGTTTATTTTGCATACATACATTCCACCATTTATTTTGGTATATCCTTGTACGGTGCAACAAATTTAAAAAATCTTGAATCAATCTTAATAATGCAAAAGAAGGTAATAAGAATCATATTAAATTTGAAACCTCAAGTTTCAGTTAAAGAAAAATTTGCCGAACTACAAATTCTCACTGTCTATGGAATGTACATTTACGAAGTAGTACTATCCATTAGGTCAAAAATCGGACAGCAGAAACTTAATGGCGATAATCATCATTACTATACTAGACAGCGGAACGAATTAACCATTCCCTCTCATCAATTGGCACTATTTTGTAAAAAACCACAGTATGCAGGAATAATATTTACTAGTAAATTACCTGAAAATATCAAATCAGAAACATCTTTATCAAAATTTAAGGACAAACTTAAAATATATTTAATAAATAAAACTCTGTATTCACTTGATGAACTGTAACAGTAACACAAATGTAAATTACAAATTTCATATTTTATTCACTTCTATAAGGATATTATTTTAATCATAATTTTGCAAAGACATGTATATGGTATGTATTAATTACTATTTTAATTTCATTGACCTAGGTTAATACTTGACACCATTCAATGTATTCTTGTAATACTAATGAATACAGAAGATATAAATAAATAAAATAAAAAAAAATCATCTTGTTAGAAATAAAAAGAAACTGAGAAGTGTGACTGATTGGATGCACCAATATGTTCCGAATATGACAAATAATTCAAAAATTTGTGATACTTGCCGAAAGGAGATAGCATTGTTGAAAACACAAAAAGAGCCTGATTCAGATGATGATCCAACATTTTCTGTCCCAACTACAAGTTCTATTGTAGATAACATAATGTCTCCCTTCAAGAACTTGGGGAATCGCCCATTGACAAAAAGAAAATGTCTCGATCTAAACAGTATTCTGGATCAAAAATGAAAAAAATTTAATCTTCATTGAGGCGAACACTGTTTCTTTTGTTTCGGGATTCCTCCTCAGAGGATGAGGAACAAAACCTTGAGGAATCAGTTTTAAGCCACCTTAAAGATAGTTTTGCCAATTCAAGTAGGAAAAAAAAGATAATGCGTTTGACTTGTTTACCTGACTATTGGAGTATCCACAAGACAATACGGGAATTTAATGCTTCCAATTATATAGTAAGACAGGCAAAAAAGCTGGCAAGTGAAAAAGGAATTTTAGAAAGTCCTGACGAAAAGCCAGGAAAGACTTTACCAAAAGAAATTTCAGATACAGTAATTAAGTTTTATGAAAATGATGAAATTACTAGAGTCATGCCAGGCAAAAAAGACCACATTTCAGTGATAGGTGAAAACGGAGAAAAAATTCATGTTCTGAAGAGACTAATTATGTGTAATCTTGAGGAAGCATACACACTTTTTAAAGACAAAAACCCTCAAATGAAAATTGGATTCTTGAAATTTGCAGAACTGAGGCCCAAACAATGTATTTTGGTAGGGAAAAGTGGTACACACTCAGTTTGTGTATGTACCACTCATCAAAATGTAAAATTAATGATTGAGAATGCACATTTGGGATTGTTGAGTAATGGAGAGTTTTCATCCTACAAACATTTCCTTGCAAGGATCCTATGTAATCCTCCTTCTATAGATTGTTTTATGGGAAGCTGTTGTTCTTGCCCAGGTACTGGGGAAATAAAGAACTTTTTTGGAGAAATCTTTGATGAAAAAATGATAGAAAATGTAACTTTACGTCAATGGATTACAGTAGACAGGTGCAACCTTGATACTCTACGAAAAACTTCCATTGAATTCCTTGACATGTTACGTGAGAAACTTACCTTATTAGTTCGCCATGATTTTATTGCTAAGCAGCAAAGTTCATTCATGGCTGAAGCAAAAGAAAATTTGATGCAACATGAGTTAGTGGTTACTTTAGATTTTTCAGAGAACTATAGTTTTGTAGTCCAGGATGAAGCCCAGAGTTATCACTGGTCAAGTGATTATGCTACAATTCACCGCTTTGTAATTTATTACAAAAAAAATTATTTAGTAAAACATGTTAGCTATGTTATTATTTCCGAGTGCTTGGAACATAATACAGTAGCAGTTTATTGCTTTCAAAGAAAATTAATACAGTTTTTAAGAAAATATTTCCAATCTGATTTAAAGAAAATGTTATATTTTTCCGATGGTAGTGCCGCTCAATATAAGAACAAGAAAAACTTTTCTAACCTATGTTTTCACAAGCAAGACTTCGGGATTGATGCAGAATGGCATTTTTTTGCCACAGCACATGGGAAAGGAGCATGTGATGGAGTTGGTGGCACAGTTAAGAGGTTAGCAACAAGAGCAAGTTTACAAAGATCTTACACTGACCAAATTCTGACACCACAACAGCTTTTGGATTGGTCAGTCCAAAATATTAAAAATGTTAACTTTGAATATGTTACCCAAGAGGAGTATGTAGAAACAGAACATTTTTTGAGTGAACGATTTAAAAAGACAGAGCCCATCAAGGGAGCACAGCAGTACCATGCGCTCTTGCCAATTGAAGAAAACTTAACTAAAATTAGAGTGAAAAACTTTAGTTACGACACAAGTAACTGTACAGTCCCCACAACCAGAATGATTGAAAAACTACTGATGACAGAAATTAAAGGTTATGTTACTGTTAAATATGTTACTGTTTTACAACAAGGTTAAAAATAATATCCTAGTAAGTAAGGTAAATTCTAAGAATTATATTGCAGGAATCCACTTAAGTTGTGCTTCCACTAACAATAAAGATGTACCAGTCAAATCTCTTAAATTGCTGCAATGGAATATACAGTCTCAAGTAAATAAAGTTGACATTCTAAGTATAATTGCATCTCAGAACCACTGTGATGTTATATCATTGTCAGAGCATTGGTTATGTGAAACTGATATTCAAAATATTGCTATACCAGGTTTTTATGTAGTATCTTTTTTCAGTAGATTGAACAAGAAGCATGGTGGCTCTGTTATACTGGTAAGGGAAGGTATACAATCTTATCAATATGACAAAATCCCTGTTGTTTCAGAAGAATTGGTCTTTGAAATGTCAACCGCTTTTCTTCCTGATTATAAAACCATATTAGTATCCTTTTATCGATCACCCAAGAGCAGCCTGCTATCGTTCTATAGAAAATTATATGAAGTTCTTGCAAGCTTACATTACAAAAGCTTAAATATTATTGTGGCTGGTGACTTTAATGTGGATTTTCTGAGCAATTCAAATGATATAATAGAGCTTAAAAATTTAATTTATAGTTTTGACCTAAGTATTACAGTTTTGGAGATTTCATGACCAAACTTACTTACTAGTGGCTCTGATGGCACTTGCATTGATAATGTTGTTACTTCAATTCACCCCGACAGATGGAGTACATGTGTGCTACATACAGGTGCTTCCGATCATAACCCTATTCTATTTCAAACATCTATTGAAGTTTCATGTCCTAGCAAGCTATCACTCTTAAATATGAACATAAATAGAACTGTAACTCATTCTAATTCTACAGCTTTGATACATTTTTTAAATAAAATTAGCTGGCTAGATATTTATGGTAGCAATGTTGATATTAATAGCAAATTTGGTTTATTTTTTCACTATTTGCTCTGGGCAGTAGATTGTGCAATGCCTCTGAAAACCTTTTCTCATAGAAATAAAAAGCCAAACACCAACTGGTACCACCAAGGTCTGGCTACTATGAAGCTTGAATTAGATAAACTTTATTACATAGTTAAAAATTCTACTAATCTCAACAAACTAATACTGGAAAAGTATAAGC
Source organism: Stictocephala bisonia (assembly GCA_035578905.1). NCBI lineage: Eukaryota > Metazoa > Arthropoda > Insecta > Hemiptera > Membracidae > Stictocephala > Stictocephala bisonia. The sequence goes on along the minus strand of JAQJVL010000549.1, from coordinate 210,304 downwards.
AGGCAAAAAAGTGCTACAAAAATGAAATAATAAAAGCCAAGTTACTTTTTAATAACAAAACTATAAGTAGCTCTAACAATAAAAATAAAGCAATTTGGAACTTAATTAAACAAAATCAGAAAGGTAATAGTAAGCCTCTGTCTATTCCTGAAAATCTGTCACCTGATTCTTTCAATGAATACATTATTGATTGTATTGAAAAAATTAGAGGAAATATTCCTGCCAATGTTAAGGACCATAAATTTTATTTGAAAAAAATATACGATAATAATTTATTAACAAATAAGTCTGCTTTTATTTTTCATGAGTTTTCAGTTGAGTAAGTTTTTAGAACAATTAATGAATTGAGTGGCAGTGCCTGTCTTGACTACTATGGACTAAGCTCCAAAATTCTAAAGATTTGTGCTAAGAACATATGTGAAGTTTTAACCTATCTTTTTAACCAGAGTATACATCAATGTATATATCCAGATGTTTTCAAGATAAGTAATGTTATACCTATACATAAAAAAGGGCCTAAAGATCACTTATGTAACTACAGGCCAATTTCCATCATTCCAGTAGTGTCAAAGGTCTTGCAACGGCTTGTCCACAGGCAGATTGTAGATTTTCTTGAGGATAATTGTCTTTTTTCTGAAAGACAATTTGGATTCAGATGCAAACATAGTACAACCAAGGCAGTCTTATCTTTGATTAAAGATTGTTATGAGGGATTGGAAGATAAAAATAATGTTGTCTTCATGTCTTTTGATATATCCAGGGCCTTTGACACACTGGATCACAGTGTCTTGCTGGATAAATTAACATTTTATTTTTCTGACGATTCTACCATTAAATTTTTTAAGTCTTACCTTAATAATCGACAACAGGTGGTTTATAAGAATGGCAGTTTTTCATCACTTCTCCAAGTTGAGCATGGTGTGCAGCAAGGTTCTATATTCGGACCAACCCTATTTATTCTTTACATTAATGATCTCCCTGTTAACATTAGTGGTCCCAATATACTAAGTTTCTTGTTCGCGGATGATTTGGGTTTGAATATCAAGGCTAAATCATCTGTGGAAGCTGGTGATATGCTGGATGTGTCGTCTGACATTATACAGGGCTGGTGTAGTGCAAATAAGCTGTTACTGAATGGAGAGAAGGTACAGGACTTGGTACTTAGTCTTAGTTTACATAAAAATGAAAGCTCTTCATTAAAATTCTTAGGCATTTCTATCCAATCAGACTTGAAGTGAACTAGTCATATAGACAATACTTCTGCCAAGTTAGCTAAGGGGCTTTTTGTCTTACGCTCCCTAAGGAAGAGTGTTACTCCCAATGTCCTTCTATTCATTTATTATGCTTACATACATAGTCATCTCAACTATGGTATTGAATTGTGGGGCAATTCTGGATATTCATCCAAACTTTTTACAATGCAAAAAAAGATATAAGGTTAATTTGTGGAGTATCAGGACAAACTCATTGTAAGCCCTATTTTAGAAGTCTGGGTATCATGTCCTTGCCTTCTATGTATATTCAATCAGTACTGTTATACACCAAAGAAAAAGTGAATGAATTACCTAAATGGGCAGACACCCACCAGCATGACACTAGGCATAAAAATAATCTTAGTGTAAAGAGATGTGTCTACACAAGTACAATGAATAGTGTGGAACACCAGGGCATCCGATTGTTCAATGCTCTACCTGATTATATCAAAGTGTTGCCTTATACTAAATTTAAGACATTTTGTAAGAGACTACTAACTAATAATTGCTTGTATAATATTAGTGAATATTATGACATTGTGAAAACATCACTGTAACTTAGGCTATTGACGTCATACTTTTTGTAAAGTTTTCGACAAATAAAATCTTGAATTAATCTTGATGACAAATGGTGGTTAGCTTATGTATTTGAAAAAAATGAAAATGAAGATGAAGTTAAAGTTACATTCCTACACCCCTCTGGTCCTGCCATATCTTTTTCATATCCAATTGGAAAACCTGACATTATTTGGACATTAACGAGTGAAATTTTGTGTAAAGTGGACCCAATCACACCTACAGGGAGAATATACAAACTTTCAAAAGAGGATAGTGACCGTTCAAATGAAGCTTTGAAGCAAACTTTGACATATAATATGTAGAAACAACAAAATAAGCCTTTGAGTTTGAAAATTCACTCCTTACTATCCAAATAAATGTGTTTTGTACCAAAGGTAAGCTGCAATAAATGATCATAGATAAGTTGCTCTACCATTTTTTAAAACTTTAAATACTAAGTAATTTAGATATTTAAATTGCTTCCAGTTATGTTCAATGTATGCCTACCTGGTAAAAAAGTTTACTTTAGTAAAAGGAAAATATTAATTAGGAAAAACTAAAATACAGTACTAAATATATAAGCCATTATAATATTAAGAAAACGACTATAAGCTACAAAATTTTATGAAAACTGTTTGAAAATATTTTTTTTTAAACATGAACCCATAGGAATCCCACTTTCAAATTGTTATATTACTTTACTAAATACATTAGATAAAACATATATTTTTTTGAAAAAAATTCAAGGTACGCATTTTGAAAAAATCAAAATCAAAATTTGAAAATGAAATTTGTGAAAATATTTTTTCTCTCAACATATGTTGTGTGACATATCAAATGAAAGGGCATAAAAAATGCAAGAAAATGACACTTGTTTCAACTCTATCTTATCTAGGAGGGTCACAATCACATTTTCAAAATTTTTCGGTCAGACAATTTTGGGCCGATTTTTACAACTTTACGTGGCTGTAAAATCTGAACGGGTTGAGATTTTTCAATAAAATTTGGTATTTTTCTTATTTTTTGATAGTTTTAACCTATGTACCAAATTTCATCAACATCTGAAATGGTGAGGTTCAAAATGCTATAATTCTGTGTTGATTTGACACGGACTGACCCTGACGTCCTCGGGTATAAAGTACCCCGTACCAAGTGATTGACTAAGATTCAGAAAAATCCTCGAGCAATCGCTTCTACTAAAGTCTCTAACAAAAAGAGGTTCTTCACGTGTAGTGTTATGGCGCACACAAACATCCAAGGCGAGAGCAGGATGATAGTCCTCTGCAGGAAGAAGAAGATCCAGAGCTTCCCTCATGTAATAATACGAAGAAGAAATTACTAAGTCGAGTATAACACCACGGGCATTGGCAATAGTGTTAATTTGTTGAAGTATGTTCAAGTTCATCATGTCGATGACCAGACTGGATGACCTGCACTTGAGAGTTGGTAAATCACAAGACCAATTCGTACTCGGCAGATTAAAGACTCCTAGGAGTAAAATGGAAGAGGATCCCGATTCATGGGAAAGAAGCTGCACAGGTCAGCATATACATGGAACGGCTACTGAGGAGGTATATAACAGGCGCCAAGTAGTAAAGGTCGATGTGCACCATATTGAAGAGATAGAATAATATTTTCAGATTTGGGTGACAGAGTAGGCAACACTTTGATAGGGATGAGTGAGCCAATCGCAACAAGAACACCACCACCGCTGGACTTGCTGCTAGTAGCGGGACAACGGTCAAATCTATGGACATTATAATTGGATAGACCAAGCTCAGAGTCGGTGATGTCCGATGTAAGATTTGTTTCAACCAGAACAATAACGTAATAGACGCACGTTGAAACTGCCCTTTTTAAGTTATCCAGTTTAGTTCTTAGGCCATTGACATTCTGGTAGTACATGTGTAACTTGTTGCGATTGGGCCTTTCTAGTTTTATGCTGATACAATTTTAGGGATTCCGTTCCAATATTTAATTTTCAGCCCGGCCTCTCCAGCATCGGTACGGGACTTCAGATCCTTCCGCAAGTGGCTGAGCTCAGTGGCGGCTTTTGACCTAGTAAAGTGGGGGTTCACACACCGTGGGTTTTGGGGTGTACGGAGTAAAGCACAACAAGTAAAATGTTGTAAAAGCACACAAGTAAAATGTTGTAAAAATTATACGCTTAAACATACATTTTAAAATTGTTAACAACATATTTTAACGTAGTTAAAAACCATACTTAACCAAACAACAGATTTTAAAAGGAGTGGGAGTGGTGCACACGGCAAGTGTGCACTGCTGGCTTCTATTACAAGACGGCCCCACCACCGCCTTCCAGACAGAACAGCTGATTAGGCCTTGCATATACGCTATGGAGCACAACCAGGACTGTGCGACAGTACTGCGGGATTAGCGGAAGCTAGCTGAAGGCGCCTCTTTGAGTTTTCTTACGTTTAAGAGTTTAAAAATTGAAATTTCGTAATTTCAATGTGTAAATAATTTAACCTAAACTTTAAATGCGGTTCATTTTCTTTTTCAAATCTCACAGGGGGTTCACGTGCTCACGTGCTCTTATGGAGTAGCCGCCACTGGCTGAGCTTTTTCCTTTCACACTTGGTTCGGTCTCTTGAGATAGACGCATTGGCGAGGGATTGGTCAAGATTCTTCATGAAATCCATGACAATAGCTTGTTCTTTGAAAATAACTTTTAGAGGTCTAGGTCCATTGTCAGACAGTTTCCCAATTCTATAAGTCTTAAATCCTAAGTCATGATTAGGCTGACAGAATTTATTTACCAGTAGGGTTACATTAATGTTATTGACTCTCGAGGCTACATTAGAGCTTTTAGATTCAACAAGCCCATATACTATGATATTTCGTGAGCAATTACTTCGCTCGGAAATTTCTTCAAAGATGGTATCGCAATTGACAGATTCTGGAGTTGCTATTTTCAGGGCGCTAACCTCTTTCTCAGGGGAGTCAAGCCACTCTTCTGCCCCTAGAATCCTGGGTTCCAAAGAAGCAAGTGTCTGGTTAACCCTGCAAGTTTGTTTTCATAGCAACAATATCTTCTGGTACTCCAGCCAATTTATTCATCATATCCAACATTTTATCGATCTTGTCAGAAAATACATAGAAACGAGCCTTCAATGTGTTGAGGTGTGATTTTCGGGATTAGTACAGTCGACACGATTGTAAAACCATTTTTTCTTGTTGTTTGAAGATAGAGCCGCGGACTCAGTCTCAGAGTTGTTGACACACGAGGAATGGAACCAACGACACATTTGATACCTTTTTCAGAGTCAAGAACCTTGTGCATAAACACTACGCAAACCTCTTCATCAGGTACCAGATCCATGATTAAGGGGAGCGCACTCAATGAGAAGCAGGTATTTATTTTCTTTTGGTCGGTAGTATGGACTTGCCAGGGCTGATTACATTCTGTTCGATTTGCTTCACATTCATCGACTGTTGGAAATTCTTGCCGAACGTAATTATGATCAAGTAATTGAGGATTCATAATGTGTAATTTGCTCGATAATAACGATCCTAACCTAACAGGAACAGAATAAATTTATATTAAATTAAGACTTTAGAACGTAATAACAACAAACAAATATATAGGGTTAATAAGATTTAAAAACACAATTAAAATATGATTAACAGCATAAACTTGAAAAAAATAATATTAAAACTGACAAAAATTGAGGAGAAATAAATTGTAAGTGCTTTCACTACTAGTAACACCAGCTGACTTATGACACTTTCTAAGCTGTAACCCAGCTACATGGGGACAAAGTGTTTGGGAGATTGTAGGCAACAGGTTGGATGCTCGGTCCTCATAATACCGACATGGCGTCCGCTCTATGGTTGCTATCGGCGTGGACACTACTAGAGAAGTCTGGGGTGTCCATGTTGGGTGGTAGTCATTGTGCGGATGTTGTGTGTGGGAGATAACTGACTATCAGGCTTGTCAATTAGCTGAAAATCAGACCAGCACTACGTGGTTCGGATTCCACGTACAGCTGTAGGTCCCTTAGTTGCCCTGGCTGTTGGGCTATTAATAAATTGCCCTTTCTGAGGAACAGTTGAACTCAGTTAGTAACCAGACTACACTCATCCTACACTCATGTAACCATTCATATTCGCCTTAAAATACCAACAACGTTGTGTCGGCGTCTCATATGTAAGAATAAGAATAAGGAATAGTCGGCCTTAGTTTGTAACAATGACTTTAAAATTGCTTGTTATTTAAATATTGAAATGTCTTTATATGTATGATGTGATTGCTATGTGATATGCACAACTGTATCATTATATAGCTTAACCAATAATTAGTTGTTAGTTGATGTTGTCTATTGCTCATGTTTGTTACTTAATTACAATAAAATTTTATTTATTTATTTATTAGGCCTACATTAGCTCATTTACACTCATCACACTCATTCGAAATCCATATTCGCCCATATCTTGACAATCTGCGTCTTAAGAATAAATAAAATGTTAAACTAAGAATGACTGAAACTTTCAGCGCTCCTAGCGGAAAAACGGTTAAGTATATTAAAATAATGCCCAGAGAAAAAGTCTTAGAATCACTAGTTAAAACTAAATCCATTATGAAAAATTTGGTTACTATAAGTCATTTCAAAGTTGCTCGTTAATTGGAAAATGGCTACCAAATTTTAAAATTTGAACTACGATATTGTAATCTTTTTGTATAAAATGTATTGAAGAGATTTTCAACATATTAAATTGAATAAAAATGCTTATTATGCACTTACTTGCCACCTCTGAAAATACAATTTCTTGTTGAAAAAGTGGTGAAATATAAGGTTATATCTCTTGAGGAGCTTGATTTCATTGGCCGAAAACTCGTTTTTACCTAAAAATCTAAAAACTACTTTTTTATCTGGTAGTGAAAAACTTTTTTTGATTATCGTTATTTTTCAACAACTTTTTTTTATTTCTCGTGCTTTTTATGCTGAACACAAACATATAACTGGTTTTGTAGTCAAATTATTTTTTCAGCCCGAAAAATGCATGTTTTACTAACATAACCTAACTTATCCTAATTGTCTATTTTCTCAACAAAAATTTGTAATTTGCGTTAAATTCGAGTGTTTGGCCTCCATGACAGCCTGCCGGCCATCACTCCGGTGGGAATATAGGTGAATTCAGATTTTGTGATTAATAGTTGTTGTATATAATGATTGCGTAATAGCGGCTAATCGTGATTCGCCTCGATAGTATTTTTTCAGTTATATCTTAAGAAATAGTTATAATAAACAAAATAGTTTTTAAATTTGTATTCAGTGCAAAAAACACATCAAAATATAAAAAGATAATTAAAATACAGTTTAAATTAATGGAAGTATGACAAAAATACAAAAGTTGTGACATTGGTTTTTTCAAATTTTTCGGTAAAATACGTTATATCCGCGGAATAAAAAGCATATCTCATGAAAATACTGCCAATTCTTGACCCATTTGAAGAAAAATGTTCCAAATTTGTTTGGGGGCAATGAACTGCATAAATGCCATAAATAATGCATTATAAGTTAAGTTTTAATTTTGTAATGGCATAACATGTCTCTTTAATAAATTGTTAAAATATGGAATTCTGAAACTTTCAGCGCTCCTAGTGGCGATACGGTTAAGTATATCAACATTCTTAGAATTACTAATAAAAATTTAAACTATCATAAAAAATAGGTGTTCTCATAAGAAATTTCAAAATTGACCGCCATATTGGAAAATGGCAACTGAATTTTAAAATTTGACCTACGTAATTGTAATTAGTATAAAAATGAGGTAAAGTTTTCCCCATTTAGTTTGCTGTAAAATCAACACTTTTTTAGATCCCAATTGTGGCCACCTTGAGTTGATCACCCTGTATAATACATTTAAGGTTAAAATTGTATTAGTGCTAAAAATAATGACATTAGGGTTATAGCCTATTTATGAACGTAGGCTTGTGAACCATAAAAATAAAATTCTGCTAATCAAGAGGTTTTTATTGGCCAGAGTTAAATTTGTATGGTAACAATATAAATGATCTGATAACAGAAATAAATTATGTGTAGGAAACAATGTATGACAGGTATTCATGATACAATCTAAGAGATTCAATAGTATAATAACCTGAACTAAATGTTATGTGCTGATTACATATATTTTATTCTTAACAAATATTTTAAACATTTGAAAATTGTTTAGTACTACACAAATTCGTTTAGTATTTATTTAATTTATCTGCATTATATGAAAATTACAATAATAAACAATTGTAGGGAGTAAACTTGGTTAAAATTCTCTTTAGATTGCTGAAAAAAATGTTAACATACCAATAAATTCCAATTGTCTGATGTAACTGAATATTAAAGTATTTAGTAGACAGTACAATATTTACTAACCTCCAAACAATCAAATTATGACCTCTGATCCAACAAGGTCACATATGGTTTGCAGACTACAGCTTTTGTGGAAGAGTAACTTATTTAATTTTGACTAAAGGTATAGTTCATAGAGGTTATATATATTGGTATAATAGAAGGTCTATGGTAATGCATTGTAAAGAGGTATACCATTATATTCAAAACGACTGTCATAAAAACATGTTTTATGTCGAGGAACAGATATTGTGTTAATACCTCTTGTGCTGTGTTTACGAGTTATTGTATAATAGATGGTAATGTTGCCTCACAAAGCCATTACATTCAAAGATGTACAGACTACAAAAAGTAAGATTTTCAATTCCTGGAATAGGAGTTTGCATGTGAAGCGGGGATGGTTTCAAAAAATAGCCCACAAATCATTTTTTTTAATTTTTATATAAAACTTGTTTAAAGTTTAAATACGAGGCTAGATTATCAACTTAACTAAGAACAGGGTTTTCATTTTCAAATCGGATGCTAGAGATTCAATTGGAACTGTTTTGTACTCATACTTCAGTTGAAATCCAACTAAGCGAATGAGTCTATGTTACATTTTCTAAAGATCACCTCTCAGGTATACCTCGTGATAAGACCTAACAACACTGGAATATTCTAGCAATGATCTTACAAAGGTAAAAAAGGCTTGATTATTTCTAGTTTTAAAACACGCTTTAAAGCTCTGAAAAAAACTGTTCAGAGTGTTCGTAGGAAAAGTAAGATTTTCAATTTCTGGAATAGGAAATTTCACGAGAAGCAGGGATGCTTTCAAAACAAAGCCTGCATGTTTTTTTATTAATTTTATAAAATTTTAAATACAAGGCTAGATCATCAATTTAATTAAGAACAAGGTTTTCATTTTCAAATTGAATGCTAGAGATTCAATGGAAACTGTTTTGTACTTATACTTCAGTCGAAATCCAATTAAGCGATCCAATCCAATAAGTCTATGTTACATTTTTGCAAGAGTACCCCTCATGTATACCTGGTGATAAAACCTAACTACACTGGAATATTCTAGAATTGGTCTTACAAAGGTACAAAACAAGAGCTTGATTGTTTCTAGTTTTAAAACACGCTTTAAAGCTCAGAAACCGAATCCCAGAGAGTCGTTAGCTCTTCATGAAATCGCAGCAATGTGACATTTCAGCTGAGAGAGGGTAAAAAGTATACTCCAAGATCATTGATCTTATGGCATCTCTGTAGAGGCCCGCTGTCAAGGGAATATTTATATTGCACGTGGTTGAATACCTAGTCCTTAGAAGTGATATGACTGAGCATTTCTTCCTATTTAAACTCATATTATTAGAACTGTAACAATCCTCCATTTGGCGAATGTCATTTTGAAGTTGATGATGACTTCAGTGTATTGATAATAGAAAATATATTGAAGTCGTCAGCAAACAAAAGACATTTGTAAGATACAGTCTCTACAATATCTTTTATAAATATGCTGAAAAGCAAAGGACCCAGGTGCGACCGCAGAGGTGGCTGCTACAAATCTTACTTTTAATTTCCTGTCTTCAGGTAGCTAGCTATCACATATGTTACTCCATATATAATAGATATACCTAGGAATCAGGTATGAAAACAACTATAAATGTTTGAACCATGGCCGTATCATGGTGAGTATATTCCTGGAACGAGGACTGAGGATTAGTTAACATATTAATATTTTATGTATCTACCATTGGTAGAGAAGGGATGGATATCACGTCACCAACGGGAATTATTCATTTTAAGTCATGTAGATGACAGTACCAATTAACTATTGAATATTAAAATGATATATAAAGTAACATTGCATGTATTACACTAGTAAACGACTGCCGTAGATTACCAGTTATACCATAACATTCAAGTTTAGCTAGTAAATTATCATAGCTAGTAACTCTGTCAAAAGCATTTGGAAAGTTAAATATACTGCATCTACTTGGTAACCACTGCTGAAAGCATTTATTTTGTATGATTGATAAATCAACAAATTCGTATCGGTGGACTTCCCAAGAGAAAAGCCATGTTGTCTTGGTGTAATAGTTGGTTGCAGTACTGTAGAAATCTTTCTTAGAACCTACCTTTCAAAGTCTTTGCCAATAGAAGATTGAACAGCTATGTCTGTAATTTGTGACGCAGCTTGGATCTCTTGTCTTATGTATAGGAACGATGAAGCTAAATGTCAGGAAATCTGCCACAATAGAGGGAGAGAGATTATGCAGTTTTGTAAGTGTTCTGCCAGTATATTACATCATTCATTCAGCGCCCAAGGAACAATTGAATCAGGTCTTGCACCCTTTAATTTATTCAAGCTTAACAACTAACTCTTTTCTAACTTTGTCGGTTAGCAAAACACATGTAGACATTGCACGGATTCCTGCAGAAGTAATAACAGTTGGAACTCTCGATTCTCTACCAAGACTGACAAGAAAAAGTCCGCAATCATTTTACACGGTGGTGAGGTTGGATGAAAAGACGTCATTTTGAAGGAGAAACATTCCAGAATTTGTATGCATTGTGTCTTGGATATGAAAAATATATCCCTGATAACAGATATTTGTTGGTTTCTTGCATTGAGCTCCCACACGGAAGAAATAATGGTAGTCAGAAATGGTTTTCCGAATCATTATCTTGATAATAACGATTTTTTTCAGGTCAGCATTAAAGCATAGTGAACCAACTTGGACGCTGTCATTCTCTAATTCATATGAGTATTTATTATGACAACTGACTTTACTGAATTCATAAACGAGCTAAACAGATCATCCACGTCCTTACCAGGATCCAGAACGAAGAACTTCATTGAGGCTAGGTGTGTGTGCACTGAAAAAATGTCTAATCACATGAAATCATAAATATATATATTGTATTGTGATTGACAATTAGTGATGAGGGTGGAAATATTATGCCTAAAGTGGCCATTGCCAAACTACCTATCGCCTATAGTGGGGGGGGGGGGAGGTTCGGCAGCGTTATACCATTGATTTTACTATATAAATATGGTATCTATGTATAGTAAAATCAATGGTTATACACTATTACGGGGAGAGTGGGGGTTTCTACGCAGCTTACGTAACCATTAACTATTTGTTTGAATTCCAGTTGAATTCAAATATGGAAGGACACAATGATATATAATAAATAATCGACTCAATAAAAGATGAAGGCGTTAGTTAGTTTAGTTTTCAATGCAACTGTTTATTTATTTGGCTCGGTATTTTAGATGCAGATTATGGTGGTCTTATTTCATATTACAGTCTAAAATCGGAAACAGATCCAAAATTGCTTTAAAGTGAGATTATAATAATTATTCATGATTAGGGCTGAAAGAACCCCATTTAAGGCAGGATATTTTGAGATAGTTGTTGATGGTCTTTGTTTTTAACCTTGATCTATATTTATAAAGGAGGATGTTTGTATATATATATACACACACACACACACACACACACATATATATATATATATATATATATTTATAAAAGAGGATGTTTGTATATATGTATATATATATGTTTGAAGTTTATGCGCTGCCAAACCATCCAACCGATCGCCATGAAACTTTAGGATGTTGTGCTGTATACTCCCGAGATGGTTTCTGTGAAGTTTGATGCAGATCCGTCCACAGGGTCCCGCCCCACGGGCTCCTAAAGATCCCATGTTATTCAAATGGAGAATCTGAATTGTTTACAAAAAACATATGACTGTGTGGTTTAATGTAGTTTCACATGCCATAAGCAGATTGAAGTTCTCACAACAACAGTACTGTATATGTTTTGATTTATTGTATTTCTACATTTCAACTTGAGAGTGTAGCACTCACTACTTTTACTTGATCAGGTGATCTGTATTTGGTGTTAACCTTTTTTCCTTGGTAATTAAAACATGTGTTGAAACGTAGAAATAAAAAATAAATAATTATTTGTTTTGCAGTTTACTTTTTATGACTTGCCTCCTAAAAAATCTAATATCAGTAGAAGAAGCAAAAATGCTCGAATTCTTTCAGCTATTAGGTTCTAAATCAAACTCAATATTATGACCGGCGAAGCGGGCGGGTACAGCTAGTATATATATATATATATATATATATATATATATATATATATATATATATATATATATATATATATATATATATATATATATATATATGTTTGAAGTTTATGCGCTGCCAAACCATCCAACCGATCGCCATGAAACTTTAGGATGTTGTCCTGTATACTCCCAAGATGGTTTCTGTGGAGTTTGATGCAGATCCGTCCACAGGGTCCCGCCCCACGGGCTCCTAAAGATCCCATGTTATTCAAATGGAGAATCTGAATTGTTTACAAAAAACATATGACTGTGTGGTTTAATGTAGTTTCACATGCCATAAGCAGATTGAAGTTCTCACAACAACAGTACTGTATATGTTTTGATTTATTGTAGATCTACATTTCACCTTGAGAGTGTAGCACACACTACAAAAAACCTTTACATTTATACACCAAATAAGAAGACCAAAAATATTGTTTACCCTCTTGCACTCATTTAATAAATAATGGTTTTTTCTATAATTATTTTTATTGCTTTATTTTGGTATGACAATGAAAAATGAAAGGTGAGACAACGTCTGCCGGGTTCAGCTAGTTTTGTATAAAATCAATAGTGTCAGGACGTTTTGGAGCTACTCTTGGCATTTTCTATTTCTTGGACCTGGCAACAGCTGACACTTAGAGGCGGCCATAGAATGGAAATAAAAGGAAGCTGCCGTCTGCTAGCTTGCAGGTCTTTCTCTTTGCTAATGATGACTTTGGAGACTGTTAGATACATTCTTTCGAACCTAGTGTCTAAGTGGCAGTATTTCTATCGTTGAATTACGACAGTCGATCTTTAAACAAGTTAGGATCAATTGCTACCCATATTTGTATACAATACAGTAAGTCTTTTTCGTGAAATTGATTTGTAATTTTAAAATTTGGCATGTTAAGGTTAGGTGTTTTCCAGGTTACCATTAGTAACAGTGGTTGCCACTAATATAAGCATACGTTACATAGACATCTGAAAAATACCATCACTTTAAAACTTTCCATTTACTAGTAGATGCATGGATTTATCACCAAAATTTAGATAGGAAGTGAATTCCTTACACGATATGTTTGTAGTCCTGAGTATGGGTCCAGGGGCCGCATTGTGTTGTAGACTGAATGTGGACAAGTGGCACCTAATGTACAATTTATGTATCTGTTATTGAACCCTTTTGAGGCCAGCGCCGAGTGCGCGAGTATTACCCAAAAAGGCCGAGTATTACCCAAAAAGGCCGGCCATCGGTGTGAAACTGCCCAGGATTTCCATCCAGTAAAAGGGAAAAGGGTAATTATGAGGGAGAAAAGGGTATTTTTTGAGGGAATTACGGGAAAAAAGTTAAATATTTCTCAAATTCAAGTTTTTATTAGCTAAATTGTTTCCTACACATATAGACAATTGCAAGGAAATAAAAAAACCAAACATATATTACGCAATTGGAAGAATATTACAGCACATTTCTTCTGGTGTGCCGCCAACAAACATAACCTCACTTTCGTAAACACACTATCAAACTGGCCGCTTAATTAATCGCCTATTTCAAAGTGCTCTAAGTTCTAAAAACTTCCGCGAAGCAATTTTTTCAACTTGGCACGTTGTACCCACGGGTAGTACCTTTCTTAATATAGTGCACTGGGTGGGCCCCATATCTTTAGTAAAGAGATATTTACTGATAAACTTAGCGCAAATAACCGTCAGTCGTAGAAATCGCCTATTTCAAAGTGCTCTAAGTTCTAAAAACTTCCGCGAAGCTATTTTTTGAACTTGGCACGTTGTACCCACGGGTAGTACCTTTCTTAATATATTGCACTGGGTGGGCCCCATATCTTTAGTAAAGAGATATTTACTGATAAACTTAGCGCAAATAACCGTCAGTCGTCGAAATCGCCTATTTCAAAGTGCTCTAAGTTCTAAAAACTTCCGCGAAGCTATTTTTTGAACTTGGCACGTTGTACCCACGGGTAGTACCTTTCTTAATATAGTGCACTGGGTGGGCCCCATATCTTTAGTAAAGAGATATTTACTGATAAACTTAGCGCAAATAACCGTCAGTCGTCGAAATCGCCTACTTCAAAGTGCTCTAAGTTCTAAAAACTTCCGCGAAGCTATTTTTTGAACTTGGCACGTTGTACCCACGGGTAGTACCTTTATTAATATAGTACACTGGGTGGGCCCCATATCTTTGGTAAAGAGATATTTACTGATAAACTTAGCGCAAATAACCGTCAGTCGTCGAAATCGCCTATTTCAAAGTGCTCTAAGTTCTAAATACTTCCGCGAAGCTATTTTTTGAACTTGGCACGTTGTACCCACGGGTAGTACCTTTATTAATATAGTGCACTGGGTGGGCCCCATATCTTTGGTAAAGAGATATTTACTGATAAACTTAGCGCAAATAACCGTCTGTCGTTGAAATCGCCTATTTCAAAGTGCTCTAAGTTCTAAAAACTTCCGCGAAGCTATTTTTTGAACTTGGCACGTTGTGCCCACGGGTAGTACCTTTATTAATATAGTGCACTGGGTGGGCCCCATATCTTTGGTAAAGAGATATTTACTGATAAACTTAGCGCAAATAACCGTCAGTCGTTGAAATCACCTATTTCAAAGTGCTCTAAGTTCTAAAAACTTCCGCGAAGCTATTTTTTGAACTTGGTACGTTGTACCCACGGGTAGTACCTTTCTCAATATAGTGCACTGGGTAGGCCCCATATCTTTATTAAAGAGATATTTACTTGTAAACTTACCGCGAATAACGGTCAGTCGCCAAAATCGCCTATTTCAAAGTTCTCTAAGTTCTAAAAACTTCCACGAAGCTATTTTTTGAACTTGGTACGTTGTACCCACGGGTAGTACCTTTCTCAATATAGTGCACTGGGTAGGCCCCATATCTTTATTAAAGAGATATTTACTTGTAAACTTAGCGCGAAAAACGGTCAGTCGCCAAAATCGCCTATTTCAAAGTGCTCTAAGTTCTAAAAACTTCTAAGTTCTAACAAAATTGAACTCAATTGTTTTGTAAAAACATTGTATATAATTTAAAAAATACAAAAGAATCTGATTTCTTTTTTTTATTTTTGTTTTTTTCACTTTGACAAGTAAAAATGGGATGAAGAAAAAATATTTTTACTGTGGGAAACATTTTTATTTCATTATTTACATATATTTGAATGCACACACAAACAAATCAAAATGTTTTTTGAAAAAACAAATTATTACTGTACTTTTGAAAAAAAAAAATGTAAATTGGACTAAATTTTAAATTTGAAACAAAATTGTATGTTTATTTTTTTACTCAAATATTTACTTTATTGGTTTTAAATGATAAAAACTAATATAAACTTCAATGTCTCACTTAGAACTAACTACAAAAAATCAAATCTACAATATTTTATATAATATAAGTAGCATATATAATACAAAAAACACACAAGTTATCTAGCACGTATGCTTAGGAAGGCACAAAGGGTGTACATCCTTATTACACTTTTTGCAAACAAAAGTTGACTTCTTTCGCTTCCCTCCTTGGCTTGTGCTAGCTTTGCTATAAACAACACAATTTCTTTCCATTTTGCGGGGGAGTTTTTGTAGAGATTCATCACCGATGGCCGCTCTCTGTACTGGGAGCGCCGCTTGGTCACCAAGCCACTCAGCTGTAAGACCGTCAACAATAGACACAGTAAACTGAACTCTAGACATGGGCTTGTCAGTATTCTCCTTGTATAATACGTACAGGTTTACAATCATTCTACTAATTATATGAAAAGTGACCTTTTTGCAGTACTTCAATGTACGACGACGTTCATCCAGGTAGCAATAAAGCATCTGATCAGATGAGTCGACGCCACCCATGTAAGAATTGTAGTTGCTAATAACTGATGGTCTATTTGTTATAAAAACTTTGTTCCCCCTTTTTTTAGACTTACGTTCACTTTTTGCTTCGGCCTTTGTAGAAAGCAGAACTACTTGTTTTTTTGGGTCTTCTTTAGACGGCTACCAAGCATTAGCATGTATTCTTTTCTACAGTACTTGTTATCCCCAACATTTAAAATTTGTTTCATTTTTGTTGGTATGCCTTTTCTATTCAGGCGTAATGAACCAGTCATGTGAGTGAGTTTTGAGTACAACGCTCTAGCAAGAGGAATTGAAGTAAAAAAATTGTCGATGAATACATGAAAGCCTTTATTCAAAAGATTACCTATTTGTAACAATGTCATAACAACAGTATGGCCTAGCCCTTTCTCTCTCTCGTTATTTTCGCTACCTTTAGCTCCCTTGTAACAAAAAAGCTGTAGGCAGTAATTAGATACACTATCGCAAAGAAGCCACAATTTTATACCCCATTTATGGTGGTGTTTTTTTGGCATATATTGTAATAATTGCGTGTGATTTTTTGTGCCCACCAAGCTCTCGTCAATTGATATCTGTTCATGTGGTGTATAATAACGCTTGAAAACCTTATTTGCGTGGTCAATAATTGGGGCAAATCTACTGCAAGGGTCATAGCCAGGTTGTTTTGGTTTAGGTAAGTTACGTACATTGACATATGAAAAATCGTAAAATTGCCTCAAAACGATTCCGTGCAAACATTTTGCCAAACCATGGAATATGCTGTGAGTCATTTTTTGACCAATACATGTCAATTGCTGGTTTTTTGTTCAACTCCATATTTATAAGTACTGTCAGAAATCCTTTTATTTCCACAAAACTGACCGGTCTCCAAAGTCGATTTCTAGCTTGGGCATCCAATTAGTGATTGTTCTGTTGAATGAAGTTTCTAGCATAATTATTAGTATGTGTAACTATGAGGTCTAAAAACGCAAATGGGAAAAATAGTTCAAAGTATGAGATTGGAGAAGAATTGCGAGGCGGGCAGTGTTAAGGGCCGGGATCTTCCTGGTAGCCAAAAGTATGTGCGTAACCGGGGTCATTATTCTCTACAATATCGTCCCACCCTTCTCTTTCATCTAAAGGACCTGAAGAATACTCACTCGATCTGTGGTCGTTCAAAAGATGCCCTCGTCCTTGCCTACCTCCTCTTCCACGTCCTCGAGTGTTCTCAGAAGTACCTGCAGGAGAGCTGTTGTCGTGAGTCAAGTCCTCATCCTCATCAGAAGACGACAAAACTGCGCTATTTCCTAAACGATTTGTAAGCCTACCAAGGAAACCACTAGGCCTACGGTCATCATTTGGGTAGAATGAAGGGTCCTGGTCAGTATCATCGGCTTCACTCACACTTGAATAGTCAGTTGAAAGACTGTCCCTAACTTCAACAGGCAGTTCTGGGGCTGAACTATTTACATTAGAACTATTTACAGAGTTATTTGCCGTACTGGTTGCACTCGAGTTGGGATCTGCCAACCTCAAACAAGAGTCATTTTCATCACTGTCACTCTCGGAAGACGCACTTGGTATTGCATTCAACTCGCTATCACTTAAAAAGCAATCGTTTTGAAAAACGTTTATAGTGTTTTCACTTAATGGTGATCGACTCATAATGAAAAAAGCTCATCAACTGTTTTCTTGCACAAGTAACACAAAGGGCTGAGATGGCGGCAGACTATAGACTGAGCAGGCGCGCAGTGCCGTCCCGCCAGAAAAGTCAGCTGAATCCCGCTAAATAATCAGCTGCACATCAGTAAACAGTTTTGCCAACTGACTAATGTAACTAAACACTAATCAGTTTTGCCAACTGACTAATGTAACTAAACAATAATATTTTAGTTCATCATGATACGGTTTTACATACGAGAAATAAAGGAAAACGGCGCCAAACTGGGTAGCCGGGCTTGCATTACCTGCTACTACGCAGTTAGCCGAACAACCTGCTGACAACGCTGTAAACAACCAGCGAACAAAAATACTAGTTAGATGTTTTTCACCATAATACATTTTTTTTCATATAAACTAACTCTTTACTAACCCAAAAAAAAGTTGAAAATAAAAAACACAAAATTTATAATTATAACAGCATTTTTCGCGGACGTCCGATTATACGGACGTCGGCCGTTTTAGCGTAGTTTTTGGACGTCCGTATATACGGACGTTGGCCGCAAAAGGGTTAATGGGCTTACTAAACTTCATTTACAGTTTTAGTAGAATCTTGGTTATATGAGTCGCAATCAACCGAGCCTCTGGGTTAACTGAGCTAATTATCTGAAGATGGAAAATAAAGCTATTAGTATGAGGACAGCATTAGCATCACGACAGTCATATAATTGCAATCAGTGTCTATTGGCTGTTGGTGCTGGGTTAAGGGGCTGCAGGGGCGTCATGTGACATATTTATGATACTGTAACCTACTACAAATTCTAGGAATAATTTTCCCACCCAAATGCATTCACTAACAGACACCTTTGGCAGTCGACTGCAAATGTGATTGTGTTAGTGTGTTGACTTATGATTTTACAATCCAGTATTAGATATATTACAGTAATTTATTGTTGTTACGGTTATTGTTCAATATTTTATTCCATTGTTTTGATAATGAATGAATGGTAAATGGTTGACAGTTGTTTATCTTAAAATGAAATTGAAATGATGAACCAATCATTTCGTCGCCAATGTGTACGACAAATGAGATATTGATACGATAATTTTGTTCCCTTAAAATGTTGAATGGTTCCCTGCACTATTAAGAGGGTAATGCAGGATGTGTTTGATGGCAGGATATGTACGATAATTTTGTCTGATAAACAGACTGAATGATAGCCTGCACATAAAACCAAGTGAAGTGGTGAATACCACTGTAGACCGTAGATGGATGAAAGGTAGGATGAAACAGTGATTTCTGTACTGGAGATCAGTTAACACGAAGGAAGGAATGCTCTGCTTTCGTCTTCAACAAATATAATATTTGAGGAAATTGCCTATTCACAATGTTACCTATAGACATAATATTAGATATTTAACATTAAATTCTATTATTGCAGTTTTTTATCGACTGGTGTAGATTTTTAAAATTACTTCTTGTCATCCTGTGGTAGTATACATTTTAAAATATATAACCTGATGTTCAGGACTGTAACTATTTATACTATTTTTTGTCTTTTCTTATAATAAACTAGTTTTGTACTTTTAATTGCTTATACATAATTTTAGTTTATCATATTACATTTGTCTGACTATTCCCATTGATATTTCTATAATAGCCTACCCAATCTTGGATGCCCCAACGCAACAAGAAAAAAAAAAAAAAAAAAATTAGTACAGTACAGTTTTATATTGATTATTGATTGTCGGTTAACAAAAAATATTGCACAGTTTTGTGTAATAAGTTGATTAAATTAATCATGTAAAATTATATTTTAAATGTGTGTCTTGTTTCAGATTGTTATGGGTTACCTTATTAAAATCAATTTCATATTTTGATGTAAAGAAACTAACTAAACTGCTGAATTTTTACAACAAACTTTAACTTTGAAAAAAATGAACAATCTGCAAGCAATGGAAAATGATTGTAACATACAAAGTACTGTTTGTAGCAATTCTGATGTGGATGTCGAAAGTATAATAAAAGTAAAGACAACTCCATACTCGATTATGAATTTGAATGTAGAAAATCCAAATGCAAATATAACAAATAGTTGTTCAGACGAAACAAATAACGACAAACCTTTTTCTAATGAAGAACAGGTAGTAATTGTCAACAACAGTGAACAAAGTTCACCAAGTCAAACTGTCATGCAGGTATGCACAGAATCTTTAACTGATAATGAGCAAATAAATGTATTGAAACAGTGTGATGTAGATGTCAATAAGAATGTAGACATTAAGAAGCATATGAATAACTGTTTAGAAGATGACATATCAGTTATCGTCAATGAAAATGCTGTATCGAATGCAATGCATGATGCAATAAAAGAATTGGAAAGTGGTAAACTAGAAAGTGAAATTTCTTGCAGTGTTATAAGTTCAAAAACATTGGTGTCTAGTAATTCTCAAAGTACAAAAATATCTCCACAGAATGATAATACAAACACTTTTGGACTGATCCCTGATCCTGATTTGAGTTTATTTCCAAGTAATTCAGTTGAGTCAACCGATTTTATGTCATCAACTCTAGATAATTCTATTGTCATATCAAACAGCAATGCTGTACCTCAATCTGACAGTATTGTATCTAGCAATTTCTCTCTTTCTCAACTAAAATGCTATGGAAGTGATGAATCTTTAAATGAAGATTCACTTGAAGTAACAACATGTTACAGAGATACTAACAATGAAGTAGACCTCTCTGATAAAGAATCTGACTCAGATTCATCCTCTTCAAGTAGTTCTTCGTCAATCCTTATATCTGATTCAGACAGGTAGGAATATTAATGATTTCTAAATCCTTGCATGCTAGCACATCATACATCACTTCTTATACTTATATATTTTGTATTCTTAATTTTCCATTTGGCCTAAGGCATTGTTTATGAATGAATGAAACGAATGCTTTAAAAAAAAGTTAAAGGATGTCTTACTTTACCAGGTGAATTAAAGAAAAGGCTAGGAAGCCCTCTCTAACACTTAACCTGGGGACCAACGTCTTATGGTTGACTTACGAACCACCACCAGTGACTGGGCAGGCGGGCTGTGTGCAAGGATGGGATCACTCAGACGGTCACCTATCCAAGCTCGATGTTACTTGACTCCATTAATATCGGAACACTCCGGTCAAGGCCACTGGCAAATTTATTTAACCCTTTGTGCTCGAAAGGTCAGTACAGCTGGCCACAACCAGTCGCAGTCAGCTATGATTTGTCTTGTCATAATTTGTGCTCGCCGCTCGAATGGCCAGTACAGCTGGCCGACGTAGCGTCACTGGCGGGACGGCCGCCATTATCCTCTGCTTCCCTCCCCAACTCGTATTTGTTGTCAATGCCTACTGGATTAAATGGACAGTTTTGTTAAATGTTTTAAAGGGCAATAAAAAGACAATTTAAAAGTAATTTTTAATGAAAGCTACTAACACTAAGATATACATAGATTTATGAAATCATACTTGTAAATGAATAATACTAAATCATATAAATAAAAGTATTGTTAAAAAGGGCTTTACAATTATGTAAAAACTATAACATAAGACATTTAACTTTTTTTTAATCTAAGTTTTTTAACTGAATGGTATTTATCAAAACATAGGCTCATATGCAGTCCTGGGTGATTTGTACATGTTTTACAATAAAATTTAGTGCGTTTTCTCTCCTTTCCTGCCCTTCTGTCACTGCATACACTGCAATCCTTTGTTTTGCTGCCATCAAGAGGATATGGTTTGTGTAGCTTCCCATTCAGTCGCTCTTCTTCTTCCAAATTTGAAGGCCTACCTCGCTTTCTTGTGTTTCGTGTGTTTCCAACCAACAACTTGACCAGCATTTTTTTGAAATTTTCCTTGTCGTACATTGTTGTCTGCTTTATTCATGTTGTACAATATGAATGAGTTTACTACGGCTGTTTCTAAGAGCCAGAAGAAAATCTTCCACCACCACTTGATTGACTTTCTTGTGAATGAGTAAGTCGAAATATATTGATCTGCCAGATCAACGCCCCCATTGACTTGTTATATTTATTTACAACTGACGGCTTTTCGACCTCTTCTACTTGCCCATTCTTATTTGTGCCCCGAATAGTCTTTGTGGTGTTGTCATACAAAGTAGTTAACATAACTACTAATTTGGTATCCTGCCACAAGAGGACAGAAAACTTATCTTCTTTTCTGAAACTTTGTATGTCACCTCTTTTTAATTTAATTTTACCAGCTTTGTTTTTTTTGTTTGACCTAAATAAATAAATAAATAAATAAATTTGTTCCGGTAAACCTATACAATATTTACAAAACAATAATATTACAGCTGATTATCATCAATAAAAACATACACAAAACGTAGAATCACTGACACACAACTAACCTAGATCCAATCTGCAATGTCTCTGTCGACCTACGAGCCGTTGCTAAGCAACCTTACTGTCAGGATTGTATTTGGCGGGAAAGAATTATGAATGAAATGTGGTTGTTTAGTTCAAGAATGTCCCGATTGGGTTCAGCACTAACCAGACAACTCTAATCAAATACAGTATTAAAAAACAAAATTTGTTTGTAGCGGTCAGTGGTACTGGCCATGCGAGCATAACCCGGATTTTGACTTGGCCAGTACAGCTGGACATTCGAGCTGTGGGGACATTACACATACAATGCGAGCTCCCGGTTGCCAAGAAAATGGCGTTGGCCAGTAGAGCTGGCCATTCGAGCACCGAGGACAAACTATAAATCACCAAATCGAGCACAAAGGGTTAATGAAGCAAAGTTTTATTTAATGCTTTATTTAGTGAAGAAACTAGGACCATGAGGTTATCTCTTACACTTGACTACATAAATCACAATGTATCCGGGGTGTCTTGAAAATAAGTTACATTATCATTATGTTTTCAACTTTAATTTATTATTATTATTTGAAAAGTTTATATGAAGCATATTGTTAAAGGCGTAATTACCTTCTTTTTTAGTAAATTTTGTTTATTGTGTTAAATCTTTTTTCAATGCAGTGTTTACCACCCTGCCACTTTTTCTGTTACCGTTAGCCATTTTTCAACTTCTTGTTACAAATCATCCTCATTTCTGATGCATCTTCAAATAAAATGTATCTCCAGCTGTTAAAACAGATGGAAGCCACATGGTGCAAGGTCATTGACATCGTATGGAAACTCCTCAAGCAAGTCTTGAATGTGACTAGTTGCATTTGGGCATGGAACTGTTCCCTCCTTTTGTTAACCCTCGATCCGGGCAAGTTCGCATTTGCGAACTGTTTTAGCGTTGCTAAAACGGGCAAGTTCGCAATTGCGAACTTCACGCAGCGCTTCGCTAAACAGCTCATAGAATGCGCATATGACAAGCTACGGCAATGATTTTAATCTATTCGGAAACTACGTTAAACATAGAATAATTCTGTATAACTTAATAGTCGGTTATTTTAAATCGATAATTTACACGGCTTTGTGAAAGTAGCTATTGAATTCATGTTGTCGCCATATTGGACGCTCTGTACGATTCGTTGTTTGTTTGCACTCACGGTAAATACTTGGTTTTTCTGTTGTAATTATCCGTTATAAATCGTTGTAATAAATCCGTTATAGAGCATGTTTCTAGCTAAATTTTAGTATATAAATGAACTTTGTAGTGTTTATAGAAAATTTATAAAATATTTTTGAATGTTGCTGTTACCGTGGCAACAAATTTTTAGGTTTTTGTATGAATCCATTTATAAATTTATAAGACATATTGTATACTTCTAAACTTATATAATGTATATATTTTCTGAAACTAGATAAAATTTAGGACATTTTTGCTATCACACATTTAAAAATTTATTATCACAACATTGTATTCAATGGGTACCCCCACCCCCTTTCGCGACTTATGAAAAATAAATTTCCAAAGTAACGTACCATAAAAAAATCAAAAATATCTTTAGGTTAAGTTTTCATACATTATCTGGTAGCCTATATTCTTGAGATCATTTTAATACCATAAACAAGTAGTTTTAATACGATTTACTTATTTTTATGAATTTTATAAAAACATCTTACAAATTGGCCAAAAATCGCGACCCAATACTGAAAAATATAGTGACCGGATCGAGGGTTAAGTGACACCTTCTGAATGCCACAAGCCTCACATTAGCATGCAACTGTAATCATGTCTTTCCAGGCAGGTAATGGTTTTAAAAAACCCTCTTCAAATCCCATTGAGATTTCCTTTAGAATGGATTGAATAACGTTTTATTTCTTTTTTGATTGTGTTTTTTTTCTTAAATCATCCACCAGACACTATTTGGTTGAATACCCCAAAGCAGAATAATGTGCAACATTGTCGCAAACCGAAAGAGACGGCTGCAGAAAGAAATCGTCTAGTTGTGAAACTATTTTTCCATACCCCAAAATTACAACTTTAATTTTTGCTGAACGATATCTGGTTTTGTGAATTAACAATTAATTAGAACCATATTTGTGGTACAACTTAATAACAAATTATGTACTGACTGATTCAGAATGATACACGGCTTTTGCGATTTTACGAAATGATCAACAGCTGATAAGTAGGAGCAGACTTCAGTCAGGCGCCGGCCACCTTCAACGCATGCGCAAGTTCGCATAAACCTTAACCACAACATATTGATGTATAGAGATATATTAAATTATTCATTAGTAGGACGCCAATCGTCAAGATATGGGTGAATATGAGAGGTCTATTAGTGTAGTCATTGTTACTAACTACTGACATGTTCACGTATGTCAGAAAGAGCTATTTATTATTTGCCCAATAGCCAGGGCAACTAGGGACCTACAACTATACGTGTGAGACTCATATGGGTCCCTGGGCATGCTGGAAATGAGAGGGCTGATGCATTGGCTAGGAGAGGGGCAAAGTGCCCTCTACTGGGACCAGAGCCGGCCCTTGGCATTTCTTTCCAAAAGGTTAAGAGAAGGATTGATCGGTGGACCTCTGAGGAACACGCTGGAAGATGGAGGATCGAGTCTGGGCTCAGGCAGTCTCGTGCTCTTATCCAAGGACCGTATCGCAGTTACAGCAGAGCTCTGCTGAGCTGTGACCGGGCCAAGGTGAGGGCGGTCACGGGAATGCTGACCGGACATAATCTTCTTCACAGACATATGAAGATTATGGGCCTAACAGAGGACTCCACATGTAGGCTCTGTGAGGAGGATAAGGAGAGCTCCATACACATCTTGTGTCATTGTGGAGCTCTCTCATCTTTTAGGTACAGGACTCTAGGTGCCGCTTTTCTGGAACCAGAGGACATCAGAAGGGCTACACTCGGGGAGATCCTGTCCTTCATAAGGGGACTGGTCTCTTGTGACACTGTCGCCAGGCTCGGGGCGCAAAGGGCCATTGAGTCTATGCGCGGTGAGCTTGGTGACAGGACCACAACCCGGTGTATTATAACTAACTACAGTTATACATGGAATCTGAACCATATAGTGTTGGTCTGATTTTCAACTAACTGACAAGCACAAGTGTTCAGATGTTCTCTTCTCTACACAACATCTGAACACTGGCTACCATCCAACATGGACACCTCAGACTTCTCTGGTAGTGTCCACGTCGATGGCAACCATAGAGCAGACGCTGTGTCAGTTGTATTAATTAGATAGATTAGGGAAGGCCTGTCATTATGTTCGCATTAGTTGGATCTTTTTTTACATACAGCAGCATGTATGTACAAACATCAAAACCTGAGTATATCTACTTTTTATTTAAATATATTGAAATGTTAATTTAAAGGCAACATTAAAACGTATTTTGTTAGCTAATTAATTTTTCTGTTTCATTCTATTTTATTTTGAATGTGTAGTGATGCTGATGGTGAAACTATCACCCTTCCAAAACCAATTAAAGCTAAAGGAGAGTTAGACTTGAATGACCTTCCACCTATAGAGGACTTAAAAATAAGTGTAGCTGAACAAGATTGCATTCCTGTTGGACAAATTTTTCAAATTGTAGATAAACTAGGTAAGTCCTGGATATAGATTGTCAAGTTCTCTAGCTTATTTATAAAAGCCAGGTGAAAATTATGGTAAACACCTGCTAAGTTAAAAAAAATTGAGAATTACCTATATAGTTAATAAATCATTAGAATTGTCATAGGTACACATTTGTTTTATGTAAAACTATCAGAATGTAATGTATTTAAAAATTAATTATTAAGACTTATACTAATGTGTTTGTAGAGCTATCAGTTGTTTTCATATTCTATATTCAATGAAACTAACAAAAAAACATAGTCAGATCATTAATTTTAATTTCATATATTATATGTCACTGCTGAATTTATATTACTCATTGTCTTAGTATAAGTTTTGTTTTGGTTCATGTATATGACTAAATTGCATAAAAAGCTAAGTGTACAACATTCTTAGAACTATTCTAGTGCGTAATGTTCTGGATACTTTATATAAATATTTGAAATCACATTTAAATTCTGTAAAAAGTAGCCATCTCACTTTTTGATATATGTCTAATATATATGGTAGAGCCTAGAGAAAATAAATGCTGTTTTGAAAATGTTTTTCAGTTTCAACAAAATAATTCTGAAACCAAATCAAGTTTTACTTTTTTGAATGTGGTATTATTGTATATTGTATCTCATTATGTTTATTATTACATGGTATATTTGAGTGATTTTGAATATTTTAAAAGAATGTATTAAGTATTTTTTATATTTTACGACACAAAACTATCAAGGATGTTAAAAATGAAATCTACGATGAATGTAATAAATGAAAAAATGCTGAAACTAGAAACACCACAACAAAATAATTTAAAGTATTTAGATAGTCAATGTTTAAGGTATTATTTAGGATATATTCAGCATTCCGATTAAATCCAAGATAATTATGGATACATTATATGAATATCATGGAAGATTGGAGGAATAGTTGTTTTATAAATGGACCAGCAAGGTTATTAATGTTTACAAATCTAGTGGAATTATATATGCAGTTGTTAGCTGAACAACTGAAAGGGTCTGCTGCCATCACATGGTGACAGAATATGAGTGGATTGCATTTGAAGTTCAATGATTTTTAAATTGAGTTGATAAATGGATTTGCTCAAACTTAACAAAATCAACAGTGCAATGAAAACTGCTCAACCAAAGACATTTATAGTATGAAGGAATATCATCAGTAAATTAGATAAAGATAGTCTATTTGAAGCCACTAATGATCCATCACTAAGGAAGTGCATTAAATATTAGTGCACCTGAATGATTTAGACCATCTTAATTAACGAAGGGACAGGTATGGTACTATTAGAAAAAGCAGTTTTTAACTCACATGAAGATCCCCAAAGGGAAATTGTGCTAATATCGATAAAGGATGGATATGACCTACTACCACATCCTAATGTTGAAGGACAAACAATATAATTAATAGTTTAATTAGCAAGTAGGTGTCTGGATACTTCCAAATATAACCCTTCCATCATCATATAGTATGCCACCTCAGAAGTGGTGTTTGGAGCACTTGGTCGAACGACATTAGACGCAACTATAGTTGGCAAACAAATAAATATTCCAATAATTACTATACAAGAATTTAATCACAATATCATTGTGGAAAATAAACCTCACTAAAGAAAGACCCTAATCGTTAACCCCGGACAAGAGATACTTTGTTTATAATAATCTGATTAAAATGGAAAGCTTAGTATTGAGAGAGCCATTAAATGTCAGTATGGTCTTCAGTAGTTGTGTTACCACATAGAAGGATGGTGATTATTATCCACATGTTGATTACAGGTGATGCCTGATATGAGGACATATTTAGAAGGTTTAATAGTTCAACAGTCTTTATTACAGTTGATTTAAATTCTGATATTGGCAGATGGAGATTGAAGAGGCATCAATGCCTTACTCTGCCTTTTCTACACCTGAAGGTCTGTACCAGTTTAATGTCTTAAGTGTCCTGCAAAATTTATGAGATCAATCGATGCAGTTCTGACCGGCCAAAATGGATACCTTGGCCAAGTTAATAATCTCAACGATATTCTTATTTACACTAGACATTTTGAAGAGCATTAGTACACCTGGGACAAATTCTGGAACAGACTGCATGGTCTGACTTGCCTGCCAGTTAAACGGGTGTAATTTTCCTTTGACAGAGTATTTAGGACAAGTTATCACTAAGGATGGTCAGAAAAATTAAATAGAAACGAGCAATGCTATTGAAAACCGTCCAATACCTAAAACTAAGAGACAAATACGTCAGTTTTTGGGGATATGTGGAAAGTATAGCGAATTTTTTTCTCATTTTGAATGAAAGTGGCTCATTTAAGAAATATTATGCAGGAGGACAGACAATTCAAATGGACCCCTACAATCAAAAAAGGAGTCCATTTACATCCATGCGTCCAAGAGGACGCATCTCCCTTAACTGTCCCATTCTGACCCTGAAAAGCAAATGTGTATCCAAACATATGCTAGTAATACTGGTCTTGGGTATGTTTTGTTGCAATATGGAGAAGACGTTGTCTGGAATGTGATTCAGCATTTTAGTTGGAAGCTGCCAACTACAGAGAGACATTACTACATGGCTGAGAAGGAGGCACTGGCTGTTGGTTGTCTGCGTTGTAGGAAAATACTGTGGCCATTTAGAGGGGTGAAAGTTTTGCCTGCTTAAAGACAACTATGCTCTATTATTCAGTAGACTTCAGGGATGAAATCCAAGCTTTATGTGGTGGGATCTTCCCCTTGTAGATGTTGACTAGGACCCTTTCAGATGTCTCCATAACATCAAACCTTTTTTATAAAAAAAATGAAAATATCTTTATTTCTTCTATAAAAATTCACATCATACATAACCTTGTTGCTGATAGTTTGTTATGGGGGACCCGGCAGTATCATTAGAGCAGTAAATCATTTTTCTGGAACATGAAATTCCTTCTCTGCCACAAATCAAGGGAATACAGAAAGAAGGGCTGAATACAACAATCTCAACATGGTCAAGACCCAGTAAAGTTCAAGGTGTGTTACAAAGGTCTAAGAATAGAAAGTAAACTTCAAAAGTTTGAGACCCATCCCCCCCCACCAAAGCTGGAAAGCGTGCCAACCGGGGGATGGCTCAAAACAAGTCGAGCGATGGGATCACGGGTGGCAGTTGGGGGGTCAAAATAACACTCGGCAGCTGAGCAAAACTAGTTTATTATTAAGAAAACAAACTGGCAGGCAGAAGGCCACAACAAAAAAGGCAGAAGGCCACAATAAAAATTCTCGCTTAAATAAATAATAACAAACACTAAAATTACCAAGATACTACACAATAATAACAAACGCTATAAATACCACAAACTCTACAAATACCAAAATTTAACAATTAATCAACTACAGGGTGTATGGCCTATCTGCAGTTTAGCCTGAGACACCCCAAAACGTAAGAAAATATTAAGCCCCAAATAAACGTGAAAATTTAGAAAACTTTTGGATCACAACACTTAAACCGGCAATTTAGCCCACACATCCCTTGATTCCACCGGGCCAGGGAGTAAGCCGGAATCCCTGGGCAGCTCCGAATTAAAAATTAAGCAAAGCACAATAATCCCCTTTTGGTGAGTTTAAAAATTAAATAATTTAAAAGAAAATATAACCCGGTACCGTTCTAGTAAAAAATTCACTTCAAAATCCCCCCCCTAATACACTTAACAAAAAAAATAAATAACAATAACTAGGCCTAAACATATAAATAAAGAATACTATAGTTTAACAGTAGGGCCTAACAAAATATAAAAATTTGAATAACTATAACAATAAAATAAACTAAAGATTAACAACAATAAATATTAACACAAATTTTTTCTATATTTTAAAAACCCTTCTTTTTTTCTTAAATTAGCAATATCTATAACAATGTCCCCCATGGCTGTGTTTCCTAAAATCACTGTTCGAGTTTTAGGCCTAGGCCACATACAGTTCCACAAACTTTTTTTTCTTCTTTTTTCTTTTTTATAACAGCAACCCCCAGCTCAGCCGCCGGGAAAATAAGAAAGAAAGCACTGACCTGAGGACAGAAGACTCATACCCAAAGATGTAGCTGGGGCAGAAGGGTCACCAATGGCCTCTATACATGGTCCTCAGGCCAGGCTGGCAGCGCAGATGGTAGAAACTCCCCGGACGGCAGGCCGAGGGTAGAAGCGTCCTACTCGAGGACCCTGGACTGTAGGACAACATCACAGCACATTAAAAACAGTCCAGCCATCACAACACAAATATTATACATAACCACTAAACCTGACATGGCAAAACCAAACGGGCACAGACAAAATTATACAGGATTAGCACACTAGAAAAAATAAAAGATCTATTTTTTAGGTTATGAATAATTATGTTGGCAAACTCAGATTTAAGAAAAATTACAATTTAACAAAATATCAAAGAATTAATTGCGTATATGAACTTAAAATGGTAAACGGAAAACTAGGCTATGGATACATGAGCAATCTGTCATAACATGAAAATCAAACTAAAGATAGGCTAGGTTATTGTCCATGAACAAAAAGATGGTAAATCGGTAACTGCAACTTAAAAAGGCTCAACAAAACATTATACAGAACTACTATTAAATATGAAACCAGAGATAATAAAGCAATTAAAGTCAAAAAGGTAACAATGAGCACATGGCTCGAACCTAGGTTAAAACATCTAGACAAAGAATATAAATTTAACAAAACTCTGAAAACACAAGTAAGAACGATTAAATATTATTGAAACAAAATATTTTCACCAAAAGGGTGCTTAGATATTAAAACTCACAAAATGAACACTTACGTTTTAGTGTGTCTATCTGAACATGTCTATTTCTGCAGGCAGCACAAGACAACTGAACAGCCAGGCCAACCCGACCGAAGCTGCTGGAACACGGAACGAAACGGAACTGGGCCAACGGCTACCAACTACGCGAAACGCAGGGCAAAAACGAATCTCAGGCAGCCTGGCAGACGACAAAAAAAAAAAAAAACGAAACTGTACCGGTCCAAGACCCGGTACAACCTCCCTCTGCAAACCTCAACACACCCAGGCAGGGGAGCAAACTCGGTACCTCAGGGAACCCAGAGAAGACGAAGACCTCCGAAGAGTGGTGCTCCAAGGACGTCCAAGAGAACCTAAGAGGGGAAACCCCTCGAACAGGGAGCAAACTACCCTGACTGTCGGGCCCGACAAGAAAAAAGAGAGAGAAAAAGACTCTCTCAGAACAGCCACCTAGGGCGCAGAGGTGATCAATCTCTTTGCCCCAAGAAACCCCCAGGAACACCAACTCCTGGACCAACCGTTCCCCGGAAAGCCTTAAGTTGGGACACATGGGCTTTCCTAAACACCCTGCCTGACTGGGGATCAACCAGCAGAGCAGTCACCGGTGACAAAAACCTGTCGATGCGGTGGGGACCAGACCACCGATAGCACAACTTTGCAGCTCTTCGTTCCGCGGCCGAACTGACCGGGTGAGCCTGACAAAGAACCAGATCTCCAACCTGAAAAGGGTTAGGAGTACGACCCTTATCATACCTCCTCCTTACTCTCTCTCTAGCACGTAGCAGGTTGCGCCGAGCAGCCCGCCACGTGGACACTACGTCAGTGGCACCTGGCGTAGGTAGAAGATCCTCTAACCTCCACAAGTTGGACAAAGGGTTGTTAGGAGGGTAGCCATGTAGAATCTCGAAGGGAGTGGCATTGTGACTCTCATGCTTGGAAGAATTAAAAGCAAGCTGGAGCCAAGAGAGACTCTCATCCCAGGTGTTCTGCTTCTCAGCATGGAAGGTAATAAGGGCAGACCGAAGATTGCGGTTGAACCGCTCTGCATGAGAAGGCTGTGGGTAATAAGGAGAGGTAGTCACATGCCTGATACCATTGCCAAAACAGAACCTACGAAACTCATGGGAGGTAAACTGGCTACCGTTGTCGGACACAAGAGTGGAAGGCACACCAAAGTGCTGGAAGAGTTGGGACTGGAGAGCACGGATGGTGAGCTTAGCCGTGGCACTCCGAAGTGGGAAAAGCCAAACGAACTTCGAGAAAGCATCCACACAAACAAGTAGGTAGGAGCTACCTGACTTGCTACGGGGAAAAGGACCCACGTAGTCGATGAACACCTTCTCAAAAGGACGCTCGGCCACCTCAGAAGATAACAACCCTAACCTTGCATTCTGACTAGGCTTGCTGAGAGAGCACAGGTGACAAGCCCGCACTCTGCCCGCAACATCCCGGTCCATGCCCTTCCAGATGAAGTACCTACGAATCTTAGCGATGGTCTTATGAATGCCCAGATGACCGCCCACAAGGGAAGAGTGATAATACTGAAAGACCATCGGTACTAGATGACTAGGCAGCACTACACGGGGTTCACCCCTCTGTCGAGGACGGCAACAGAGTACCCCTTTGGACAGAAAATAGGGAGGGTGGGCACCTCCCTCCTGAAGCTCACCTAAGATGACTGACAGCTCGGGATCTTTCTGCTGATGGGACAGTAGGTCGTCAAAAGCCAGAGGAAAATCCAGAAGAACAGCACCACACTGAGCAACAGCCTCAGTCGGTGGATCACTGGGTTCGTGGTACATGCGGGAAAGAGCATCCGCGATGACATTCTGGGTACCCCTAAGATGTTGAACTCGGAACTTAAAAGCAGAAATTTTGACCACCCAGCGACCAATTTTCCCGAGCTGTCGGGGATGGGCAAGAAGCCAAGTTATCTTGGAGAGTGTGTCTAGGCCACATACAGTTCCACAAACTTTTTTTTCTTCTTTTTTCTTTTTTATAACAGCAACCCCCAGCTCAGCCGCCGGGAAAATAAGAAAGAAAGCACTGACCTGAGGACAGAAGACTCATACCCAAAGATGTAGCTGGGGCAGAAGGGTCACCAATGGCCTCTATACATGGTCCTCAGGCCAGGCTGGCAGCGCAGATGGTAGAAACTCCCCGGACGGCAGGCCGAGGGTAGAAGCGTCCTACTCGAGGACCCTGGACTGTAGGACAACATCACAGCACATTAAAAACAGTCCAGCCATCACAACACAAATATTATACATAACCACTAAACCTGACATGGCAAAACCAAACGGGCACAGACAAAATTATACAGGATTAGCACACTAGAAAAAATAAAAGATCTATTTTTTAGGTTATGAATAATTATGTTGGCAAACTCAGATTTAAGAAAAATTACAATTTAACAAAATATCAAAGAATTAATTGCGTATATGAACTTAAAATGGTAAACGGAAAACTAGGCTATGGATACATGAGCAATCTGTCATAACATGAAAATCAAACTAAAGATAGGCTAGGTTATTGTCCATGAACAAAAAGATGGTAAATCGGTAACTGCAACTTAAAAAGGCTCAACAAAACATTATACAGAACTACTATTAAATATGAAACCAGAGATAATAAAGCAATTAAAGTCAAAAAGGTAACAATGAGCACATGGCTCGAACCTAGGTTAAAACATCTAGACAAAGAATATAAATTTAACAAAACTCTGAAAACACAAGTAAGAACGATTAAATATTATTGAAACAAAATATTTTCACCAAAAGGGTGCTTAGATATTAAAACTCACAAAATGAACACTTACGTTTTAGTGTGTCTATCTGAACATGTCTATTTCTGCAGGCAGCACAAGACAACTGAACAGCCAGGCCAACCCGACCGAAGCTGCTGGAACACGGAACGAAACGGAACTGGGCCAACGGCTACCAACTACGCGAAACGCAGGGCAAAAACGAATCTCAGGCAGCCTGGCAGACGACAAAAAAAAAAAAAAACGAAACTGTACCGGTCCAAGACCCGGTACAAGTTCAAGTTCCAATATACTAACCTGCCTCTTGTGCCAGTCATACCTAAGAGTAGAATTAATGATGTCCAAAGAGTGAACCAATTTGAAAAAAAGAGTAAGTCACCCTGGTAGAGGGATAACATAAAGAACCATATCAATTTTTATTTTTTATATGAGGATTAATTAATACTGACATAGTTCAATATTGTAATACGAGGGTCGTCCAGAAAGTAAAGAACAATTGTGCATCACGTGCGACGCCGATCCCCCGCCACTGCGACTGCATACACACTAGTTACCTCTAGCTGTCCGGTCAGTGTGAGCCGAGTTTCGTTCCTGTGCGGTCACTCTTCTCTGCTCTGTAAACTTTCAAAATGGCGGCACCCATTGAAAATCCCGCCAAATGCGAAGTGCGCAGTGTCATTCGGTTTTTGAATGCTAAAAATGTTCGGCCTATCAAAATTTATAGGCAAATAAATACTGTTTATGGTGAGAATGTAATAACGAATCTTCAGTGAGGAA
Source organism: Stictocephala bisonia (assembly GCA_035578905.1). NCBI lineage: Eukaryota > Metazoa > Arthropoda > Insecta > Hemiptera > Membracidae > Stictocephala > Stictocephala bisonia. The sequence continues at coordinate 176,178 of JAQJVL010000549.1, read as the reverse complement.
ATGGTACATTATGATCAACCAAGGAAGAACCAATGTGCATGATGAAGAACGGATTGGGAGGCCATCACTTGTGACGGAGGAATTGAAGAAAAAAGTCGACGACTAAATTCAGGAAAACCGGCAATTCACTTTAACCACTTTAAAAGACGCTATTCCAGACGTTTCTCGATTCCTCTTACATAAAATTGTGACTGAGCATCTTGGGTATAGAAAAATGTGCGCTCAGTGAGTTCCAAAGTTTCTCACAGAAGTCCACAAGACTAAACGAATGGGAGCAGACCTTGAACTTCTTACCCGATATGATAGTGATGGTGAACAATTTCTCTATCGTATTGTGACCGGAGATGAAACTTGGGTTTCGTACAAAACTCCGGAAACAAAGCGACAATCCATGGGGTGGCATCATTCAAACTCGCCCTCAAAACCCGTAAAAGAAAAATCAAATCTGAACAAGAAAGTTGATGGCAACTGTTTTTTGGGACCGCAAAGGTTTAATCCATGTCAAGTTTTTGCCAAGGAGAGAAACAATAAATTCAGAAGCCTATTGCGAAACCCTTCAAAGACTCAGATGTGCAATACAGAACAAAAGACGTGGCATCTTATCAAAAAAAGTGTTTTTGATCCACGACAATGCTCAGCCCCATGCATCGGTACAAACCCAGCAAGAACTTCAAGGTCTAAAGTGGAACATTTTTGGACACCCTCCCTATAGTCCGGACCTCGCGCCTTCAGATTACCATCTGTTCCCGAAACTGAAAACATTCTTGGGTGGGAAGCAGTTTGGAAACGATGAAGAAGAACTGAAAGAAGAAGTGACATCCTGGCTCAGATCTTTGGCGGCTGAAGAGTATAACACAGGCATTGAAAAATTGATTCCTCGGTACAATAAATGCCTTGACAACCAAGGCAACTACATTTAGAAGTAGGCTAGGTTACTGTGAGTATGTAGATAAAGTTCTGTGTTGTTATCTTTCGTTTTTAATTTTTTTATACCAAAACGTTCTTTACTTTCTGGATGACCCTCGTATGGATTTTATTGAATTATTCTTTACTGAAACTTGTAGTACATACAATAAAAAATGGTTTTAAATATGTATTTCTTTCTTTCAGTGGTAATTCAAGCTTTCAAAGATATACCTGCTTTAAATTTGGACACTGTGCTATTTTTACAAGAAGGTAAACCATTTGGGAAGATATTTGATGTATTTGGACCAGTAGCAGAGCCATACTATTGTGTACGATTCAATTCAAATGATGATATAAAAGAAAAGAATATAAGTATAAATCAAGTGGTATATTGTGCTCCAAAAACAAAATATACTAACTACGTATTTCTGGCTCAACTGTTGGCGTAAGTTTCATGCAGTGATTACTGTCTTAATATTAATATTTATTCCATCAATTAATTACAAAAATTGAAAAATAAGTTACAAGTATATAATAAGAAATAAGATTTAAGTATTTTTTTTAGATTAATACGAGGCCTGGTTGTCCACATTCTGTAAAGTCAGGGAAAACTAATTTGGCCAGAGAGAGTCAGGGAAATGAACAAAAATCCTGGAAAGTCAGGGAAATCTACCCCAGTGACGGATTTGAGGGGTTTGTTTTATGCTCTAGTCAGCCGTAACCTCAACTAACTTTGCATTTTTCTGGTTATGTTGTACAATTAATTAAAGTGGTGGTCAATAGAGCAATGTTCTATATCATTGAATTTATGCACTAATAGATTTACCATCCAATGTTAAATTTTGAATCTCAAAACATCAGCTGTTTTTGTGGTCCATTGTGGAGCGCTAGTATAGACCCATGTAAATGTAATGCAGTTTAAACCAGTTGTAGTTGCGGGCCTCACTAACTAACAAAATTATAGGCACAAATATTCCTATTAGATGGAATATCTGTTGTAGGTGTACAATCAAGGCCTATATGTTCTGACAATATTCGCCAGTGTTGAATTAAGTATTTAAATGTAAATTTTCTTCATTTGTAAGATTAATTTTGTGAGGATTATAAATATTTACATATAGGTTCTTCTTTTTGTAAGTGTTCATAATGAAAATAAAAGCTATATAGCTTCGTAGAAATGTATTTGTATTTTCAATAAAATTTTAGTAAAAAAGGAGGAAAAAAGAAAAGGAGAGAGAACTAGGCCTGCCTTGGGTATGGAGAAGGCTGGGTTTTCTTTTATAATCTTTATTTACACTTTTTAATAGCAAGATTAATATCTACATAATAATCATTTTAATGTAATGCTTAAAATACAACATATTTAGACTATAATGCATTATTGAAAAATAGCGAGAGTCAGGGAAAATTATTCGAATTATGGTCAGGGAATATTGTGACAAAATTTGTGTGGACACCCTGGAGGCGTGTTAGTAAGTACCGGTTTTTTTATACTGCTGTTGAAGTGCTGCGGTATGCGTACAGCGCATTAGGGATGGGAAATGTAGTTCATCAGACGGAGTTAGTTCACTCCGGAGTTATAATGACTCGGAACTAGTTCCGCGGAGTCGTTCCAACTCCGAACGTCGTTCCAGTTCAACGTGGAGCGGAGCTCAAGTGAGTCGCTCCGGGTGGATGCGCGCGCCTCACGTACTTCACTCCTTTGTTTTGATCGTTCCAACAACTCTGGAACTATGTTAGTTCCATGGAGTGGGGAGAGATACGTCGACACTGCAGCCGCTCTGACAGTGGTTGCGCGCGCATCTCGTTCTCACTCCTTTCTGTTGGTAGTTCCAAAAAGTTATTAATTTATTTAATTATTAACAGTTATTATTATTTAATTATCTTACAAAGAAATAGTTTGGATGTCTTAGGAATTTTCCAGCAGATAGTAAAGTATTTTATATTTTATATGCGTATATTTATGACATAATAATACTCATTTATTCTAGTTCCAAAATGAACTAACTCCGCACTAGCACTCGGAGTTGGAGTTTGTAACTCCTTAACCGGAGTAGTTCCTTTGTTGTCGTTCACTCCGGAGTTACCCATTTCTACAGCGCATGCACACTGGGTACTACTCTCGGGTCAAAAAGTATAGATACTCGAGTTTGAGTGTTTAATGCGTTGTAACCAGAGCACCTCAAAACATGAAAGTTACATCAACATTTCACAAATTTATTTATGCGTACATAAAATTATTTACATATAATTTAAAAAATTTTAATGAGATTTTTATTTATCCTTAAAACGGTTTAAGTGAGAAAAGTTCCTGTTTTTTAGCGTTTTTAAGACGCCTGACTTAAAAAAATTTTAATATGAAAACTACTAGTCCAATTGTTATGAAAATTTAACAGCTAGTAGACTATATATGTTTACATCTAATTTGTTCATCCCAGAATTTTTACTCAATTAAATAAAAAAGTTGCTGTAAATGGTGTAAAAATATTTTATTTTTTGATTGGTTGAAGGTAGAAATGTAAATAAAGGCTTAAAATGTAGGTCTTGATTCATACAAACACAATACTAAACCATAAATTAGATATGAGGTCTTAAAAAAATTAAACTTAGGTGTAATTGAAGCGGTGCCATGATGTAGTGACGCGTGAAATCGGTACCGCTATGCAGGAAAAATTCCCGGCCACAACTGGTTTTCGAGGGCCAGGGGCTGCGGGTGCGCTAGTGGAGGTGAGTCATAGGCCGATCACACTTGGTTGAGTCATACTTACCCCAAACAATAATGTGGCATACTTTTGCGGAAATGGACCTATTACTCATCAAGTTTGGACTCAGTTTAACTCGGTCTGTCTGTGTTGTTCTCTGTGTTCACATCGGTCAAGATGCCGAGAGGTCCTCAACTATCTAATGGTGAAATTGTGATGATTGTTAGTGCTATATGTTTTTTCAAGAGTGAAGCTACTAAGAGTAATAACAAGCGTTACCCAGTTTACCAGAAAGTTTCGGAGTGCATCGGAAAGTCGATATCAACGGTGAAGAGGTACGGCGCTTCTATGAAGGAAAATCAAGAGGATGATAATGGTGGACCAAGTAAGAAGCATTGTGTACGGATGGGCCGACCAAGCATCCAGCTGGACGATTTCACTCTTGGAGTAAGGCGAACCATCTAGGATTTTTACTTAAATAAGACCTACCCTACATTCAGTAACGTAAATTAGTCCAGACCTTGAGGGTGAACGGCCTCTGACTCACCTCCAATAGCGCGCCCGCAGCCCCTGGCCCAGAATTGGCCCAGAAAACCAGTTGCGGCCGGGAATTTTCCCTGCATAGCGGTACCGATTTCACGCGTCACTGCATCACTGCACCGCTTCAATTACACCTATGTTGAATTTTTTTAAGACCTTGTATCTAATTTATGGTTTAGGATTGTGTTTGTATGAATCTAGACCTACATTTTAAGCCTTTATTTAACATTTCTAACTTCAACCAATCAAAAAAATAAAATAATTTTACAAAATTTACAACAACTTTTTTTAATTGAGTAAAAATTCTTGGATGAACAAATTAGATGTAAAAATATATGGTCTACAAGCTGTTAAATTTTCATAACGATTGGACTAGTAGTTTTTATATTAAAATTTTTTTAAGTCAGGCGTTGTCTTAAAACGCCAAAAAACGGGTACTTTTCTCACTCAAACCGTTCTAAGGATAAATAAAAATCTCATTAAACATTTTAAAATTATATGTAAATACGCATAAATAAATTTGTGAAATGTTGATGTAACTTTCATGTTTAGTCAATATAGTCAATAGTCAATAGTCAATAGTCAATAGTCAATAGTCAATAGTTTTGAGGTGCACTGGTTACAACGCAGTAAACGCTGAAACTCGAGTATCTATACTTTTTGACCCGAGAGTAACTATCTGTTGGCAAGCCACAGCTGCCATTATGGATCCATTCGACTGTATTTAAGGTCGCTTATGACTGTTTAAAATTCATCCTCCGATTAAAAATGCCACCATGAGTAAAGTACATGCTGTGATTAATTTTCGTAACGCTAAAGGCATGAAAGCAGGTGAAATTCATTGTGAAATCTGTGAAGTTTATTGAGAAAACAGATGGGATAGAATGGAAATGGGTTAGAGCTTTTAAGGTGACCAAACGAATTTGCATGTTGAGGAAGAAAGTGGGAACCTTCACTCATTACTGATGACTTGGTGTAAAACGTTGATGAAAAAAGTCAGAGAAAACAGACGCTTTAATAACTGCATTGTTATGTAGTGTCAGAAGTGCGATTTATGAAATTTTAACAGAACGTTGTGAAATACTAAGAGTTGTTCTTACGCTAGGTTCCCAAAATGCTGACAGAAAATTACAAAAACAAATGTTTGGCGAGAATCAAAAAAACAAACGTTTAACTAGATCCCTCACAATCCTAGATAATTAGAATCGTGATGGTTACAGATTCATTAAATTGTCAAGGTGACAGACTCACGATGAATGTCAACTGCTTTCACGCCCTTAACGTTACGTAAATCTATCACAACATGTACTTTACAGTTGGCAGCATTTTTAATCGGAGGATGAATTTTAAACAGTCATAAGAGACTTTAAATACATTCGAATGGATCCCTAATGGTGGCTGTGGCTTGCCAACAAATAGTAGTATCCAGCACGCATGCGCTGAACGCCGACCGCAGCGCTATGATGGCGATATTCGAAAACGGTATTTACTTTAAAAAGATGCCTCGTTTAATCAACCAATCTATAATTATTTACTGTGAATATCATTGTAGGAAATGGTATTTAATTTGAAAGAGTTATTAACACTAAATACTTTAGAACAACATACGACTTTGACATTAAATAGAATTTCAATAGCAATAATATTCTAAGAAAATTCAAATACCTAGTATACAGGATGTATCTGTAATACGTGAATATATTTCAGCTGTTAATTTTATGGGCCAAAAAGAAAGAAAATGTCCTATGAAGGTATATCCTAACATTCTTTGGTACTAGATATCTGCCATTTTGTTCTTTTTTCAAATTTTTTTCTAAATGATATATGTTTGTAGATCGTCTCAAACGATTGAGTTGACATTTTGTACATTACTCATCCATACAAAGATTAATTTCACAAATGATAATCAACTTGTTATGGTATTCATTTTTAAAATGGTGGTCATATTAATTTGTCAAGTGAAATAACTCTAAACCCGTTCATTTTCATGAAATTTGTCAAAAATATTGTAACCTGTTAAAAAAATTTTTTTTTTCATTTTTGTCATTAAAATACCATAGTACCATCAATACCACTGAACATGCATGGTGGGCGAATGGGTCAATAACACTGTAACTGTATGTGTTGGCAGGTGGGTCAATACCACTGTACATGTATGGGTGGGCAGGTGGGTCAATAAAACTGTAACTAAGTGGGTGGGCAGGTGGGTCAAATGTTGGGTGGGTAAATACCATTTTACCTGTATAGGTGGGCGGGGCATTAATAAATACATATAATTAAAATACAGATCGTAGAGATATGGGCAAATATGAGGAATGAATGAGAGTAGATAAATGAGTGTAGTCATTGTTACTAACTAAGATTGATTGTTCCTTAGAAAGAGCAATTTTAATAGCCCAATAACCTAATCTAAGCGACCTACAGCTTTACATGGAACCCAAACCATGCAGTATTGCTCTGATTTTCAGCGAACTGACAAAAATGATTATAAGTTCTCCCTTCCCTACACAACATCTGGACCCTGACTATAACTGATTGGTGCTTAGTGTGTATGAAAAAAAGCGTCTCTAAGTTTCTGTAATAACTTGGATTTTATAAGCTTCAATAACAAAAAACAATTGAAAATGTCATTTGAAGTGTGTTATGAAACAAATATGGGTTTCCACAATGAATACAGATCTATAAGAAGTGAAACGAGATGAGAAAATTGCCAGACTTCCTGTAGCAGCCAAAACAAGGTTAGTGCGGCTGCCGATACGCAAAGCTGGTTGAGAATTTCTGCTATATATACTTATAGTGGTGTCCTTGGCATATACTTATCCACTCGCCCATGTGCAGTGGTATTGATCCATCCACCCTCCAATACACGTAGAGTGGTATTTCTCAAACCAATGAAGGGGACTGTTAACCTCCAAAAAGAACCGTTTCTCAAAATCTGCAAAGTCTGAACTGGAGATGGTGATAGATATGTCGTCAGGGAACAGATGAGCCTTACCCACCCACTTCAGTCAGCAAATCAATAATGAAGAAGGGAGAGGGATCCAAAATAGACACTTGAACAACACTTCTCACTATTTTCTTAGAAGCTGATCTGTATTGATGACGTTGACATCTCAAGCCATCAACAACAGGAATTTCCACAATCTAATCCTCTCAGGTTGGTTGTAAACTGATCAAATGTGTCAAAGGCATTCTTCAAACAAAAAGAAATTTCCCAAAGTATATCTGTTTTGATTAAAATAGCAAACGGCAACAAATATAAGTGAAAATATTGCATTTTTTGTGGTTCTTCCTTGCACATATTCAAACTAGGTCCAAACTGTTAAAAGAAATAGCTGAAAACAATGGTTAGTTTTTATTAAATAGCTACTGTTTTTAACCCTTTGAGTGCCAGATATTTTTACATGTTGAACTCAAGAGTTGCCAGAAGTTTCTGCATATGACTACCCAAGAGTGCCAGATAAAAAATGCAGTTTTTGCAATAGTTTAGTAAAATTGCCATAGAAACGCTAAATCTCATCAGAAAATAGTAATTCTTGTTTTGCTTTCTTACCAAATAAATTCTCTTTAAATTAAGCTGAAAATTATATGAATTTATTATTCATTTTTTTAATTTTTATTTTTATTTGATATTTTTTTTATTTTTATGACTTTGAACCCATAAATCATGTGATAATATTGATGGAAATGTAACTTTTTAAATATTTTCTGAAAGTAAATTTAGTTTTTAATATCGCTTGAAAATTTTATCAAGTTTGAATAACTTTACGACTTAAAAATTAAACATACATAATATTATAACAAAGAATGAAATAAAGAATAAATTACTCACCAACAAATAGTTTGTTTCAAATAAAAGAGAGTTTTTCCCACTTAAGTTTTAATCATACAGTTTCACACACACTTATTTATATCAGAAAATTGTCAAATAAAATTCTATTTACAAGTTTATATACAAATTAGGTTTATAAACCTAATTTGAAGTCCCGATTCTTTTGCAAAATCCAACAAAGTATTTTCACTGACTGGTGAAGCACTTCTCTTTTGAGCCATTTCTATAAATAAAAACTAAAACTAAATATAGTAAACCAAATATAAATTCACTTATTTCTAAACACTACTACAAAACATACGACAACGAAACGCAAACAAAACAAAACAAAGCACTTCAATAATTACGATCTAGTAGTAGCACGGTAGCAACAGCTGACACCACAGCCTTTTGAATAACAATCACATTCATCAATCTGTGCACTATGAAAAAGACGACGAAATAATACAAAATTATATATAATATTAAATATTGTTTCATTTACTTTCAGGAAACATATAGATCATGGATATATGACTAAAATCAGTGGAGTAATAAATTAATTACGATACAACGATATATCGTTGCACAGCGTTTTTCGGTAAACATCGGCAAAACGATATATCGTTACTTGGCGTTTTTCAGCAAAGATCGGCAAAACGATATATCGTTGCAGGGCGCCCAAAGGGTTAATTGGAATTCAATTAAAAAATTGACATCTTAATCAATTCAGTTAGGTATGCTATATAAGAAATTAATCATAGTTTGTTGCAATATTTTCATTATTATATAATAACTGATTAATACATCTTCAGGTTGAAAGGCAGTGATGCATCATGGGTAGATGATCTTGAACCTCCAGCTATGTTTTTGGAATATTCAGACGATGAGCAAGAGCAAAAAGCCAAGAAAAAGTTGAGAAAAAACGTAAGTATACTACAGTTTTAACAAATTCGCTGCGGTGGCGTACGTTGTGGAGCTGCCTTACCGGATTCAGCACTATTCCCGCACACTTACACATTTGAACATTTTGACTGTTAAAATCTATTTATGTGCAATTCATACATTATTCTTAGTTCATATGTTTGGTATTTACAATATTTAATCCCCTTCAACCCACTGGTTCATTCTATTTGAGTCTGGAGTGAATGATGAATGAATACATTTAGACCTACCATATGACATTCATCATCAGAAGCCGTTATAGACAAATAACTTGAGTCTCCTATTATGTCTTTGAACTATAAACTCACTGTCTTCTGAATCACCAGACATGATATTCTGTTAAAAAAGAACCCTTCACAATGGTCCAGCCATGTTATAAACATTTGAAATAACCTAAATACTTAAAAGAAACATATACACTATATATCATATACAATATATATCTACAAAAGTAAAAACACCACACCAAAACTACCGGAATGAAATGTTTACAGGAAACTGACCACGCTACCATTGATCTTTGCCCTCCCTTGGAGACAAAATGATTGACTTTGTCGAATGACGTAGATATAAATCATCAACTTGTGCGAACCAATCGCTGTGACTTATATCTACGTCATCAGCAGTAAATAGATGCATCAAATAACAGGCCTACTTCACGCTTTTTATGTGCTGTGATGTGGGCTAGAAGTACATGAGCTTTTTACCAAAAAGACAACACTCATGTGTCATAATTTTTAAAAGTGTAAACTTTTGTAATTTATAAGTTTTTTTTGTAAAGAGAAAACATTGAATAATTTATTTTATGAATAATATTGTTTTTCTTATTGAAAGCTGTAGTTTATTAACTCTTAAGTAGGCATGTAGTTGTTTGTAACACATGTGGGCGCATGGCGTATTTTTGACAGCGCCTTTATTATTATGTATATTTTCTAAAAACTATAAAGTATAAGTTATTTTATTACAGTTCTCAACATTATTTTAATTTTATACTAAGACATTTTAAGTTTACATGAGCTTAACTTGTATTGAAATATGGGATTAAAAAAAAAACAACATTTCTTAGTTTTAAAACAACATTTTAATATACATTTTTAAAATTTAATTGAAAAGATGGTATCTTTTAAAATAAAAATACATGATATTTATACAAAATTACAACAAATTAAAAAATTAAACTAATGTTTGAATCAAATTTATTTTACTTACATGAAAACTTCCAGGTTGTAAAAAGTGAATCAAACATCGTCTCTTTTAAAATAAAAAAAAAAAAGATTTATACAACATTACTGAATTACAACAAATGACAAAATTAAATTGTTTTATAGAAAGTATAATTCAAAATTAAAAATCCTTCACTTTTTATAATTACTAAATTAAAACAAATGAAAAAATTAGTTCAATGTTTAAATGATATTTATTTCACTTACATGAAAACTTCCAGGTGGTAAAAAGTTAATCAAAAATGATCATCGTCTGAAGAGGATTCTTCTTGTTCTCCTACACACTGAACGCACGAAAAACGTGTGTGCTCTCGGCAGACAAACCACTGACACTGAGAACACCTTGTACTACTTTTTCTGTTCTTTTTCCTTCCACATAGGTGACATCTTCCAGTCTTTGGCCGGTTTGCATCTTCACCTTGGGGCAGAGGTTGAACAGCTTCTTGACCAGTCAGTTCCCTAATCCTTGTCCGTAAACTAGTAGGGATTTTTGGTAAAATAGCTCTGCTATTCAAGTGGTTCTTGCAGAGTTCTCGTACTAAAGTTTTAAGAAAATCTCTTCGGTTTCCAACATCTTCAATATTGCTACGCAAAATTACATAACTTTTTATTCCAGCAATATTCATTAAACTAAAGAACAAGGTCAAGGGCCATCTGTTGCTCTTCCTCGCTACAGAGTATGCACTTTTCATGTGATTGATAGTGTCGACCCCACCTTTGTACTTGTTGTAACAAGTCAGTATCACTGGTTTCTGCTTGTCACTAGAAGTCTCGTCGATTTCATCAGTATGATGTAGTGTAGATATCAAGAGGACACACTTATTTTTATTATGTGTATAAGATGTTAGTGTTACATCACTTTGGTTCGCAAACAACGATGTGCATGGATTTCTCACTTTTTTGTCAATAAAAACAGGTGGTATTTCTTTCTTATTTTTTCTTAGTGTACTGACCATTGTGATTCTGTGGTTGTGTAACAACTGCTTTGCGAGAGTAACTGATCTGTACCAATTATCAACAGTTAAATGTCTTCCTGTGCCAGATATATGTTCAATCATTCTCATCGTAACATCATTTGAACTGACCTGGTGGTTGTTTACCAACATAAACTTCTAAATAACATAGGCGCTGAGAGAATAACATTGTTTACAACGGCTGACAAAGTCTTCAAATAGTTGGCGGATTGGTGCCAGTTTGTCAGTTTCCCTTCTCAGCCTACGTGTTCTAATATCATCGAATCTCATAGCACGTAACAGGAATCGGAACCGTTTCATAGACATTGTGGCTCTAAAATATTCAACACCTAATCCATCTGATGCCCAAAGATCTTCTAAATTTGCATGGGATGACTTCATTATTCCAGCCAAATATAATAAACCAAGTACTGCATGAATCAAATCTTTATTTGTTGGCTTTGCGTCCCTTTCTCTGACATATGCAGTTCGATTTCTATCTATCCAGATATTTTACAATCTACAATATGGTCCAACATTTCATCAGGAAAGAATAGTTTGAATGATTCAATTGGGGTGCGCACAACAGAAGCTTCACCTCTAGGACAAGGCAAATGGACACCGGATCTCTCCCCACGAATTATGTTTTGATGACGTACTCGACCACGTAAGTTGGAAATGTCCATATGTGTATTCCACTTTGTATTACCATCCCTTGAAAGAACTAAGTTTGTATATACATTTTCCCTCACAGTTTCAATATTTGGCTGATTACCGTCATTATTGTTTTCTGTACCCACACCATCATTCTCTAATCTTCCATCTTCAATATCTTCCAAAGAAACTACAGAAGCACGGTCAGTGACATCTTCTTCTAAGTTATCATCAGAGTCTTCTGATCCTTCTCTTTCAACGGTTGATTCGTTGTCTTGATTATCTTCCTCTTCGCCTCCAATAAAGAGTTGTCTTCGTAAACAATCCCTGTCTGCTAAAGCTCGATTCTCTTCTTCACGATCCTCTTTTTCTACACTATTCAATAGTTTCAAAAGTCTCATTTGCTCCCTTTCATCCATTATAAAGTAATATAAATGGCACAATATTAGTCGTCAGTTATCTACATTTATTACAAAATTTACAATAAAACACAATAGAAAGTAAAAAAAAAAAAAACACTAGAATTGACTGTAATTAATGTATTTACAAATATGTACAAAAGTTTATAAATTAAACTTGCAATAAGAATTACAAAATATTCATACACAAGTGGGCGCGTGGCGTCTAAATGACCGCAGGCCGTAAACAGACATCAATACCGGGGCAATGCTTGAGCCGAACTGAGTGTTTCCCGGTGCACAGGCGGGGGAGGGAGTGGGGATAGATGTCCTAGACGCGGAGCGACAAGGAAGCAGTGCTACCAAAACTACAACACATAGTTTAAGTTCTGCGGTCATTTTGACACCACGCGCCCACTTAAGGGTTAAATTATTTAATACAATTGTATCTAAGCAATAAGCATTTATTATTTGGACAAAAATTAAGTAATACTTTGATCATAATACCTCTTTTTCAGGCTAAAAACAAAGAACATTCAGACCCTGATGAGCCTGCAAGTAAAAAACACTTTTCGTATGAGCGAAAAATGAATAAACGGAACTTGCAGATATCAGCAGCTAGAAAAAAACCTGGAAGTTGCCAAATAGAAAATTCTCTCTGGAGCCCTAGTTCAACATTCACAGATGTTGCATCTTCAAGTTATTGCTCGATTCCTAATGTTCCGCATCAGATATTTGGGAGGCCACCTGCTTTCACTGCAAGGATACCTTCATCTACTGGATATTGTTCTTCCAGACCAAGTGTTTCAACCAACCCTACCATATTTCCAACTACACCTAATATGAATGCACAAAGAAGTAATAGATTTCCACCTAGCCCTGATATGTTTCCACCCAGACCCAACATATTTCCACCCAGGCCCGAAATGTTCCCACCCAGACCTGACATGTTTCCACCTAGACCTGACATGTTCCCACCTAGACCTAACATGTTCCCACCTAGACCTAACATGCTCCCACCCAGGCCTGACATATTCCCACCCAAACCTAACATTTTCCCGCCCAGACCTGATATGTTCCCACCTAGACCTGATATGCTCCCACCCAGACCTCCCATGTTGCAATCAAGGCCTTCAAACTTTCTTGGAACAAACAATCTAATATGTCATCCACCGAATTCCTTTCAATCTCCATCTCCAAATCGCATAGACTCATATTGTAATAATTTTTCTCAACCAAATTTTACTCATGGGCCAGTGAGAAATCATCAGTCCCTATCCACTATTGGTCCCCCAAGATTAGGTTACAGTGAAAGCAATCAAAGATTCATGAATCCTTATCCAAATCATCCAGGGCCACCTCTTCCAACTGGTAACTTGTGGTTACAGAGGCCACAATCCCCTTCTCTCAATTCCCCATCTCCAAGTTTGTGGCCCCCTCCTCAACCAAATAATTCATCTCAAGTCAATCCACGTGCATATCCACATTCAAACCCATTTTAGATGTTTGGTCAAACAAAAATATAAACCTGAATAATACAAAATTTCAATCAACTGCTGCTGTGATTGAACAAGCGCAATTAATTTTTGAATTGATGCGAGAAAGCGTGTTTTAAACATCTATTATATTGTGCCATTAAGACCTGAGTATGGATATACGCTTATTATAAGGAAGTGAGATGTGGTCTGTTATTGCACACTTAATTCTTAATGTATCTTACCTTGATGGAGATGTAATGGTAAGTGCGTAGTACGTCTTGAGGATCTGTTTTATAATTATGTTTTTTCTCATAGCAATGCTTATACACATGAGGTATGGTTTGCACAACACAACTTAAAAATCATAACAGATACTTCTAGTAGTAATAAACTAGCCAATTTAAAAATATAAATTTAAAATTCAAACTAAATTAAAATCACATTACCATAGTAAATTATTCTGAATTTAATTTGTTTAGTTCTTGATTTACATTTCAAAAAAGTACTGAACATGCAATAATTGTTCATGTTTTTTGTATAAATTTACATTCATTTAATTTTTTCATGCGTAATATCATGATTAACTTTCAAATACAAGTTTACATTTGATAACAAAGTTTAAAACATTCAAGAACATTTAAAAATATTTATAATGTACATACGTTTATATTAAAATCAGTAAAACTAAAATATTGTAATATTCTCAATGACTGCTAATCAGGTATTTTGTTGTATGCGTTATTTTACTTTTTGTTAAAACCACTGTTCTTAAGTATATGCAATTTGAGCTTATATATATAGTTGTATTATGTTTTAATTTGTTGATATCAGTTAAACTAGTAATATTTAGTTTGTAGAGTAGTGGTAGATTTTTTTTAAAGATTGTGGCTCATTTTAATTGAAGTATAATTATATTCTTCTGAACTGTATATCTAATCCACATTTATAGCAGTCGTTGAATATTGCTTTAACTATTAGCATTAGTAATAATCATATATGCACTATATTAATTTTAAAATAACAACATCCTTAAAACAATTCTGTAAATTGCAAATGACTGTTTTATATAGATTGTTTGCAAATATTATTGTAATTTTATTGTAAATAAAAGTTAAATTTGTTCTACCTCTCATATGTTCCAGAAATCCTTGATTTTAAAATATTATATTTTACAATTAAGTATTTTTTTAACCAGAGTAATGCATGTTGCAACATCAATACACTGATAGAAAGTCATACTATAGAAATTTATCAGTAAATAGGTTTTTTGTTTTACCGCAATTGTTTACCTAACCCATACACTATGCTTAAGGTGGTGCGGCTGGCATTAAGGACAACTGAATTCTAATAGATCGTAGCACTGACGCTTAAACTGGTGCAGACGGAGACGCTTGAGTGTGTATGGTTATTCCAAGGCTCCCCACTCAGCTGTCTTTATCTCCACATCTTAGTAATAACATATGTTTAGTACTAGGGCACTTCTTAGATCTCCCCTCCTGTCCCTGCCTTCAAACTATTCAAATCTGTACGCTTGCCGCTCGCTTGGCTTGTTGATAACATGTATGAAAAGAACTAGTTACTCCACATCTTTTATTTGAATATTGCCTTAAAAGTTAGAAACAGGTCAGTTCCATCAGTTAGTGATGGGTCAGTTCCATTTTTTGTTGGTTTTGATTCTGGTTCGGTTCTTTACTAAAATCGGTTCTCTGTTCTGAGTACTTTTTGAGTATGTCTCAGGAAAATGTCTAATTCCTTTATGCGAGTGAATCAACAAATAATGTGGATTCAGTCATTAAAAAAACAATGCATAATATTTTGGGCATTTACCCAATATGAAGCATAAGACATATTTCCAAAATTAGAGAATTGGTAACATTTTATTTATTTTCAGGGTATAATTCTTTACATGTTTTTCACAAAGAACATATTTATTTTAAGTTTTAAAAACCTATAAACATTTTCTAAATTGAATAATGTAATGTTCAAATTAGTATGCAACACTAAAAATTTAATTGAAGTTTTCCATGAGGAAATTACAAAACTTATAAGCTTAGAGATAATTAAAAAATAAACTGCCACTTTAGGTCTGGTTTAGTACTAAAACTTATTAAAACACAAATTACGACACAGTTGATTGAAATGGTCATAGCTAAATATAAGAGGTTGATGTAATTGTAGTATATCAAAGATAAATAACAACAAATAATAATTGAAAAAAACATAGTTATTAACTATTAAGAACTAGTAGTTCTTATCTTAACTAGTGATCAAACTGAATTAAGAAAATATAACTGCTACTCACATTCATAGAAAACTTTACAGCCAATAATACCATACATGTTTTTAGAAATTAAAGAATATATTTTGTTTTAAATTTAAGAAATAATACACTATTTTTGAGTCAGTAAATATTAATTAAGCCACTGCAATTTAAAACATGGAACTTTATAGGCTTTGTAAAAAAAGGTTTAAATAACATTTAACTATTTTAAAACAAAAATGTTCAAAACTTATGTTGTTTTGTACTGACACAATATTTATTCTTCAATATAAATTACTAGGCTTTTTTTAATACAATGTTTTATATTATTAAAATCATGTTTAAATAAATGAATACTAATATCTCAAATTCACCATAAAAACCTTTTTTTTTTTTAATACACATTAAAACTAGAAGCATCTTTTAGTTAGATCTTCAGAATATAAGATTAGTTGTAAGCAGAATGGAATGTTGTCATTAGATGTTTTTATCAGGCAGGACTTTACGAGAAAGAGTCATGTTATCTCGGCCAAATCATGTACTGATAAGGACGACCCAATTTAGAACAGCTGATGTTATCTATAATTTACAACAGTACTCAACTATTTTTAATTTTAATAGTTTAGCCTACCACAATTTTATTCAATTTGTTTGTATTTAACAGCTGTTAATCAAAATGATTCAATCAATTAATACCGCTCCATAAGAATACCATGGGAATTTGTAGGCCAGTGGGACGAAATCCTGAGGTTGGAGAAGAAATCCTTTCTTAGTGAGCCTCTAGGGACAAAGATAAACAAAATTTCAAGTCAATTGGACGTTTAGTTTTGGAGAAATAGTGATGAGTGGTAAATAGCTTTATAGATATCTATTTGTAAGTAATAATACAATCAAGTGTAATAGTAAGCCAAGGTAACTAAAAAGGATGTACTCAAAATAAAAGTATGAAAGGAGGAACAATTCTCCAAAATGGTTTAATTTAAAGCATATTAACTAAGAAGAGATATTACTACATACAAGAACACTGTGAGATAAAGTATACTTCAGTAATACCATTGACAAATTAGAATTTTCTTTTGCTCGTAACACATTAAATTTTATAATTTTTTACCCCACTATTAAATTCATTATACCTACAGGTAACATTGTAATTTGAAAGTTTGTTGTGTAACAACTGGAATCCTTGTTTTAACACCTGGGTGCCTTGAGCGCAAATTTAGAGTATTGTATGTTATTTATGTACAGCAGTCTTAAGTAAATTAGTACTGAATTGATGTAAATATTGTTGGTTTATTTGGCCAACAGCTACGTCGCATGCGGAGAGATGTATTGTTATCAGTGACAACAGAATGGACTAGTTTGTGTCTACTTTTGACTATTTTAGATGACCAGACGACAGATAGGGGTGTACCCATAGTTATAGGGGGAGCCAGGCTGGGACAGACCGCGTTTGAGCTTGTCTGTGCATCTAGACACTTGCTAACAGTATCGTAATAAATAAGGCTCACTGCTGTAAATTGTATTATATGTTTGGGAAACGTCCAAAAACATGAATATAGTCAGAAACACAAGGTTGTTTAAACCTATAATAGCCTCTAAATACAAAAACAAGTAAAAGAAAAAAACTATATTTCATTCAGTTATTGCATACAATATTTGAATTTATTTTTAGGAAAATTTTGGCTGCATCACCTTAAATATACTGTGAATCAGTTGGTTGAAACTTGTTTTCATTATTATGACACTTATATTACTATGCAAAGTAAATAAATTGTTATATTGGACATCAGATTAACTGCAAAGCAAACTCAATTTACTAAGGAAATAATTTCAACAAATTAAAAAAATTTTTAATTCACTTATTTTATTTTAATTCAACTTATACAATGTGAAATAAGTAATATTATTGTGAATGCTCAAATAATAAAAGAGTTACCGATTGGATAGTTTTTTATTTGTTCTTAATTAATCTTAAACGAACCCTCGATCTTTATTAATTAAAAATTTTTTAAATGTACCCTTGTCAGAGAAAAATTAGATGAAAAATGTTATAATTACTTGTAAAAGTACTTGCTCACAATGTATAAATGGATTTTTTCTCACATTTAGTTCAGTTTTCCTACACAACTTAAAGGAAAACACATGGCGGATTTGCTGCGTGATTGCTACACGTCCATATCCCTCCAAATCAACAACTTGTTGAATTCTAAATTAATTACTAAATATTGAAAAGTACAAAAAATTACTGGACTGGCTACGAACCCCTCGTGCCCCCATATTAATTGATTGATATTACATTTAATATTAGTCGGAACTTAATCTATATTGCTAGATCTACTCCTCCCCTCCTGACGGATCTATTAAAACAATTACATGGTTAATTAGAAAGTAATTAAAAGTAAACTGAAAACTTATGGAACGCTGAGTCCACATTGCGAAGGCGGCTCCCTCTAGCTTCAGCCAGGGCAAGAAAGACTGCGTCTGCCTCGACTCTCATGTCACCCATCCTACCTTTTCGTTTCTTGCATGATGCGATACGTTGTCCATCGTGAACAGCATTGTTGAGGGTGGAATACGCGCCACAAAACCCTCGATAATTCAGTAGACCATCATGTCAAAGCACATGATCTATTAATCTATAATCTAGTAAGAAATACCTCTCCTCTCCTTATGAATACATTTTCATTTGTGGTCAACTCTCTACAACTGATTTTTATCGTCTTACTGTATGTAGCATGAGACCTGAAACACTAGAAGTTACTTCCTTTCCCTCTCGTCCATTATGTCTCACTGCCATGCAATGAAATCCTCCACAAGTAGGTCTTCAACAAGTTTTTCCTCACACTGAGACTCGTGTATATTTTTAAAAATATAATAAAAATATTTTTACTTTAAGTTATTTTTTGTTTAATAAACTTCAGCTATGCTGCTGCCAAGTTTTCTTTGTTTTACTCCAGACAGAAACTTCTGTTATATTTATATTAATTTTCAGACTAAATTATTCCTCAACTATTCTATCTCTCACCAAGTATTCTATTTTAATTCATCCCCACTTTTGGCAATTACTGCATTGTCAGCAGCTAACCTCAACCTCTTAACTTTTCACTATGAATTTGTTACACCTATTTTTACATCTTCTGTTACTCTTATCTAGTAATAGTGACAAAGAAGAGTAAAAGCCTTCATACAGATTACAAGGTATGATTAATAGTGAACATTCTTGTCGTGGACCTTTTTGTATATGGGCTACTTTTCCTTTTCTACTACAATGAATTACTGCGATTTTACGATTGTAGATGTTGTATATGTCTCTCTAAAGTCAATACTTGTTTGACAACAGACTCAGAATAGGACATTCCAGTTGACATTGTCTTTTAAAGATCAACAAACGCTTTCTTCATTACTTGCCCTATCGCAAAACTAATGCTAAATTGCTTATTTTGTTTCTACACATTTTTTAAAACCATACTGATCTTCTGATAATGACCATCTTGTCGTTTTCTATCATCCTAAAAATAATTCTGGTTAATTTGGATACTTAGCCCCCAGACACAAAGTCCTTTATTGTTCACATGACTTTGTAGTTTATTTTTTAATTAATGGTCCTATTATGTATTTGTGGACATGCAGTATTCAGGTAAATATTGCATAGTGAGGTAAAGAGTACGCTTCTTAACTCTTGACTTTGTTAATAACTCTGACAATCCACCCACTTTTTTGGTAATCTTGGAACCTTCTTTTCCTGCAGTGTTCATATAGTGCTTTCTGCTCAAACTCTTTTTGCATACCAGGTGCTCCCAACTCAATTCATGTTACATTACCTTCATTTTCTATGCTTAAGTTATCATTGTCTCCTCTATATAACTGTTCCAAATATTCTTTCTATCGGTTTGCTATCAATTCATCATCATGTAATAATCCTTCTGTTGCCGTCCTGAACGCTCATTGTTCTCAGTTTTCTTGTTTTGAAGAATTTCTTTATCCCTATAACATCTCTCTCTATCAATATGTTCTTCCTTCGTGCTGTTTTCTATACTTTCAAAGAATAGCCTGTATTTTGTATATTTCAACCCTTACACCTTTTCTCGGGGAAAAAAGAAACAAGAGATATCCAATAGTGCACTAAATGAGTGTCAAGTAGTAGTCATTTATCCGGTTTGCCATGCGATGGCTGGGCCATTACCATGTCAGTCCTCCCTTAGTTCCCAAAATCCTATAGGATAAACATTAATTATTACTAATATCTATAAGATGTAGGCTACATTAGTTGTAGTTTATTCCAATATCATGTCAGTCCTCCCTTGGTTCCCAAAATCCTATAGGATAAACGTATTAATTATTACTAATATCTATAATATGTACATTACAGTTGACTCTTGATAATCCGACAGTCACGGGACCAGTAGGGTGTCGGATTACCAAAAACGTCGGATTACCAAATGTACCTCCCATCATGACTGAATTCGATGTTTAAACTTAAAACAATAACAAATACGATAGTTTTAAACAATAGGTATGTACAGTACTGTATTAACAAACCTATTTCATACTGTTTGTGAATATTTATGTGCATAAAATAAATACGTACTGTATTGACCAAAGGTCTAGGTTAAAAATAAAGTACAGTAATTAATGCCGATAATTTTAAGAAATTGACAAACTGTATTTACTACATTAAAAGTACAGGATTGTATGTATTATAGCAAAGTTTGTACTGTACTTACACACATATGAACAGATTGCAAAACAGTAAATAAACTAAACATGAAAAAATCTGTCATTTTCTTCTGCTTCTTTGTACGCAAACCTTCGTTAATCGCTTTTTCTTGAATGTATTTCAAAACTAAAACGTTGTTGACGTCTAGGTCACGTTCCTCACACCAGCGAATCAAAGTGTTGGTAGCAGACAAAGCTTCATCACAGCTGATCACGTATTTTTTCTCCGTCTCCACGGCCTCTTCAATTGTGTCGTTTTGTGTTATGATTTCTTGCAGAATCTCTTCATCTGTTTGTTCTGCACCCAGGTTATCGTCTAACACCCATCTTGTTAGTTCTTCCGATAATTCTTGTTGGACGTTAGTTTGATTACAAAGTAAAATGGTTTCTTCCACTACACGATTGTTATCTTGGGTGTTGTCGTCATCTTCCCGTTGGTTTTCATTATCTTTATTTTGGAGGAGGGGGTTATGTGGCCAAACATTTTCCCAGGATTTTATAAGTGTTGATGGCTGGACTTGTTGCCACGCAAAAGCTGCATTAAGAATAGCGTCCTTAATGTCAAACTTTTTCAACAGTGTTGTAATGTCTGCATCTGGTTGGCAAACAATATCCATAAGTAGGCGTTTTTTGTAATGCGCCTTTAGAGTTTTGATAACATTCTGATCCATTGGCTGAATCAGAGCAGTTGTATTTTTCGGTAAATACATGACCTCGATGTATCCATCGGCTGTTTTTGCTTTTAATTCTTCTAATTTTGGATGGCCAGGAGCATTATCTAATAATATAAGATTATCATTATCTAATAATAATAAAGATGGCAGATTATTAGCCTTTAAATGCTGTTTTACTTCTTTGACAAAATGATTATTATACCAGTCTAGGAAGATTTCTTGGGTCACCCACGCTCGACCGCGTCGGACTACCGAGCGTGTCGGACTCACCCACCCACCCATACACGTACAGTGGTATTGACCCACCCGCCCATACACGTACAGTGGTATTGACCCACCCGCCCACCCATACACGTACAGTGGTATTGACCCACCCGCCCATACACGTACAGTAGTATTGTAACCACATGGGCCCACCCATTCAATAGTAGTTTTTACTATTGACCCACCCATACACGTACAGTGATATTGACCCACCCGCCCGCCCATACACGTACAGTGGTATTGACCCACCCGCCCGCCCATACACGTACAGTGGGACCCACTCGCCCACCCATATACGTACAGTAGTATTGACCCACCTGCCCGCCCATACACGTACAGTGGTATTGACCCACCCGCCCGCCCATACACGTACAGTGGTATTGACCCACCCGCCCACCCATATACGTACAGTAGTAATGCCATTGTACGTGTAAGGGTGGGCCGGTGGGTCAATGTTACTGTACGTGTATGACCGGGCGGGTGGGTTAATGACACTGTACGTGTATGGGCAGGCGGGTGGGTCAACTCTACTGTACGTGTATGGGTGGGCGGGTGGGTCAATACCACTTTACGTTTAAGGTTGGGCAGGTGAGTCATTACCACCGTACGTGTATGGGCGGGCGGGTGGGTCAAGACCACTGTACGTCTATGGGCGGGTGGGTGGGTCAATACCACCGTAAGTGTATGGGTGGGCGGGTGGGTCAAAACCACTGTACATTGTCATTGTCACCTAAGCTGCCTACGCTACTCCACTACAGTGGCACCGGCACAACCCTACGAACCTTGACTTGAAAAACTTACTTCCTCTTATTGACGTAGGCCTTACTGAAACGAGTGTCGGACTACCGCGAGTCAACTGTAGATGTAGTTTATTTATAACTGCCACTGAGGTGTTCTCTGCAGCCATGAGAAAGTGACCTGTTTTTTTTTCTTTTTCTGTAACTCCTTTTAATAATCATGCCTACCATTTACTCTGAATAATATGACCAAACATTAACCTATTTGGTTCATTTTATCTACATGCCTTTAATCAAATTTACTACTATGTATAAATACTTCATAACTATTTATTCCAGTGTTGTTGCTGTTGAATTATAAATGGTAGTATTCCTTTGTGCAGATTGCACTATAGACATTCTAATAGCAATACTTGTTTCATTATATTATACCTGTACATTACTCTTTCTAAGTTTAAAAGTATACTCTACATAACAGCAAAACAAAAGACAGGTGTATGTGAAAGTCACTAGTCAAGTGCAGGCTGGCTCTGTACAGCGTGGAAAACGAGTACATTCTGCTGAAAGAGTTATGAGATGGAATGTTTCCAGAAAAGCCACTTGGAGTAGGTGTTAATTACTTCATTATTAGCTGATACACAATCTAACAAAACCTAAGTCCAAGAACCAGAAACCAAGAGTTATTAGTAGTGAGAGCTATAGCTTGTGTCTGCCATCACAATTCCCAATGCAATCTTTTGTCACTGTACAAACAACTAGCCACTTCTCCAAAGAAAGTTTTGTACATGTACTTGACATAAATATCTGGTATTTCGACTTTTTTTTCACTAGCGTTTTATTAATCTAAACCTGGTATCTAACTACATGTGTAGGTAAATCAAGATGAAGCCTTTCATTATAAATTACATCAAAAGTAATCTGATGAACCATACAAAATGTAAACACAGTGGAGTCCTGGTAATAAAAAATAATTGGGACCAACCCCATTTCGGATTAAACAGGTTTTTATAAAACACTCTTTATCAAATTATAAATAATTTGCCTGCCATTAAGTATAGTATTTCAGTTTTGAACGGAAAATGAGTATATGATAATAAGAAGAAGATAATGAACTCTTAAATAGAAAAATACATTCATCTGAGATGTATGATGAAACACCATTTTTTGAAGACAAAAAGTTGGAACCACTAGCGGAGATTGATCCTGGTCTCAGTGCTACTTGATGCAGTTGCATCCGCCACTAGGGCACGTAATCAGCTGATGGGAGTCGTGTGCATATTTCTGGCATTCTCACACTGAACTGTTTCCATTGCCAATGACAGACAGTCTCACATCAACAGTTTGAACTTGTGTGTTAACATATCTCAATTTTGTAGTTTCCATACAGTACTAGTATTTGCGTTCCAAGTTTTAGTTGTGAACTTATATATTGTTATTTATACTATAATATAAACACGAACATATAGCGGAGATTGATCCCGGTCTCAGTACTACTTGATGCAGTTGCATCCGCCACTAGGGCACGTAATCAGCTGATGGGAGTCGTGTGCATATTTCTGGCATTTCTCACACTGAACTGTTTCCATTGCCAATGACAGACAGTCTCACATCAACAGTTTGAACTTGTGTGTTAACATATCTCAATTTTGTAGTTTCCATACAGTACTAGTATTTGCGTTCCAAGTTTTAGTTGTGAACTTATATATTGTTATTTAAACTATAATATAAACACGAAACATACAGATGCTGCAGCTGCGTTTGATCTTGCACACGCTACATAGAGCAACAACCAGCCGCGTCCCCAGTGGATACCATATTTTTGAGATGCTGGCGTAATTTAGCTTTTAGGGAGCGGAATTATTTGAATCAAAGAAATTTAAATTATTTTTTTTCAAGCCAAAGTAAAGTTTACTATCAATTAAGTAAATGAAAAAATATTTTCTTGTCATTTATAGATAATTCTATAGAATGATCACCCACAATGAGCTAGAATAGGATCAAGTGAGTTTCCTAGTTTGACACATAGAAGCATCGGTCCACACAACCATATAAAGTAGGGTGTTTTTTAGTAACCGTATAAAGTCCTTACTTGGTTTTTTTTTCACAAAATCTTTTGCCAATTTCTTTTTCGGATTCAGCAGATTTTCAAATTACTAAAGTTCGGATTACCCAGACTCTAGTGTATATAAAAACTTGTATGTACCTATAAGCTTATTCTGTTACTTGCTTGGAAGTAAAATCAAAACGTTTGAGTTATGCTCGATTTAAAAAATTGATTTTGGAGAATTCAAGTTTTAGAATAGCTGAATTAAGTAAAATTTTGAAAGATAATAGTTTTGTAATTTATATGTAATAAATTACTTTTGAATTATTATGTTAAATAACACAAATTGTAAATGGTCCAATTTTAATAATTAACTGCTGGAGAATATACATTATGATTTTGATCTATTATAAAAATGGACAGACTGCATTGATGGCGTTACTAATTTACAATTTTTTCTTGACTATCAACTAATGATTGTCCTACAAAATGTTGATGGTAGAATCTCCTTCTACATTAGAATAGAATATTTTAATAAACACTGATGATTCAAAATGTCCACTGACTTAAGTAAACCACCAATAAATAACTTGAGACCAGATTTCCTACATTAAGATACATATTAACAAACTTTACTTAACTAACTAGATTCAGAATTTGTGAACAAAGTAATAAAGGAACACTTTTGTGAAAACAAGTTTATTGGCTATAAAAAATAACACAGACGGGATTATTGATAACAGTGACATTCAATATAACAATTATCTACAATTTTCATTCACTTACACTGGACTGGGTGAGTACCTCTTAACGAACTACATATTTAACTAAAATAAATAATCTTTAAAGCTTTTTTTTCATTATAATTTTGTAAGTGTCCATTCATTATTTTAGGTTACTTACAACAGATAAAAAATGTCTAACAAATCTTGTTAATAGCTTTTAATGACAGTTTAATTACATTTTTTTAAATTAAAATTGAAAACATTTATAAACCAATTTTTAAAGATACTCTATGATTTAAATTCAGCCAAACAATACTAACATAGTATGCAATATAAATGTTGATTTACTCTTACTGTTTGTACAAAAGATCAGTTTACTTCTGTTCAACTAAGATAATAGTGGTACATTTATGGGGGAGGACACATCCGAGGTACAAAAGAAATACAAGAAAGTTGTATATAGTTACATATCACCTGAACACTCACCACATTGGCCATAAAATGTTAGCAGTAAGTAAAATAAATTAACAAACATAAAAATTTATATCGAAAGAAATTAAAATAAAGCATAATAAAGTAAAAATTAAAGAGGAGGGCAATTTATGTTTCTCTTGATTTTGCGACGGTTGATAGAGTTAGTTACACAAATTTCATTGTTTAAATTGTTTTACTATGTTCTTTTATAACTGATTCATATTTTTATGTCAAAGTTTTAAAACATACTTTCAGCATTCAGGAATTATATTTTATCCATATTGTTTAACCTTTACATTAAGTGTTTGTTAACCTTAAGTATTTTCTGGGAATTCATAAAAAATTCATGTATTCCAGAAAAAAGAAACTCTATAATCCGACGATTACGGGACCGACACCCTGTTGGATTACAGGGAGTGTCTGAATTACAGAGAGACTACATGTAGTGCATATGCTATGTGTACTGTACATAAATTAAATGAAGTTAAGGAGACACTATACTGAATGCTGTGTTGTTAAAATGCAAATCATGGCAGGAGGACTGTTTTAACTGTAAAAATATAATGAATACAAAAAAAGTCAAGATGTTTTGTTTTAAAATGTTTTTTTAAGATGTTTAGTCAGCGGCGTATCGGACTAGTGGGTATGTTGTAGTGAGCGTTGGCTTATAGAGTGCCAAATGTACTTCACAACATCTACCAGTTAAATTTTTAATTAAAACACCTTGAAGTTGTATGAAATTTATATTATTCAAATAGAAGTGATTTGAGATACTATAAAACAAAAGTAACACTGACTATAAATCTGTCTGAGAGTAAAAGGAAAGGAATCTTGCTGTAACTTGTATAAAGTGCTAATGCTCTATAATTTATTTTTACTATTACCTGGAATATAATTTATTTTACTATTATTTTACATGTCACCTAACCTGCAATTTATATTTTGAAATCACTCAATTATACAAGTATGAAGTACATGGCTACAATTCTAAGAAATAAAACGTCTCTTCTGTTAAGAGCAATACATGTGAATTTAACAGCCACCCGCTCCATTTATGACTGGCAAAATCATAAAATTGACCAAGTAAAATGAAGTCTTTAGCAATTTAAATGTAGGTAAAATTAAAAAATTTACAGTAAACAAACGCTTCAAATTGTAATAATGTATATGCATAAAATACTAGTTCCTCTTAGAAAGGCTCACTCTTGACTCTATATTGAAAGGAAACTCCTGAATTAATCATTTTGCCACCAGTAATATTTGTCTTAGTACAAACTTAAAATAAGCGCAAAATGTATTAAATATTGCATAAGTACTTTTTTTGGTACAATTAAGCAAGCAGTTTGAAAAACAATTTTGCTATCTTGAACTGAAAAATATAGAATACTTATGAGGTCAATTTATTAATATATATACTCTGATATATACAAACACCTATAAAATCTATTTTATTTATACATATTTATAAATATACGTAATATAATATTTACAGTACATAAATAATTTGTTTGAGTAAAAATAAATTCTAAGTTTTTAAGATAACCTACTTGCAACACTATGATTTTATAGGTCATTTGTTTTATTTCTGAATATGTCTTAATGTCACTAAAAAGTAAAATAATTTTATCTCATGTCTTTTTAAAGTTAAATTGAATATTGATTTTTTACATGATTAAGACAAACAAATTAGTACTCCAAAAGAAACCAGAACAGGACTGCCATTACTTGTTTATTTATCCCACAATACTTGTACCGTATAAAATACTTGATGCTAATTCAGTGTCACCTATTCTTGTTGTGGTTTGTTCTGTTTGTCTGCATTGATTTTTTTCCTTATGTGATGCTTGTATTTCTTCATTTTTTTTATTGGAGGCAATGACAACTTTTGTTGGCTTGATTGTAGCTTTGTTTCTGAGTTGTGACCATAGCACCACAATTAATTACCATTAATAACCTTCAATATTATATTTTGATAAGTTTACAACTGTTTTACAAACACAACTTGCTTCAACTTCACCCATGGCAGCACTGCTCCAGTTTCTTCTGGGCGCACCCTCAAATTTTAAAATGCCTTTTAGTGGGGAGAGATGTCCAATTAAGACACAGTTCCCCTTGCCTGCTTAGACGAGCCCTGTTTTGTAGACTCGTTGGGCCACCAGCATAACATGACTTCCAAACCACAGAGTGGAACTAAGTTAAATCTGTTATGTTCACACCGGGAATCGAACCTAGACCAACTGCATAACAAGCCACCGCCTTACGCCTAGCTACAGCCGCTCAAAATAGGTTCACCCTCATATAATTTTACAATAGATTAAGATACATATAGATAATTTAGCTTGGCACCCATTAAAGTACTATTGCACTTAAGTAGTTAACAGCATCTTTAACCAAGGCCAAGTTGCATAACATAATTATTTCAGCTTGCCAGTGTTAATATTACTGCAAAATAATTATATTAAAAAAATGTTTTAATAACAACTGTATTACTAACATATTTCAATAAAAGGAAACAGCAAAATGTAAATCACATTTAAAGTAAGCACTCCTTGTTTAAAACAACTATAAAATCTCTACTATGAACATGAAAGACACAGGTTAACGACCCCTACAGACAAATAATCTAGCAAACAGTAAATAAATAAAATTATGTCTTCATTTTACAAACTATAAGGTGCTGTTTACCTATAAATCACACTTCTTTATGATTAGTAAGTATTCTATAGCTAAATTTCGTACTTAAATTCTATTTACCTTGTTTGCATACAAAATAATACTAAACATGGGTGTACATGATGAAGAAGAATTCCATCCATAGGCACTTTGAAACATTCAGTCAAGTCCCTGGGTGAGAGGGAGTCTAGAGTTTGGCGTTGTCAAACTCATTGCTAACTGTATACTTGGGCACAGCTCTAAAACAATTCACATATTTTGGATTGGAATATAATCTTATAAAGTTAGTATTAGTATACATAATACGTTCTATACATATGCATGCATACATTATTAGTAAAGGTAAAACGCATAAATAGACAATGGGATGATGAGTGAGAAATGCATAGTACAACTAGACTAAGTTGTAAATATCTATCAACCCATGAGTAGTTGTACCTCGTATTTCTGACCAGAATGAAAAGTTTTTGTTTTTTACTTACTGACTGAAGTCAGTGAAAACGCTGCATTATCTTCATATGTACTCATCCTTTGTTCATATGTACAAACCATTTTGTTCTCTCATTCCTTTCTCTCCTCAGTTGGCGATGTTGGAGTGTTATTTTTGTAAGTGATCTGATACACCAGACGCAACTCTTGGTGTTTGAGGTACTGGTCAGTTCTACCTATTCTGACTTATCTTGTGTCTTCCTTTTTTTACTTTCTCCCATATGCGTTAGCATAGAGAAAGCACTGAAAAACAGCTCTAACGAGTTTGATTAAATTTTCAGAAAAGATGTGAATTACAATTCAAAATATTTTAGTAAAAACCGCATGTATCTAACTTGACTAGTTTTTGAGATATGGCAAAAAAATATTTGGGAATCAAAATGATAATTTTCTAAGTTTTGATTTTTTAGTGTTTAATAAGGGGAAAGTTTGTGCCAATTGTTTAGAACCATTTATTCATACCAGTGACAGTTTCATATAGTAGTGTAATGATTTTAGTATTTTTTTGTGAGTAGTATACAGTTACTGAAAATAAGAAAGATTGTTATGACTTGTAATAAGTTTAGAAAATAAGAACAGCAGAGAAGTGAGTAGACAAACTTAGTACTACTAGAGGAGTCTTTATAAAGATGAGCCCAGTAAAGAACAGCAGAGAAGTGAGTAGACAAACTTAGTACTACTAGAGGAGTCTTTATAAAGATGAGCCCAGTAAAGAACAGCAGAGAAGTGAGTAGACAAACTTAGTACTACTAGAGGAGTCTTTATAAAGATGAGCCCAGTAAAGAACAGCAGAAAAGTGAGTAGACAAACTTAGTACTACTAGAGGAGTCTTTATAAAGATGAGCCCAGTAAAGAACAGCAGAGAAGTGAGTAGACAAACTTAGTACTACTAGAGGAGTCTTTATAAAGATGAGCCCAGTAAGTTGATATGATAGAATCAGACGATAGAGATTCTATGGAAGTGAAGAAGAAGGATTCTGGATCAGATCAGTCTGGAAATGAAGAATAAGCACTTTTTCAATTGCTCAGAGTATAATACCAAAGGCAAAATACTATGTGGAACATACACTGCCCTTCTCATACTTGATGTACAGCCGACAACATCAATTTAGGTAGTCTCTCCTCAGCTTCTGGCAAGAAGTGGACATTGAGACATCAGCTAATGTGTGAAAATTGTATAGATTGAGGAAATTCTCAAGTACAAAACCAGCATATGGATAGTTTGATTATGTGGTTTTATTAACCACCACACACTGTCATCCTACTGTCCAAAGAATAAAAACAAAATCTTTATAATTTTGTTATGCAAAGGACAAAGGAAATAAGCCCTGAATCAAAAATAAAAATGTTGTAATTTTAATATAGGAAGAGTTTATAAAGCAGTTGTGATATTTTAGTAAACACTGACCACTAAAGCCTGTTCTTCAGCCTACTTAACATAACTGGTCTGAATATTTCCATTGATTATAAACATAAAGCAGTCAGTTTGGTAGTGTCAAGATGTTAGTACCTCAAAGAGCTGGCACAAGAACTTTGCCAAACCTTTCACACTAGCTCAAAAGCATAGTTTATGAAATGCTGTGCTTGAACATAACTGAAGATGCAGTCTTCTTGGAGCAAACATTGTAAGGCGAGAAGAAAATTGTAATAACTTTATATGTAAGAAGATTCAGTTGCTTTAAGTGCTACATTTGCTAATGAATTTATTATTTCAGATCACTTATGATTTCTTAATGTGTTTTAATTTTAGTTATAATTTTATTTATTTATTTGTAGTAAAAAACTTGTTTTTGCCTTTTACATTATAAAATGACATTATTATTATATAGACATTAATGACGAATTGTATTGTTTTAGTTATACAGAATAAATGCAACTAGCCATATTTTGTTAAGTATATAGATGTATATTTACCAGCAACTAAATAATTTAGAGCACAATGCTTGGATATATATATATATATTTTGCACAATAGTTGTTTTGTAAACACTTACAAATTTGTTGAATGAAAATATAATGAACAATGACATATTTTAACAAAATTTGTACTGATTAAGATGCTTTAATAAGTATTTAACATGTATAAGTGTATTTAGTTTAAGTATCAATGGTAATTTATTACACCTAATCCACCAAGCGAGACCACTCCCAGGTCAACAGTACTTGATAAATAGAGAAAATAAATTACCAAAATTATTTTTACTATACTTATTGTATTAGTCTACAATTATAAACTTAAAATATAGCTGCAATGTTCAAAATGAGATCAGACTGTAACAAGACATCGACCTGATAGATTCTTGCCAGAAGAGAGTGACTAGAGGCTGATGTACTATGATAATGGAAAGGAAATTTACCTTCTCCCACAGAATTTTGTCTTTCTTTTTCTAGAACATTTCTTAATCTTTCAAAAAAGGAAAAATCCTATTTATCTATAACCTCTAATGAATCAATATTAAAACTATAATAATCAAATACTACACACACAATCATATTGTATTTCAATGGAAAACATGTCCCGCATTCTTTATTTTTTTAAACCAATATATGACACAAAAGAATAATAATAAAAAATATCAATTAGACATTACAATATAGGTATATGTTTTATAAATAGTGGTTCGATGCACGACCAAGGAAATCTATACGTAAATTTAAATAAAATAGTTATTAATGAGTTCTGTGACATAATCTTTTATTATTTATACTTTTGTTCAGTAAAATTTTAATATTTAATGCAATATCAACATTTAAAATTTTCTTTCTCTTTCTCTAAGTAAGATACATTACGATGATTTCAACTTCTTCAAGATATATGTAAATAATAAACAGCACCACAAGTGTAAAAACTCGTTAGGTCAATACAATCTTTAAATGGAACAAATAATATAAACTTAATAATAAAATCTCAAAAAAATTTGGGTGTTAAGTAAATTTCATCTTACTTGATATTGTAGACTTAGTTTCATGTTGATTACACTTAATTAGGATGAGAGAAGACAACTGATGGTTTATAGGAATAAATACAAATGTCCATGTGCTGATTTTATGTAAGTAATACTAAAACATGCAAGTATTGAACAAGAATAATAGTACTGGTAATGATTTTCTTGTTAAATTATAATAAAATTAGCTATTAGTAAACCTTGATAGTAAGGATACAGAACACCTGTTATATGACCTTATTAATGGTGATGTCAGACTAAGCATGAAAGTACAAAATGATAGAAAATATAAAAAAAACAGAGTGTTATTTATTTTGTAGTAAAAATAACTGTATAAAGTTCTTGTTAGGAGCCCTTTAAATGATTTAGTGCTAACAACACAATGATGTACATTTTCCCTACTATATAAAATAAACACATTCAGATATGCTATTATGGAAAAATTAGGCTTACTAGAGCCTCATTCATTAAACCTAATCAGGCCGTGATGACATTGGATAACTATATATAGTATACCTTTCATAGGCCTAACTAATAAATAATAAAAGTTAGACATATTTAAAACATCTAAAAAGAAATTCTAAAATACAAAGTACTTAAGTCTTATTGTTTAAATATTGGTCACTGAGCTAAATCCAGGTTCAACAACACCTGCTTCTCTGATTGAATGAAGACCAGCTAATCCCCACTAAAAAGAACACAATTGGCGCTCATTAACTATGTGATCCATAGTTTAAACTTCAACTCTGCAATCACATGACTGATTATTTGCTATTCCCCACATTGGTTAACTAATCAAGTACAGTAATGTACTTGATTAGTTAACCAATTAATAAGCCTTGCACAGTAAAGTAACATATAAGTCCTTTAATGCAACAAACTAATATTTGTGACCAGTCAAGAAACAACAATAAGAGTGCAAGAGTCATGCTATCACAATTCCCCCTCCCTACAAGTGATGTCTGTCCTGAAAATTCTGTGCCCTCAGTACATTGCCGGCATGGTGGCTCAGTGGTTAAGGCTTTGGACTGCGGAGGGCAAGGTCCAAGGTTTGAATCCCCACTGAGCCAACAGTTGGTACTTCATTTGTTGAATAAAGTTCCCACACAGGCATTCTGGCTCATGTGAACTGGCAAGTGAAGTTAAAAAGAAAAAAAGAGTGACAAAAGTTACGTAGTCTTCTCACTTAGTACAGTCCCCACTCAACATAAAATCAAGTACAGTAGGCAACAAAACAGCATGATGTTTAGGAAAACCCTTCACCATACATAACAGTTTTCATCATTATAGAACAATAATCCAATATATTATTTTCAGACAACTTTTATTAAAATATTGTTTTCAGAACAAGTACGTTGGTTAGAATGTTGGATAACTAGGCTCTACTGAATACTTTTAGCTGGCTGGTTCAATGGGAACAATTACTACCCCATCAACTGCCATTGCTTATCATAATGTACAACGAAACATAGTAAAATGGAAAATAAAGGGCCACAAGAAAAAACAATAACAGTCCTTAACACAACACTTTTTCAGGAAGTGTTTTAAGAAGGCTTTGCGGCTAACAGTTACATTCTGCAATGTGTCACTACCATTAAAACGTGCACAGAGGATAACAATAAGAGGACATTATTAATTACTTTCCCTCTGGATCACCTTTCCTGTTTTTCTACAATGGAGCTCAAACAATAGTTATCAATCTACACAAGTACCGTACTGTTTCTGTTTATTCTAATAACTTAGTCTATTTAAGTTGGTCATGATAGATTGTTCTCAGATGAAATAACTTAAAAACACTTTAATCAAAAGCACCTATAGTTCTCAAATTAAGAGAGCTAGTTCATTAGTTGTAGCTTGCTTTTTTCACCACCTCCCTCACTCTACCTGTACTATTCCTTGGTTTTTTATCACTCAACATAATTCAAGTATAATGCTAGGTTACGGGAAGGACACGAAACGTGAAGAGAAAGCAATACTAGCACTGCTGGCTGACATGATCAGATATGAGTGGATATAGGAGTCCTTGATCTCTTCTACCTGTCAGCACATGGACTCTCATCATTCTTGTCAGTTAGCATAAGTATTTTCCTTCTTACGGGTCAACAACTATGATCTTTCTTGTATGAATTATAGATAATTTATGTAATAATAATGTACAAGTTCTTCTTTGGCAACCACTACAGAATAATACTTTGATAGTATTTTCCAATGACTCTAGTGCATAGTGTACTTCTTAAAATACTGATTTTAAAAGTTGAGTTACAGATCTTTTCCGTTAATTCACTACCATAACCATTCCTTAGATTAACCTTAACATAACCAAACCTAACATAACCTAACCAAAGTTGTGGTTGTGAATTAAAGGAAAATGTTCTAAGTTACTTTAAAATCTATTTTTAAGATTTCATCAATTCCAAGAGGCTGTTAACTGGGGTTCTACTGACGCTGTGATGTTACTGATCATAAACACTACTGTGTTATTGTTATTTATTTATTGTAAATTAGTGTTGTCTCAATGTGTTTATTTGTCTATTAACTTACTTATTTTAAATTATTTATTTAGTAAACTATTTGTAATACTGAATAGTTTTTGCAGTTAAGATAATTTTGAAATTTCATGTACAATAACCAGTTGTGCTTAGTTGATTACCAGTTAAGGTTCATTATATTTAGATTGTAGTTATATTGAATGCGTTGTCAATTGAATGTAGTGCCTACAGACAATGAAAATATTTTGATTGGATTTGAATCATCACAGATAAAATTTAAAAAAAGTTAAAATGCATGCACACCAAAGCAATACCACCAATGCAGATTATGCTGAAGTTCAGTAGTTGTTAAAAGTACCTACCCAAAACCAGTTGAGATGTAAACAGAAAATGAGTGTTTCCCAAACTATGCATTCACACTCGATCTAGGAATATCTTCATCACTATATCACAAGGAAAA
The DNA here is from genome assembly GCA_035578905.1 of Stictocephala bisonia. Lineage (NCBI taxonomy): Eukaryota > Metazoa > Arthropoda > Insecta > Hemiptera > Membracidae > Stictocephala > Stictocephala bisonia. The sequence continues at coordinate 141,618 of JAQJVL010000549.1, read as the reverse complement.
AGATTTTTGTTAGTTGAGAAAGGAAAAAAAGCATAAGCCCCTCCTTCACCAAGACCTGAGTTAGAGAAGGGAAAATAATTTTTAATTTTATATGTACTTACCAACATTTTTTACAGTTAACATATCTTCATAAATTAAGACACATAACATATGCCTTTTAAAATAGATTTTCTTCTAAGTCTATTTTCATGAAGTAACATCTTAATGTTATAAGATGAAACAAACACTCCAGTAAATAGTTTGTTTACAATATTAAAAAACTATTTACTGGAGTGTTTGTTTCATCTTATAACATTAAATTATATATCCAGTAAGAAACAAGCTTGAAGAATGAAGTAACATTTTAACAAACAGAAAATTGAAATATTGCAAACATTCAACTTACCAACCAACTAAATTAATCATATTTTATTTACAAATGTTTATTTTAATTTTACAAATTGTTCGTTCCTAATAATTGGTTATATTTCTAGACTCTGAAGATGACATAAGGGCCGAGTCATCTTCAGTAAAATCACTAAACTGGTTAGTGATTTGTCGCAAAAAATGAATATAGTGTACTTGATTTAAAGTATTGCTCCATTGATATTTTCCAATTATTTTTCTTCATATATTTATTCCTTTTCAAACTGCAATTTATTTTCTTACTCTAATTTTCTTTAAAATATGCTAAGATTAGTTTTATACTTATTGGTAAATTTGTTGGAGTTTTAAAACGCTTCAGGTGTTTTAAAAAGTATTCAGAGGCTTGTTATGAAGAAATAACAAACCAACAAGGTTTTTTCAGAGCACAAAAGAATGTTTCATTAATCATGGGATTGTTCACACAATTACAAAAACCCCTCTCCACATTACCCTTCTAGGTATTGCTTGGAGGGAGTTCCCCCGCCACTCATCACAGATCAGTCTGCTACGTCTGCTGAGGATTCAGTTGGTGAATGATGTTCGTGGTGAATTTGCGATCGTGAGTATAGTGGTTAGTGGTACCTGGTCCCCCGTACCAAATGGAGTTGGCAAATCGTACACTTTTGAATAAGTTGATTTTTCCATTTTAAAATTGTTTATATTTCCACAAAAAATAGGACATATTGTATTTATAAAGTAAAAAAATGTGAGGAGATAATTACTTTATTTCAACTCACACAATATTAGTTTTAAATTACTGAGAGTATTTAGCATTTGTCATAAGAAAACCCCTAAGCCAAAAACACACTATGGCATATTCCAAGTAGCATATTTTCTTAAAATTAAAACAATTAAGAATCAATCAGCATAATGATATAACTGGTACATTTTCCACAAATGGCTGTTATCTGCAAAAAATCTTTAAAATACCACTCTTTTTATCTAGGACTCAATTACCTACATAAACTAACAAAGAACTGAAAATGCAACCCAGCACATGTGGTTCAATTTGTGGATTATTAACTATCACGGACATTTATTACCCATATTATCATGGAAAATTAACTGCATTTCAAATTTATTTCATGATTAAAATTAAACTTTAATTGAATATATGACAAGCAAACCTTATTTTTAATTAGATACTGTAACTGCTCATTAAACCTTTAAAAGCTGATGAATTATAATATTGAAATCTCATTTTCTGTATTGTTGGTTTGTTATTATTATTTTTTATGTGAATATCAGTTTTAAGAATGACATGTTCCAGTCTATACATGCAACATTAAGAAAGACAATGAGCCAGATGAAATTCAGAGTTTAAGAGTTCTGTAAGAAAGTTAAAAGGAGATAAAGTTACATAAGAAAGTTTAAAGATGAATTTTAAATCAAAAAGCATGCCAATTTTAAATGAAAGTTTTAAAATTAAAAAAAAAAAAATGCTAATTTTAAGGAGTCTTCTATAATTCCTCTATATAACAAAGGAGACTGACTAGTACAGGAAGGGTTGCGTACCAAGTGTAGAACTTTTAATCTGAGAATGATTAATGATCTTTAAGAGCAATATTTTCAATGGTGATCTGTAGATTTTGCAGCAGAAACAAAAATAAGAGATGCTAAATTTTCGTTTTAGTCTTGATGTATTGATACATATAAACAAATTAAGGTAATGAATTTTTTAACCCTTAAAACGCTGAGCAATTTTCTGTAATTTTTCCATTAACGCTTAATTTTCTTGAATATATATAATTTTAGATTTTGTAAAGTTTTATTTTTTTTTAATCTAAACCAGGATAGTACAATGTAAAAAAAATAATAATAACGATATTGTATTTTTTATATTCATTTTTTATTCATTACAAAGTTTTATCAAAACTGTAAAAACGAAAAACACTATTTACAACAAAAATAAAACTAGACTTTACAATGAAAAATATAGAGTAAATTCGAAATAATAAACTTTGTTTACACAACAGAGGTTAGTACAACGCACGAAAGACAACAAACAACTGCAGACTGACTTGAGCGCCAGCCGGTCGCCGCGTCATGTGACTAGCAGATGCGTATATATTCGTTTCGAGCGCTAGCGGTTACCTCGACAGAGGCAATAATGAATGAAAACTTCATATTATTTACATTCGTTGCCTAGTAACCAGTCCAAAGGTCTCGATAATGAATAATAACCTAAAAATAGTCTTTACCTTGGATCTTAGAACTCGCTACGTTGTATTAGGCCTGTTCTAGGATTATTTTTACCAGCTCGCGAAATATTACGTATAACGCGTTACGGGCAATTGTAAACATGCGTATATATACGGATGCCGCGTTTTAAGGGTTAAGGAGGGCCACACTCTACTCTGTTTAGAAGGCCCAAGTTAGCAGATAACATTGTCCATTTTCTATTCTTTCATTAAATAACCTCTTGCACGATGCTCTTCAACACAACAGCAAAACATATTTGCAAATACGTTTCAATAATCAAATATCATCAATTTAAAATAGTGTTAAACTAACACAGATCCAGTTCATTATGACTGATCAATACTACATTTATTAGATACAAACCTAGATAGAAAAGCAGTGTCTCTCTCTACATGGAAATCAGTAGAAAATTTGTTTCCAAAGTATTTTATTGAAAACTGTAACAAAAATTATCTTGTTAGGATAGGGGACAATTTTTAAAATATGATAAAAGAAACATTAAATTAAGTTGAATACATTAAAAAGTGTGAATATCATATAAAATCACTTTGGAGATATGGGTTTCAAAAGTAAACACTATTTCTACGGTTATTTTCAATTTTTCTTTTTAAAGTTCTAGATTGATAACACCTGGATTTGATACATACTAGTTATCTAGAAGTAGGTTAAATCATACAATTTTTGTTCTTATGTTACCATCACATCGTAAAATAACTTATTTGTATCTGTAATTAGATTACAAAAAATTCAGCGAATAAGGATGTGACCCTTTATCTTTCTTATTAATTAATTATATTATTAGTTATATTCTAGGTCAAAAGGAATAATAAATGACCTTACAGCATGATGGCAAAAACAACTTCATCACAGTTCATTACATATTTTCCAACCATATATTTGAACAAAAATAAGCATTACAATAATATTCAAATTGAGTTATGAATCACTACAACAAAATATTAACCAAATTCTTTATTAACAACAACAAATTTAATTTTTCAATTCCTCGCTCTAGTGTATCTGAGAAAAATTAGTGATAAACTCATTTAAATATTGTTGGTGAAATAAGCCCAAAAGCACAAACAACACAAAACATTGAAAAAAATCAACTTCACTGCATTTGGCACAATGTGTGTTAGATAAAGGCTTGCCTAAAAGTTAAAAAGTCACCCCAAGAGTTAAAAGGAATAAATATTTTGGCATCATAGCATTCAAAACTTGTGTGTGCTTTGTTGGCTAAGTGCATGTTAATGATGCAGACTTACTCCTCGCTACCTCCTGGAGATGGCCAACTCTGAGTGCTCTTCAAATTAAAGGACTGTGAGAGGAGTAAAAAATAAGGGCTGACATTTATTATCAATTACAAACATAACAATATACAAGAAATATTTTAAATAAATTAAAATTGAACATGACACCGCATTTCAAATATTCATGACCGCCAAAATGTACCAGCTTTTCATTTTTTTCGCATTAAATGACCATCAAAAACATAAAATTTATTAGTTAAAAAAAAATTGCAAAGGTTTGTGCATGAATTTATGGTAAATCCACATCAAATCTATGTGTTTAGTTCCCTAAGCGAATCAGTCCCCATAACATTTCTCTAGCTAAGAAAAAGATACTAAAGATTTAAAATTAGATTCATTTTAAAGCTTTAACACCAAGTATTGTGGGAAAAATACAGAAATTAAAAATAGGGCCGTATGAGCTCTGCTCCACTGTCCAAAAAGATTCAATCATCTTCCATCCTTAATTTTATGAGGTTAAGTGGTAGAGGACTCTATAGTCCTAACTTCGCCTCTAAATAAAGTAATTTTTTTTATTTTTATTAATACATGTATAGATACAAATAAAAATACATGTATTTTATTATAGTGGTGGTAAAAATAAAAAATACATGTATTTTATTATAGTGGTGGTAGTGGTTTATCGTAGTAATGTTGGTGTAAAAAATGTGTAATTTTAGTGTGGATTGAAAACCATATAATTTTTTACTAATACAAATCAGCTGTTAAACAATATTAACACTAAACATTTGTTCGGTTACTTTGACTAGAATATGTAGATTTTGTATCACAGACATGCACCAAGAAAAAAAATCTTCATAATTTGATTTTAAATATCTTAAAATAAACCCTTTTATGTCATATGAACAATATAAAAATAAATTGACACTAAAATATAAATAAATAAAAACAATATAAAATATTTAGTTTTACAGCACAGCTAACCTACTAACGTTAATGTAATAAAAGATTGAATGCAGCGAGTGAGACTTCCTACCAACCACCATTACTGGTGTCTGATGGGGTTGGTACGTGAAACATGCAAGAGTGTCCCCTAGTTAGTTTTAAAACATGTAAATCAATATAATTCTTATTGTTACAAATATTTTAACAATTTATGACCTAATTAGATACACTTAAAAGGCAATACGAACATGAGTAGTGAAATATATTCAAATGGTTAGAATAATCTTCATTAAAATGTTCTAGACATATTATGAAATTTGTAAAATTAGTTTTTCTAAGTTTGGAGATGAAATCTATCTATGAGTATACAGTGAAAACCCGATTGTCCGTCACCCTATTTTCCGCCAGGTTCTGTTTTTCATCAGTGTCGGGGTTCGTTGCACCACGATATTACAGTTACCGCATGACTTATCCGCCTGGAAGACGACAATTTCCCCCTCTAGTCGTCAGCCCTCATAAGCTTAGTTCCAACTGTCATTCGTAAGGCCTCGTGTGCTGTCTACCAGATAATAGGTCATTGGAACAGCTGGCCTGTGTACGCCTGACGTAAGGACAGGCCGTCCGGGCCTGCCTGAATAGATCCCGTACAACATGGGAAAAGAGGCGGCACCACAAAGGCCTGTGGTCGGAGTTGAGGTTTTAAGCTGCGACGTCTACACAGATCACGGGCCGTTGGAACGGTCATATCTGATGATACACAGGCAAAACGCTATCCGTGTACTGACATCGGCCCGCCTGATGTCTGCGAAAACACTGGCCGTGGGAACTGGGCTTTAATATACTGTATTACACTGTACTGCAGTTTAATTTTAAGAATGTTGATAATTAATATTTGTGCTCATTACATAATGTACAAGCTTATGTTTTACAATAAAACTAGGCCTACTGTAATAAAAGGGTAATTGTGACCTGTTACATTCTGTAACATGTCTTTTTTCTAACCTTTTCACTATCATTTCATTAATTAATATGTACCATACAGTATTTATTTAACCCTTTAACAGCTGAGTTTTTTATCAGCTGTCCACCCCCCCCCCAGACCAGGTTTTTTAAGGAAAAATAGGTATTCAAACATATGTTTGTATTTAAGCCTTGAATAAATAAATGAAGTATTTTATTTGAAACTTTTAATTTTTAATGTTTTAAAGAGTGAAAGTTACCATATTTTATAAAAATAAACTGCTTTTTAGGTACTTATTTAGGTAATAAAGCAATAAAATACAATAAAACAATAAAAACGTATTTATTTTTAAAATTAACATAAGTTACATTAAGAGTACTTATAAAATGGTTGTTTATAATGTTACGAAACATTATAATTACTAAAAATCTAATTTTATTTGATAAACTTACTCTAAAGTTGACGAAGGGTGTGCTATTCAACCATTATTTATCCTGTTTCCAGGGGAATACAATTTTTTCTTTTGTTCTGGAAGCTTGGCACAATGTAGGCCTAAGTATGTCATTGGTTTGGTCAAACCTTCCAATAGGCCTAAAAGTTACATTTCTGTTATTTATACTCTTACCTTCATCTAATATATCGGACATGCCCTCTGAAACAGTTGTAGGTCCATCTCCAGACGGGCCTGGAATAACGTTTTCATTTACTTCATTTATTGAATTGTTCACTTTTGAAGAAGAAATGTCTGAAATAAAATCACTTTCACCGTTATCAGATAGACTTAAGTCATCACGACTAAAATACTCTGGATTTCATCAACACACAGTTTACGTTTCGCCATTTCACTTTGTTTACATTCAGCTACAACGCATTGGCGGCAAACAGCACAACAGAATTCGTGTCAGCTGGCGCGACTTAGAAATTAAATGCACCCAGAGATGTAATCACCAGGAGTCAAAAACAAAATACACTACGAGAAAGGCTGAAGTTTCCCGAATACTTTCGTACCAAAAACGAAGTAATACGATCGTCTATGACACCGCAGCACCCGGAAATACAATCCCTATACACACGCTCACGTATATGCGAGCGTGGCCCACGGGCGGGACATTGCGTCGCTCGCATATATGCAAGCGTGGTCGTTAAGAGGTTTTAACGTGTGTAAGAACTAATAATAAGTTTCCAGTGATATAAATGTGAGTGGGTAAATTCTCTATAATCCGTCTATTCTCCAATCCGTCACAGCCACGGTCCCAACCCCTGACGGAAAATAGGGTTTCTACTGTATTTCCTAACAAAGTTCCACAAAGGATGTGGCTTCTTTGAACACAAAATTACAACAAACACTGCTTGAAGGCCTAACTACTTATACTTGTTATACGAGAATTAACAGTATACTCTTCTATAGTGATATACAACTCTTCAAAGGATTTTTGCATTGAGAGAATTGTGTAATAAAGTATATCACATACATATATTATCATAACAAATATATCTAATAATAAACGTAATATTGAAAAACATATAATAAGTGATGATAGTTTGCAGTTGACTTACCCTGGAGCTGGCTAGACTTTTGAAGAACCCCATGCTCATGAACATGTGCACCAATAAGTAGAAACACATAACCAAATATATAAGGGAGTAAAGTCCAAGTCCAAACAGAAGAAAATAGTTATTAACCAATGTAGTTACTACTGCATAAACTACAAAGAACACGTTGATTCCAATAACAACTAACGACAGCAAGATAGAAATTAGATTATTTTTCCTGAAAAAAAAAAATAATAATAATAATGATAATTATAGTAATAAAGCACACTATGAACTATATATAAATTACTGTAGGCCCCTATATAAGTTAAAATAATCAAATTAAATATCAGTATTATTAATAACAAGTGTAAGGTCAAATATCCCTTACACTTATTTTGACTTTTATTTTTAATAAAACAGTGATGGTGTCTAAACTCCATTTGTTATGTTCATATTACACAACATAACAGTTCTTATCAATTCCTAGATAATTTTTTTAAAATGTTGGATAAAACATTATGTTATAATAGAAACAAAAAAAGTATGTTACTGTCAAAATTAGGTCATTGACTTTTTCACTGCATACAAACCAGTCCCGAATTCAATTTGCATACCTAAATTTAAAATAAAGTCAGAATCAAAGACAGGTACAATCTGATCATTATCCAACACTAATATGATTACTACATTTGAAGGACTTGTAGTAACATAAATTAAATTTACATAAACATAAATATTAATCTAAGTTCAGGGAAATACAAATGAATTTTACAATATAATATTTGATAGCATAATAGTAAATAAACAGAAAACATTTTATTTACTAACAAAAAACATTTATCAACCTCAGTGCTTGATTTGCATTAAAATATGTAATAAGTGATACAACACAAGAAACATTAAAAAACCTTAGAGATACAATTAATAGTTGTGATTTAAGACCAAAAAAATCTATTGACACTTTAATGTTAGGTCATACGCATACAAGAGTTTTGGTGGGGTATAAAATGAGGCATAGCACTCTGTCTTGAGACTTTTTAAAAGGACTTTTTAAACACATTTTTATTTCATTCCTATGGTAAAAACATTTTATATTAACGATGCTTACCATCCATTAACAAAATCACCCATAATGTGAGGATTGCTGGTAAAAGCTATGGTTGGAATCGTTGCAAAGGGAAGCTGTAAACTCATGACAGCATTTAACAAATCATTCATTCCACTCAGATCAGTCATAGAATTGTAGAATGCTACGAAGAAAGTTGGAACTATGGCAACAGCTCTTGTAAACAACACTCTTTTCCACCTCTGCCAAGATAAATTAAGGAAACCCTATAAGCATAAGAGGTATAAAATAATTTTTACATTGAATCAATTATAAGATTATAAAAGAATGTATTTATTTACATTACACCTTAACAAGTATTTATTAATATATTATTTAAAAAGATAATGGAATGTTCAGATTTAGGAATGGTTGGTCCCAAAAGTAGGTTCTTGACAAAAGAACTGAAAACAAGAACCGATGTTATCTTCTATATGGAATATATTTTTATATGTCTTAATTTTCACTGTATAAATATTAATTTTAACGTTCATTGCATGCATTTCTTATATGTCTAGTTATTTCAATGTGCTCTGCACCTATGTTATTTAAATAAAAAATACAACCCATTTTTTTAAAAAAAAGAAGAAAAACGTGTTCACCTCCTCTCACTATCAGTAAAAGTCATACAGGTGTTGTTCCCTACAAATAACAGAACCACTGATCCCGTCAACTTTCAACTCCCCAAGCCGGACACAGTTTATAAAGAGTTGGCCTTACGCTACTACACAATGGACCAGTGAACTATGACAGTTGTAGTAAGTCATTTACAGGTTTTTTATCTGAAGACAAACTATGTAACATTTCATCGACTGATTCCATGCTGATATGGTAATAAAGAATCTTGAATCTACACCGATATAACAGAGTCTGAATAGCAACTATCAATCTTCTGCTTTTATACAATGATAAGATGTTCACAAACCTAGCAATCATTTAGTATCTCCAACAACAAACATGTATGAAGAATTTTTAAATATACAAAATTTTATCTGCAAGTGTAACATAGTAGCTAGATGAGAATTCTACATCAGTTGATTCCTAAGTATGGCTTTAATCAGCTGATTTATAAACTACTTTATTCATTACAGTAATATATTTTTGTATTTTGAACTCAAGTGCTCATCCAAAACAATGCTTGAATGTCTTAACACAGTGAATACTAGCAGGGTGAACTAGCAGTTGGAGCTCTGAGATATCTCACTTCAACATTGGCTCACTTTTAGTAACATACCTCTATAGATGTAGGCCTAGCTTATTGTAACTTCCTCTATAGATGTAGGCCTAGCTTATTGTAACTTCCTCTACTTATTTTGTTCTCCAAAATCAATTTTGAGAGTTATTTATGGTGTACTTTACACCCAACGCAAAAAAGTGTTTTAAATTACAAGTTATAAGAAAAACTAAAAAATAATAACTTCCATTTTCATGGTATAAAGCGAATATTTTATTGTTTCTCTACCTCCATACAAAATTGTCCTGCATAGCATCCAGTCATTGTGCTACTTTGGCCAGCTGCCAGAATGCCAACAGCCCAAATATACATGGCTAGTATTCCAAACTGGCAACCAAGGAATACTCCTCCTTTAAAGATGTCGACATCCACTGGATCAGTATTATTCTAAAAATAAGAATGTGTGTTTCAAAATAATACTCGCATTATAACATAGTATTAGAAGTAAATAAAAAAATTAAGCTTTGTTAGTTACCTGTAGATAACTGGATAAATTTTGTTCATGGGTATTAGTAAAAATGAAAAAAAAATATCAAATACAAACATTTTTACTTCAACAATCTTTCTAAAACTCAGATTTGCTTATTATTACTATAGTAAATACTTATTTCTAGCATTGTAATATGGTACTTACTAATAACACTATTATTAACAAGGCATCCTTTTGTTGATAAAACCAAATTTTCATACTTATGCAATAACGTCAGGTGACTGTATGAATCGTAAATAGTATCGCATTTTTGTCCTAGTTCTCATTTGTTTACCGCCAAACAGTGTTTGTTTTGTAGTAAAGCTCACTGTAAACTTTCTTAAAATATAAGTGAATTATACACAGTTTATTGTTTTTATTTCTTTAAAATTAACTGATAATGAATCCAGATCAGTGTTAACCGTGCAGCAAAATTGACCGTTTATTTGAAGGGAATCAGAATTAGAGAGTGATGTTTCTAGTGGCGATGATTTCTGAACTTAAATAATATTCCCAAATAAGCTTTTAAACTATATATAATGTGTAAATATAACAGTACTAAATTACTTTTTAAACGAAACAAATTCGAAAAGGTGTTCCAAGCAGTTGCACAGCCAGAATTAATACTGCCAGTTGCATCAAGGACGTGCCGTGGCCATTCAAACAGGAGAGGGTTAATTATTTTATTCCTACCGTTGTATTATTGTTGCATTATTATTAGACGACAATAATGATAGAACACTAATCATCTGGACTGAAACCAACAACTTATTTTTGGCATTTGATTCCAAAGTACAAGTACTCTCTTCTCAGCTTGTTGGCTTTGGGGTTATTAATTAATTGTTCGTAAACTATTAAGAATATGATATATACTTACATAACTTTTTTGCTCCAAAATTTTCAACATGTGTGTGTGTGTGTGCGCTCACAAATGTGCGTGCATAAATATTAATGTGAATGCAGTGTGTGAAGAATAATTGTTTAAATGTTGATATGTACATAAAACCGTTCAAACATCTTAAATTTTTACTAGAAATAGTTCATACTCAACCCTTGTACTGATCCATCCTAATCTGATCTTGCTTGGAAGATTTAATAATAAATTTGCTAAAAATAATTAATTTAATTATTACTTAAAAACAGCATCGTAACTATTTTCTATACCATATTTACTATACTGTCAATATTTTATATACTGTAAAATATTGAATCAACCAAATATTTAATGCCTGAGGCTACACAACTGACAGCTGAGAATGATTGGTAGATAATTAGATTGTTAATAAAGTTGTTAATATTTAAGTTATATTACATGTTACAATCAAAAAGTTATAACGTTAGCTTATAGGCTTCACTAGATAAATCTCTATTTTTCTTTTGAAATAGTTTTTTAAAGTCAGTACAATGAAATTGGATTTAGTAAACTTTCAAGTGTTTAACTTTTTGCATGGACATGAAATTCTGATATAATGTAAAATTATCTCAAAAAGTTAAAGGATAGCTAATAATTTATGTCAATCATTAACACAGAAACAATGTTCTAGTGTGAATAAACAAATGAATGATACAGAGTTATGGAAGTATAATACTAAGAGATAGTAGGACCTTGTATAACAGTCTCGAAAAAAAGTCAATGATGTTCCTTCCAAATCTCTTTTGTAGTTTACTACAAGAACAAGCAAAAGAAACAAGTTTGCACAGACTTATATACTTACAGGAAAAATATCACTATGTTGATTATGGCTTGCTTCACAGACAGTTCTCTGAAAATAAAGGAGTTTCAATTTAGCTTCACACATTAAAAATTATTATATCTCAACAGTAAATTATAGAACTTCTCTCCACCAAACTTTTTTATACACACAAATATTTTTTTTTTAAATGTATATCATAATCAAATCAAATCAAAAACTCTTTATTAATAATAGCATGCACATAGGTACATTTAAATAGTGTCAACTCTTAATAAAAATACCTAACATAACTATTTTAAAACAAGTGTCCTTAATTGTAAACTTAAATATATGTATAAAACGTATATGAGCAAATATTGGAATAGTATAAGACAACAAAATTTCATTGATCGTAAATCCAATATACATTTATTTTTAATGTAACACAAACGTTTTCGAAAGCAAAGCTTCCATCTTCAGGTTATGTGTAAATAAAATTATTATTTTGTACAACTAGAAAAATATATAAATGAAAAACATCTGATTATTTAAAAAAATTAAATGCAGAAAAGCATGTGAGAGAATCAAAAAAAAAAAAAAAAAAGAAAAAAGAAAAAAAATCAACAAAAGTGAGCATCAAGCCCATTTTAAATACAACAGAAGAGAAAAATCTGCTATAGCTGCCCATTGCATAGACAATAATCATAATTTTTCAAAACACAATATTTCAATACTTAAACAGATAGTCAAGCCTAAATTCTTAAATGCATGGGAGACGTACTTTATAAAATCAGAAAGAAATGATAAACTATTAAATAACGATGAAGGACCTATCTTAAACTCTAGACTGATTAATTTGATTACAAAAAAGTCAACATAATTTTTACTTTTTTCTCTTTGATTCTCTCACATGCTTTTCTGCATTTAATTTTGTTAAATAATCAGATGTTTTTCATTTTATATATTTTTCTAGTTGTACAAAATAATAATTTTATTTACACATAACCTGAAGATGGAAGCTTTGCTTTCGAAAACGTTTGTGTTACATTAAAAATAAATGTATATTGGATTTACGATCAATGAAATTTTGTTATCTTAAATATATGTATTTAATTGTTTTGTGAACAGAGGTGGAAAAACTCATCTAATGAATAAATTGGTTTATTCATTATAAATTCCTTGAGTTTTTTTTAAATTTATCAATATTGTTTTCATATTTGATGTTATCGGGCAAATATTTTAAAAATTTTTGACCTAAATATGTTGGTTTTTTTCGAAAAATTTTAATCTGTGTTGACCTGACATTATTTCACTCTTATATCTTGTATTGTATTTATGATATAAAAGGGGTTTTTAATTTATTGGCTCATTTTTGAAAATTAATATACAGTCAAAGATGTACTGTCCATAAACTGTGAGTATTTTGAGATTTGCAAAGTGTTCTTTGGCTAATTCATCATATTTTAGTTTGAGTATAATTCTTATGGCCCTTTTTTGTTGTTTTAAGATTCTGTCCAAATTTATTTTCTTAGTAGCCCCAAAAACACAAAGACCAAAGCTGATGTGAGAGTGGATATAGGCAAAATAAATATGCCTTAACCCTTAAAACGCTGAGTAATTTTCTGTAATATTTCAATTAACGCTTAATTTTCTTGAATATATATAATTTTAGTTTTTGTAAAGTTATATTTTTTTAAAATCTAAACTAGGATAGTACAATGTAAAAAAAAAAAAAAATAATAATAACTATATTGTATTTTTATATTCATTTTTTATTCATTACAAAGTTTTATCAAAACTGTAAAAACGAAATATTATTGGATGCAATTAAAAAAATTGTATACTTGCAAAAATAAATTTTTCAATTGAAATATGATTTTGGAATGACAATTTCTTCCTTAGAAAGTAGCAGCTGCATGAAAAACTTCAAAACTATAAATTGTATAGCCATTATAAAAATATATACAATATAACTCAATAAGACAACAGATTATACAAAGTTTATTATTTTGAATTTACTCTATATTTTTCATTGTGAAGTCTAGTTTTATTTTTGTTGTAAATAGTGTTTATTTTGTGTACATTATCTGTTTGTTTACACACCGGAGGTTAGTACAATGCACGAGACAGACAACAAATAACTGCAGACTGACTTGAGCGCCAGCCGGTCGCCGCGTCATGTGACTAGCAGATGCGTATATATTCGCTGCGAGCGCTAGCGGTTACCTCGATAGAGGCAATAATGAATGAAAACTTCATATTATTTACATTCGTTGCCTAGTAACTAGTCCAAAGGTCTCGAAAATGAATAATAACCTGAAAATAGTCTTGACCTTGAATCTTAGAACTTGCTACGTTGTATTAGGCCTGTTCTAGGATTATTGTTATCAGCTCGCGAAATATTACGTATAACGCGTTACGGGCAATTGTAAGCATGCGTATATATACGGATGCCGCGTTTTAAGGGTTAATGTTTCCACTCCACAGTAGAATGATATTTTTTTAAGTGCGTGGATCCCAGAGTTAATTTTTTTTAAGACCCTATCAACATGCCCATCCCAATTTAAATTATGATTGACTGTGAGACCAAGAAAGCATATGCTTTACTTCTAATCAATCACCTGTGATCCAGACATAATGATTGGCTTTTAAGTTTTTTTGTTTTGGGCTGTTTTGAATTTAATAAAGTTAGTTTTTAGTTTTTATATGAATCACAAACTCATATTAAGTTTATAAACAATGGTGTTCTAGAAGGGTTTATTGCTTTATAAAACAGCACAGTATGATGATATGGAATTGTCTGTCAATTGTTTTATTTCTTTTGAACCGGAAACAACTTGCACAGTATTAGTATTGACTTAAAAAAAAAAAAAAAACGAATAGATTGTTCAAGCCAATGTATTTTCTGTAGATGCTCACTATTAGTCACTGGAGGGATACAGAGAGAGAGGGATATAGAGAGGAAGACTGCCGGCACTACCTGTGAAAACCTTACATTAAATTATTCCACCAAACAGAAAACATGGCTTCATGGGACCCATAAGAGCAGATAGCTTCCTTGCTTCTATAGTTTCATTAATTGGAATCCATTGTACTTTGCAACAAATAATAAACTAGAAGAAATGTTTTTTTTAATATAGGAGCTTATTTTAAAACTATAAAATATTATTGCTTGTCCCTAAATGATAAAATACAATAATCCTGTAGTTTTTATATTTTGTATGGGCACGACTGCAATTGAAAGGCTTTTCATTAAGCTGAAGTTTTAGCTAATTATTATGCAATTATTTCAAGAATTTAAAGTTTTTTTCTACTATATAATTTTACTGTACATTATAGAGGTAGTAAATTGAAATGAATGGGCAAATATTCTTAAGTAAACATAAATAGATTAAATTGATAGTATAACTGAATTCTTTATTTTGGCAAAACAGATCAATTGTATGATAAAATGTATATGATACTTACAACTTCTGCATTTGTTTTATTGAACATTCCATGTGCAAATACTGCTACTACAAATACATTGATAACTAATGATACCGCAAGAGCTATCGTACTTTCAATAAAAAAGTACTTGTTTGCTTCTTTGATTTTTGAAGTTTTCGATCTATCTATATTTCTTGACTGAAAAAAAGAAAATAATTTTTATTGTATTAATAAAATATGTTTAAGCTATTTGTTTTTATCAATATACTTAGCTAATATTAATAAACAAATGTATTCAGACATTATTTAACATTATAGTGATTATGTTCAGTTATAATCTTTTTTAGGCATACAATAAAGGTATGATACTAAAAAAAACATCACCCTTATTGATTTTTAGGTCTTATCCTAATACTAACTAGTTCATTATGACATATATATTCGACACAGAATATCAATCTAAGATTGCCAGTTTAACACTTTGAGATAATGGTCCTCTCTTCCAGCTATATATAGGTATGGTGATAAGAATCCATCTACCTACCCATACACATATAGTGGTTCTGATCCACCCAACTCATACACTTACTGTACACCATACAGTATGAGTTGATGGTGTACAGTACGTATTGATAAAATAAAGGTATTGATCAGTACGTATACGTATTGATGACTTTTAAGTGATTGTCATGGTCATGCTTATAATTATAGGTGTAAGCTATAAGCATGAGGCAAATTCAAAAACTTCTACGTTATACAGATCCACTAGTCCTCTACTCCACATATGAAAACTCAACACCACAAATACATGTACAGTGGTATTGACCTTCCCACCCACCCATCCATGTACAGTTGTGTTGACCCCCTGCCTACTCATACATGGTACTGTCCCACCCGCCCTCCCATATATTTACAGTAGTTTTGACCCACCCGCCCATCCATACAAGATAGTGGCTTTCATTCACCCACATGTACAGTGGTGACCTATACTGGCCACCCATATATGTAAGGTGGTATAGACCCTACTGCCCACCCATACATGTAGAATGATAATGTCTCACCCACCCACTCACCCATACATGTACGATGGTATTGACCCACCTGCCCACACTCACAATTATAATGATACTGACACATCCTTCCAACCATAAATGTACAGTAGTACTGAACATTTGAAAAAGCCGTCATAACAACTTCTTGAGGAATTCATGTGAAAGATATATATGGGAGGGGAGGGGGTTGAATTGCACTCTAAGATCTGGTACTTGGAGCTAAACATGTAACAGAAGTCAAGGAATGAACAATTCCTTCGCTCATTAAAGCGACAAAATATAATAGTTCGCTTATTAACATATATACAGACACAGGTACACGTACATTGGCATTGACTCACCCGCCCGCCCATACACGTACAGTAGCATTGACCCACCCTCCCATCTATAAATATACAGTGGCATTAACCCAAGGCTCCTATATAATAGGTTACCTCATTCTCATATGGTCTATATGAGCTTAGTTGTGATGTCAGAGGCAGACCTCCAATGTATTAGTTAGTCTGTGCCTCAAACAGTTGAAAAATTAAAAATACATACTAAAAACCATTACTGTATTGTTTTTAAGAGTAATTTAGAATTATTTAAATTTGTGGTTTTTAATATTAATTTAAAGCCGCATATTATATTTTGTCATGTGTTGCTGAGTTATACTTACTTAGCAACTATCAAGAAATACCAATTTCAAAATAAGTAAAATAAATAAACAACACAGACTGTTCTGTCATCCAGAGTATGAATATTAGAACTTTTACATTTTTGCGGTTTGTTTTGTTTACAGCAGTGAAGTTAAAAAAACACAGCTGAGGCCTCCCTATGAGGTAAACGCTACCTGCGAGATAGGGATGCGTACTTGTAAAAGACAACCTCTTGTATATAAACCTTGGTACTAACCCACCTGCCCGCTTACATACCTACAGTGATCTCAATACCACCAGTGTATGGGTGGGTAGGTGTGTCAATAACAATGTACATGTATGTGTGAATGGGTCAAGTACCATACACATTCATAATATCACCATGACCATGAGGCAAGTATTATTTTTTACAGTACAATTATTTAAGAAGGTACTGACCTACCATACACGTACAGTTGTATTGGTGAGAGTCACCACAACCACCATACGTTGGTAAGATTGGCCCATATGCCCGCTCTTAAATTTAAATTTAAGTAATTTAGAATTATTTAAATTTGTGGTTTTTAATATTAATTTAAAGCAGCATATTATATTTTGTCATGTGTTGCTGAGTTATACTTACTTAGCAACTATCAAGAAATACCAATTTCAAAATAAGTAAAATAAATAAACAACGCAGACTGTTCTGTCATCCAGAGTATGAATATTAGAACTTTTACATTTTTGCGGTTTGTTTTGTTTACAGCAGTGAAGTTAAAAAAACACAGCTGAGGCCTCCCTATGAGGTAAACGCTACCTGCGAGATAGGGATGCGTACTTGTACATGTCTCTTGTATATAAACCTTGGTACTAACCCACCTGCCCGCTTACATACCTACAGTGATCTCAATACCACCAGTGTATGGGTGGGTAGGTGTGTCAATAACAATGTACATGTATGTGTGAATGGGTCAAGTACCATACACATTCATAATACCACCATGACCATGAGGCAAGTATTATTTTTTACAGTACAATTATTTAAGAAGGTACTGACCTACCATACACGTACAGTTGTATTGGTGAGAGTCACCACAACCACCATACGTATATTGGTAAGATTGGCCCATATGCCCGCTCATACACACACGGAGGTATTAGTTCTGTCTATAATTTAACATATTATTGATCTATCACAAAGATAATTCTAAAATAAAATAGATCTAACTTTTTTCTAGACAACTAATTTGATGCTTCGTAATAAATCTGCTTTCTATACAGTCTTACAACAACAATATAAAATACCTGTATTATATCAGTACATAACATTTATTTACAAAAGTTTAACATTTTTGTAAGGAGCTAAAATTCCTCAGAAATAGTATTAACTAGTGTTTCTGTATGATTGATGTAATTTTTCATATAACTATTTACAACACTACAAAAACTTGTTAGTTTAGTTATATGATTCAGATCTTCTTTTGATGTTGATTTTAATTTTTATTTTACTTTTTCTTGTATAGAATATCATTACATTGTACTTGTATTCTGATGATAAAGAGTTTGATACGCATCTCTGCTTCATGGAATTGATAATCCTGCTCTACTACCTACACATAAATCTCTTCTAGTATTTATACCTGGTAAATTCAGCAATTTAAACTCACATTAAAGGTAGTTTTATAATTTTTTGTTGTTGACTGATATTTTTGTATCTACTTTTTAAGAATTTTATAAAATATATTTGGCTGATTTGTACGGCTGGTTGAACCTGAACTTACTTTTACAAGTCCAGAGTGAAGGTAGAGATTGTGAGGCATTATCACAGCTCCAATTATGCCCACTGCTTGAAGGAGAGCTCTATGATCACAGTCTTGACACCAAGGAATCACAAGACCCTTCAGGATTTCACTCCCTTCAGGCCTCACTACAACAAACTGCAAAACAATCAATGTAGTATGGGTAGACCAATATATTTTTTTTATTTATTCTAAGACGCTAATCATCACAATATGGGCGAATATGGATTTTGAATGAGTGTGATGAGCGAATATAGTCATTGTTACAAACTAAAGCCGACTATTCCTTAGAAAGTGTCATTAATAATAGCCCAATGACAAATGAACAGCCGATGTTATCAGCTTATTCCTTTCTAAATGTGTTACGACTCTGATTGGGATCGAACAGAGAACCTTTAGCTAATGAAGCTGGGATTTAACAGGCTAAGCTACTAACCAATTTATAATTACAGTAGAGCGCCGATTATCTGAACTAATTGAGGACAAGGGGTGTTCGGATAACTGAATATTCGGATAATCGAACATGAAAAGACAAAATTTTTAAATTATATATGTAACAAAATTCTTAGTAGTTAAAAGGCTAAAAAATTATCAAACTAAAATTATTCATGTAATTCTATTATGAAATCAATCAGAATGCATGGATATAACTTTTAAAGAACAATTTATTATACATAGATACAGTACAATGCATACTTTTTATTCAGAGAAAAAGTCCAAAATTTGTTTTTGCTTTAGCCCTGACACTCTTTTTTTTCCTGCTAAATCTCGTAAGCGTTTCAAATTGAGCAGTTGGAGAGCATCATTTTCATCTTGTCTTTCCAACCACTTCATTGCCGTCTCCAAGCAGTGGAAAGCCTCCTCATGTGATGGTCCTTTATTTTCTTCAACGTGATCTTCGTCGTCATCAGGCTCCTCGTTGTCATCATCATTAAGCCTTTGAACACTGGCAATTATTTCATCATCTGTTTGAACCTCATATCCAGGGTCATCCTCGTCACATTCTAGCCATTCATGAATGTTTTCCTGGTCACATTCCTCAAAACCAGGTGACTGGTTTATAAGCTCAGCTACCTCCGAAACAAACTGGCTGTTTGGAACCTCTTGAGTAGAAGATGGATTTTCCTCCAATTGTTCATTGGCCTCGTCTGCTTTATAAAGCTTACCCCAAGCTCTTCTCAGAGTGGTTTCTTTGACAATAGTCCAGGCTTCTGCTGCCATGTACACAGCATCCTTCAGATTAATGTCTTTGTAGAGTTGGAAGATAGGTTTGTCTTCTTCTTGGCCAATAGGAACCATACGCAATAATGCCTTAACGGTAGAAACGTTTGAACGACTCTATAACTCCCTGGTCCATTGGTTGGAGTATGGATGTAACGTTGGGAGGCAAAAAATTATCTTAAATTTTCCATTTTCTCTTTCAAGAGAAAGAGTTGAGGGATGACATGTAGCATTGTCAATCAATAAAAGCACATTTCCTTGGTTTCCAGTTTCACGCTGATGTTTTTTTACCTCTAGGATGAATACCTTTTCATACCATGCAACAAAAATATCAGAAGACATCCATGAATTGGTTTGATTTTTGTAAGTGACAGGCAAAGTCTTTATTCCCTTGAAACAACGTGGATTTTTGGACTTCCCTATAATAAGCAATGGAAGCTTATGGCTTCCCGTTATATTTGCGCACACCATTGCAGTTATGCGAGATTTGCTAGCTTTGAATCTAGGTGCTGACATTTCATTTTTAGAAACTAGAGATTTCGTCGGCATCTTTTTCCAGTAAAGGCCAGTATCATCGGCGTTATACACATTGTCAGGGTTAAAAGCCTCTTTTTCTATCAAATTTTTAAATTAAATTTTAAAACTTTCAGCTGCTGCAACATCAGCAGACAATTTTTCCCCTTGAATATCTATTTCTTGTATTCCATGGCGGGATTTAAAACGCTTCAGCCACCTAGTAGGAGCTTTAAAATCAGCATCACCACCGAGCTTATTGTTCATTTCAAGCGCTTTTTCACATATCAAAGGGCCACTTATAGCCTGTCCTTGACCACGTACCTGCATGAACCATGTATAAACTGCTGTGTCCAAATCTTGGTTTTTGGCAGTTTTCATTGTTTTTCTGTTCAAGCTTCCATCAGCACTGTCAAGCACACACGCAAATTTCAAGATAGAATCGCTCTTCTTTTTTATTTCTGAAATTGTTGCTTTAACAACACCGTATTCTTGAGCTAAACTTGCTCCACTAGAACCACTTTTCAATCGCTTTATTATAGTAAGTTTATCCGACACACTTAGAACAACGCATTTCCTTTTTGAAGACATTGCAACAGAACTGTCTCGAACCAAACGTCACAACAAACAGCACAACAGCACTACGATCCGTTCCCGGCAAAGGCTCACAAGCCACTGACTAGTGAGTGACTATACTACGAGCGCCGAGTCACGTAGGCCGTAGGCGGCAGACGTATTTAAGCGCTGCATACAGTGAACGACACCGGTGCAGCGGGAGTTTTGTTTGGCGCGTGAATTTGAATTACGTACTTGAGAATCACGTTCAAAATATGAATTACAGTACATACATATTAGGGCGTTCGGATAACCGACGGCTCGGATGACCGACGTTCGGATAATCGGCGCTCTACTGTATATGATTATATTTATGAGTGATATATGAATATATAAAGAATAATTAGATTAATTGCAAAGTTTAAGGTTAGTTTTGGGATTGCGAAGCAGACATACCTCTTTTTGTCTTATCTTTTCCTAAGTTTATTTTCAAAAGGACTCATTCAACCATAATTTATAGCTTGTTGGTTTATAAAGAGTGCAACTGTTAAGAATTCCCTTCTCATTAAGAATGAAATGCCCACACAACGTTATCCTTGACAAAAACTAAGTGTTTGTCAATTAATTTTTACTCTTATACTCAAAATAAAACACTTTGCTAAAGGGTCGGTAGGCCACTATGTGTGGCTGCCTCAGTTTATCCCTACAAATTATTTTTATTTTTGTAGTTGCACATCCCTGTAATTGGTAATACATATTTGCCATAACTCTTTTTCTGGTTTAGGTCGACACAGGTGGCAGAGTACTGTAACCTAGTTACTTAAGGACAAGTGTTGTGAATAATGTAGGCAATAGGTCCTATGTTAAGTCCTCTTAATTAATACTGACATGGCGGGTCGGGATGTGAGTCACCATAGAGGCGAGCATTGAGCTGTTCCGAAAGACGTCAACAAGAGCCCATAAACAAAACCAAAGTTATTAATTACTTAACTAAAACTGTAATCCTTATGGGTCAGTATTTATACAAGTGTATTATGTAAAACTACCTTGACAGACACTTCATAAGTCATTAAATTGAATTAAAACAATTTTTCTACATGCTTTTAAACAAATAATTTTATTTTTATTTGTCACTGTAAAATATAAATACAAACATAATGTATAAGCAGTTTAGTTAACTTCTCTGGAATCTTAGCTGTATTTTATTGTTGTTTCTTATTTGGTAATTATTTAATCAAATATATAATTTGTACACATTTTTACTTGAATTATATTGATATAATATGCAATTTTACTGTAATTTATAAATGCATTCCTAGCATAGCAATATTTTAACTATGTATATTGTCTTAAACAAATAATAACAATATATTCTATTAAAAACTTGTAATGATAGGTTTAGGATTATTTTTAAATTGTCATATTAAAAATAGTTGCCACTTATTTAAAAAAAAGAATGTGAACTTTTTTAAATAGTGAGGCTGTAAGATTAATAATACGCATTATAAATGTCTTATCTCATACACTTGTGGTGTAATTCTGTAATCCAGGTATATTTAGATAATGTTAGAAAAATGAAAATAACAAATTTTAATTAATTATTATTTACGCTTCATTCATGATTATAAATGTTTTTCCTTACTCCCCTATTCATACACTTTACTTGATGGCACTGGAGGTGGAATGTTTGGATCCATCTGGTATGAGGTAAGGGGTGACAAATAGTTTATTACAGCAATGTTGTCAAGATGGATTGGTGTCTTCTCAGTGATCACTATCATGGGCACTACGGATAGGTCTGTAGTAATGATGGTAACTATCACATGATCCTCGTCTTGAGACATGAGACTCAAGGTGGCCCAAATAAACAGAGTCCTGCCATTTTCCTGGTCAATTGGCTGTTAATAAATTGCCTTTCTGAGAATAAGTCAACCTAAGTTTGTAACTAACAAGACTATGCAAGTTGCTCGCACATCCTACACTTACGTAATCATTCATATTTGCCTTGAAATATGCAACAGGTACTGTTAAAGTATCATATCTGAATATATATACCAAAAGAAGATTTGTTTGAGTAACACAGGTGCCTAAAATTCTTTAGTAAAAACACAATTTGTATACAAGATCATACTAGCCACATTGATTATTAACACCTAAAACAAGTATGAATTATATGTAAATGTTGGTTTTTTGAGCCACATAATTGTCTGTATGGATTTACATGTATCAAAAAATCTATGATGAAACAGTGGATCATCTCAGCAAATACACTGTACAGATGAGAAGCACATTTTGGTCAAGACCTAGTCCTCACCATTGCCTGGTAAACTATTAAAACACCTACTGTAGTAAAACAAAATACTTTATTGTTATTTTTTTTCTTACTGGCAAATACTGCATTGTTGTTTTAAGAGAGTTCATAATATTAAATGAACAAACAACTATGAATAAATTGTGTGCTGGCAAATAATTAAATATTTAATATACATAAGGCTTCTTATTATAGTAACTAAATATACATTTAATTAAAAATATATTACCTCATATCCAAAAGATACAGCCATTACAGTTATTAGAAAACCAAAAAGTAATTCAAGTTTTCTGAGTCCATATCTGTCTAGAAGAAGAAATGAGAATGTGTCAATTGCAGTGATAAGAACACCCAGCCACAGAGGAATCCTTGAACAGTATTAAATACATACATAAATACGAAACTAAATGTAATGTTAAACCATGAATAACAAAGATGAATGCACGTTTTTGATTCCATAATAAATATGAAGGTAAGCATTCCAATAATTGTTATTATTGGAATTACGATGAAAATGAGGGCTTTTTATGTTGGTAATTTGGAATTTTGTTTAAAGTAATTTAAAATTTGGTAAAAGCCAATTGGATCTTGAATTGAAAACCCAGAAGCCATGAATCTGCCATGACAACTAACCAACAACCAACTTTGTTGACTTTGGGAATAAATTTACAATTGATTTATTACTAAAAGGGTAGTGAGATTATATTATGATTTACTGTAGCTTATCTATTCATGATGAATGGGACTGTTCATCGCCACTGTCTAATGGACGGACCAGGGATGTACTCAGCGGGTGTGTACAGACACCCTAAAAAATTTTAAATTATTTTTAAGCGACCGGAGCGAGCGCCTGTCAGTCTATGCCACTTCTATCACATCACTTGTCATAGTCTGACTAACTACTCACCGTACCACACGGTCCCAGTCAATAGAAATCAACATTTAATTTTTGAATCGATCCCTTTTATAATTCCTGAATTTTGCCCAGTTAATTAATTGAATAATCAATTTCAGAAAGGAATTAATATTAGCTGAAAATCCCCTTGATCTCGTCATTTGGCCACCTGATCTTATCCTCCTCTTGTCATTCAGATTGTTGTGGCATTGAATAGGAAGGGGAATTTTTTATGAAGATAACTCTGACATATCATGTAACTTTATAAGGATATTGAATGCTCAAAATAACCAAGGCTCATAAAACAAAAATGGAAAATCTAAAGTAGATATGTTTAATAATAAACAGTATCCACCCACCTATATACGAGCAGAGTGGTGAAGACCCACTCACCTGCCCATACGTATACCTTATACATCTCTGTAGAAATGTAAGTACTTTCTATTTTTATACCTTAAAAACATTATACACAAAACTGCAAAAATTCATGAGCAAAACTACTTGAGGGCTAAGGCCAACTTTATTACTTATAGTTAAAGCAGTCACAACACCAGAATACAACAGTTAACTCTTCAAATCAGGACTTTTTCGAACTTGATTCATTCATGCTGCAGGACTTTTTTATAGTAAGAGGTATTTGCATTTTTGAGTTGCATCAATATTTTCGCTAATTCTCATTTTAAATAAATTTTAAAGTCTAAACAATGTTTCTATTGAAAATAATGCTTAAATCTAATACAGGTGTCATTTTTTCTTTTAGCATTTTGGATAACTCAGCAGAATTTTACTCAGTTATCGAGCCAAAATGTGTATCTCTGATCAAAAAGTGATCTAGAAGAGAATATACAATTGATGTATATTTTAGGTGGTACACTTTGACTGACCAGTTCGTATGACTTACCACTGTAAGTAATAATAGATCTTGAGTAACAACTTACAGACTCATACAATTCAAAAGACTCAATCCCAAACTGTGCAGCTTTGAAGGAGATGTACTGTTGAAACAACAATTTCACTTTCTTTAATTTAAGGCATTCATTAATGAGACATTCTGATTTAAATAATGTTACGATTTGTATTTTTCATTCAAATGTTTAATTATAGTCTAGTTTGTTCAATCTTTTAGGTCCCTGAAAGTCATTATCGTTACCTGAAAAATGGAAATACTTGGAAATAACTAGAAAATGTTCAAAAAGTACGGCTGAAGGGAAAATTGGAGTTTCTAGCAAATTATTTTTTTTTTAATAATATGATCTTTTAGACTATGCATCTATTTCAGTTAGGCAATTTTATTTTTTGATCAAAATCAAATTAAAAATAATAAGAAATGCTACATTTCTACTTGGAGGGTTAAATAAAGTATGTTCTTTTATTGAGTTTTTGTTTATCAATACCCGCTGATAGCGAATCCTTTCAAATCTCCTTTTTAACCTTATTCTGCCCCCACTGACTATTGATCTGAGCGGGGAACTTGTTCAGTCAGAGTAAGGTGGAGAACCAACCAGTACAGTACAAGGTGAATATTACTGATCAAAAGTTCCAGCCATGGCCAGTATTCAAACCTGATCTATCTCTCACTAAGGCTCAAAGTCCTTAGACCACTTGGCCAACAGTTGAACATCAAATCCATGCTATGTGTTTAGTTCATTTTTTCAGAAACAATAGATTCAAGTTGTGAAATGTTCAAAATCATTACTAACATAAACAATGGTTGCCATTGGCCTTGATTAGGGGTTCGCATGATAATGGCAATAAGCATGGCTGTTCCTTGGATGGTGATCAGTAAGCGATCCAGTTCTTGATGCAGCTTGCCTGCCTAGTCATTGGTGGGAAATTCGAAAATCACCTTTAAGCCATTGGTCTCCAGCTTAAGTGTTGGAAAGGACTTCTTAGTCTTAACATAGCCAGGTAAAATAAGACGTTTAACTTTTTTAATGGTAAAAACCAGCTATAAGGTTGAGTGGAAAAAAGTCTTTACAATTGCCGGCGTGGTGGCTCAGTGGCTAAGGCTTCGGACTGCGGAGGGCAAGGTCCAAGGTTCGAATCCCCACTGAGCCAACGGTCGGTACTTCACTCGTTGAATAAAGTTGACGCACAGGCCTGTAGGCCCATGTCAACTGGCGAGTGAAGTTAAAAAAAAAAAAAAAATTCTAACTTTGCCTAACATTTCATTTTAATTAAAATAACAAACTTCTACAGTAATGTAGCAATCTTTGTCAAATAACAATATTTACTTTTCATACAAACCATTTATTGGAGAGCAGATACAAGGCAATGGCAGTTCCAATAACTTCCTGCATATCAGAGCCTATAATAGCAATCTCTGTCATTATCCAAAGGAAGATGCGAGGCACCGTCCTATATTGACGATAACACATCTCTGCAAGATGTAATCCTGTTACTACTCCCAGACGGGCTGCTAGCCTTTGCATGACTAAGCCTAGCACAGTTGCACTCATCAGCAGCCATAGCAACTACAACAAACAAGTTTTCAGTATGTGGGTTGCACTGTTAAAGACTGCACGGTATATTCTAGTAAAATGAGGTTGATTTCTTAAATTTATTAAGCCTTCACTTAAAACTACATAAAAACCATTACTTAAATCTGTATCATTAAGAAAGTAAAAACTGTAACCCAAGATACTGATATAGTTGTTTAATTTATCGTGAGTACGTTTTGTAGCTGTGCCCTTCTGTTTTTCAAAACTTAATTGAGTAGACCTTTGTGGTAAAGAAATCTGATACAAATCTCAAATGACACTGATACATTAATTATATGGCCTGTTGTATAGTTTTGGATATTTTCTTAATTAAATTCTTGATAGCGTGTCTCAAATCAGTTATTCATCAGTAATATCCACATTTGTAGGTTTTTAATGAATGGAATTATTTTTGGAATCACGAAGTTTCCAAACAAATGTTCAGTTAGTAAAGCTTCCACCCAATAGATGGAATTTTAAAATTTAGAATGTTTATTATAACATCTTTATATGCCTAAATGTATAGTTAACCCTTTAAGGAGTGAAATAAAATATTGAAAAGGAGTAATGTCGCTCAGGAACATTCTTTGTCATGTGCTGAATGAAAACATTTACAATCAAAATCATATTATGAAAAAATTTTATAACTTTACTTTGTAATTTAGTACTTTAATTTTCCTTATTGTGAGTCTCTTAAAATACAGAATATATTCGAATTAAAATACTAATAAAAACAAAATTACAGTCTATTATTATTAATTAAAATTTATTAATTAATTATTATTAATTAATTATTTATTTATTTATTATTATTAATTAATTATTTATTAATTAATTATTATTAATTACAGTCTATTATTATTATATTAAAGAAATACAAATAGTTCTGGTCTCCGTATTCAAAAAATAACTTGATTTAAGCAAATAATAATTTAACAGTGGGTAGATCATTCCCACAGCATAGAATACAAACAATTAATTAAAGAATATTAAGGCGTTCTGTAATTCCAAGTGATAAACAATTCCAATAATAGCTTGGGCCCTTCCATTTGTTTTATATATTGGTATCAAAGTATTCTGGGTCCCTGTAAGTGCTGTGGACAATATATACATGGGATAAATTCTTAGATACATTAAAATGATTACTTACCTTGTATTTAGCTATTGTTCCTGATTGTAAATCTGATTCTATATTTCCAGGATCTAAATACGCTATGCTCATCAAAAAACCAGGTCCCGTAAATGCCAATAACTTCTTCCAACTGAATTTTTCCTGAAATAAGAAGATTATATAATCATGTCATACGTACTAATGTAAAGTATAATTAATTGCTCAATTAATTGTATTTTTTTTAAACTCGTCCCATTTATTTTCTTACATTATAACCACAGAAATACTTCCAACAAAGAAAATTATTATATTTTTAAGGTTCAGTTTTATCCAGGAAATTCAATTTCAACTAATAATTATATCACGAGAAGAATATTATCTTATATAAAAGAAAGGGAAATAAATCACATTTTTCGCTATCGTAATCTAATATATTATTATTTAATTGAAAAATGGCGAAGGCGTTCATAGTACAATGATTTCTATCTATTATTACTTTTGTGACTGCTGTGAGGTTTAAAAAATCCACATTAATTTATATGCAGATTCATACTGTTACATTATAATTAAGGCAATTGAGTAGAATTGCTAAGTTGAACAAGTAAAACAGAACTGTTTTGGAGGAGTGAGGAAGCTATTTATAAAAACCTCTCTTTTGTAAATATTTTTACTTTGATCCTTCAAAGAGTAATAAGCATTCTCACAAATAAAAATTGGTTGATTTGTTTTGGGGTTGAGCAATTATTGCAGATATTTTTAAATGAACACTATGTACTTATGGCATACCTACTAAACAACCAGTCACTAAACCACTCACCGAATCATCATCTGGAATTAAAATACGATTTTCACCATAATATGCTTCATTAATTGGTGAGAGTGATGTTTGTTCTGAAGGAGTCTTGCTGCTTCTTTTCGTATTTTCAATATTATCCTCTTCCTCATTATAATCCATTGTGGGCTGAAATAAAATATACATTTTTAAATAACAACTTTGTTAGTAATAAATTAATAGATCTATATGAAAAATCTAAGTCAAAATTGATCTGCTGACTTTCTTCTGACTTAACCTCATCTAGAATGCTGAACGGAAGAATGTTGTAAAGGACAAATCTGCATTGATCAATTTCTTACTGTAAGCATACAACACTTATCATTTGTTTATACTGCAGCAGATTAAGAATAAGCAATACAAAAATTTTAAAATTAAAATAATAAAATGTAGATTGTGATTAATGTCATATTTTTGTGTGTATACGGTACTCACTCCTCCACCTCATATATGATAAAGGTGCAAATCCACATATCAATACAATGAAATGTCATACAACCCAAAACATGCAAAAGTCTTAAGATGGCAGTTTCACAAACTGCCAATTCACAGCTGGAAAGTTAATAGCTCTGTAGTAGACATACAGTTTACTGTCTACAGGCTAAAATATACTTATATATTTGGACTTTAAGGTTCTTATTTACTATTCTAATAAGTTATACAGAACACTTTACGAGTATTTAAACTTCAATCTAGTGTACCATAAGTTGATATTAATTTTTTTTAAATTTAAAACAGTCAAGAATTAAATTTAAAGTTTCTCATGTTTAACTTTAAAAAAAACAATAAAAACACTTTTTTGCAAAAACCAACTTGTGGTCCACTAGAACAGTTCTTAACCTATAAAATTACATTTCAAGTGCTATGATACAATCACTATTTCAAATCCTTTTAGTGTTTTACAAGTTTTACGAATCAGACTTACAAATGTTTAGTGTTTCTTTACTTGTTGGGTATGCACAAAACGAAGAACAGGTTGGAATCATGATGTGCAGGACAGGTGGGCATAAAGAGCTGTATATAAGGGAGGAAAGTGGAAGCAATAGAAGTAATTTGATTGCAACTGAAATGAGGCATTTATGTTTCAAATTATATGTTTACTATAAAGGTGTTTAAAAGGTGAACATATTTGCTGCAGACATTCTTGATATATTCTCAGTAATTTTATGAACGCTAGTGTAAATTAAATTATATTAGCACTTAGCAGGTTAATATTATTTAAATTTTTATTAGTATGTGTTTACTTTATTGAAAAGACTATATGGTGTCAAGTTTTATTATTTACTAATGTTACAAGGAAAACTTTCACATTCAACATTTGGTTAGCTCTGTCTATCCCATATACCAAAGTTTATTTGTTTACATAAACTTTCTTACATGTCTAAATGATTTATATTGTGCTTTCCACCTTTCTTCCCACTTCAGATAAATTACACTCAGAGATAACTTCTACAATGTATGTCTCTGTGATGATGGCTCATAATTGACAGAGGCGTCACACTCAGGACGTTTGTTTGGCTATCCTTGAAATGGAGCTAGATATCCAGATCAAGGACTTGACACACCAATTTGAAGAGCCTGCATAAATGTCCTTCTTATTCAGCCGTACACAAACAATGTTAAGCCTCTATCACCTTCCCTATACAGATTCAAATTTGACAGAACCTTGCCTATCCACCAATATTTAACTTTAACCTGTTGAGGAGTGCGGACGTCTTAAGACGTCCATATTTCCATACTGTTAGTGAGTGCAGCATTTACCATTAGAGTGACCCCAGGGAGTACGAATAAAAAAATTCTAAAATTATTAATAAACTGTTATACTTTATTAAAAATAGTAATTTAAGATACAATATGGTAATATTTACAAATCAAAATGGTGGAAACTGTGATTATAATTAGCAAAATTACAATTTTTCCATTGTGTGAAATTGTTCGAAACATGGGTAAATGCAAAGTGCAACTTCACATTTGGAGCACTCATAGGCCGTGCCTTTGCGCTGTGAAGCCCTCCGTGTAGTATGAGTGCATACAAAACACTTCCATTGTTTTCTTTTGGCTCCACCCTCTCTCATTGGGAGTGGTCACATGAAATGGCGGCCAGACAGACGGAGCGCCTGTTTGTCACCACTCACCGGGCGTGCAACATCATCACTTCGATCTAAATATCGCTTGTTAGAGTCCATTGTAATAAATAAGTCACTGATGAATAAAATTAACTAATTACTGTACAACACTGACAAACTTTTTAACATATTTACAATACAACACGGAAAAGAAAATATACAGGCCTATTTTACTGTACAACGCTGAAAATAACTAAATACAACTACTTTGTAACAAAATACAATAAACAAAATATCACTCTGGCAAAATACCAAATGTAATTAGGCCTACTATAGATGAACGAAACGTAAATATAGCAGAACGCAATAAGGTTAGAC
Source organism: Stictocephala bisonia (assembly GCA_035578905.1). Lineage (NCBI taxonomy): Eukaryota > Metazoa > Arthropoda > Insecta > Hemiptera > Membracidae > Stictocephala > Stictocephala bisonia. The sequence continues at coordinate 110,579 of JAQJVL010000549.1, read as the reverse complement.
ACGAGGAGAAACAGATTTGGCGCGCAACGAAAATGCGAGGGAAACACTACAGCTGGCATTGAAGCGTCATCTATCAGCTGACTAAAGTACAGCTGTAGTCCCATTGGTGGCCAATAGGGGACGGGTATCATATGGAAGTTCATACACTTACATCGACATTTAATTATAGCTGAAATTTAAAATAAATATTAGGGACGTCTAAAGACGACCATACTCATTTGGGCACAGACGTCCAAAGACGTCCGTACTCGTTTGGGATCATTTTGCTTCACTCGTTAACAGGTTAATCTTTGAGGTGGGTGTCTATTCAGTATATATAGAGTTTTCCTAAACCATTTTCCCAAACTCAAGGATTTGGTTCTTTGGGTTAAAATAAGGGGAAAAAAGAACAATACAGTAGCCACGGAAATCTTGAGCTGTTGAATTTGTTACTGTTCAAATGCTTGGGGGTTAGTGGAGGAGAAAGGTACGGCATATGCATGTGTGGCTTTGTACTAGTCTGACATGCAGACATTAGCTACCACTGCTAATCAGCTCATCGGAGAGTGGAGTATAGCTGCCTTTATTTTTATAATTGCCATTATAAATAAAAATATAATAATAATTGCCATTGTTACGATCTACTGAAATACAACAAACCAATTTGTTGGTTATATTTTTTTAAATGGTGGCAGTTTTAAATACTCAATGAACAAACACTCTAAAACTGGTAGCTTGTAAGTTATTACTAATGTAATGGTTTATTAAAAATTGTATACAACTCTAACAACAAATCTTTGATAAAAATTGGATGAATAATAAATTAGATGTATGTTTTTAATTCTAACTAGTCACCGCTACCATGTGACACTGCTTGGGCGGTTGACTCGCGGACGGAGATCAGCGCAACACTCATCATACTCATCTGCCTCTCATATTCGCCCATATCTCAACAATCAGCGTATTACTAATGCATAACAAACCACTATCAGAATAGTGATTCTGTTGACTGTCTAAATATATCATTATTAATTTGTAATTAATTGCATTATTTCACATGTTTATTGTAGTAGAAATTAATTGATTATTAATTTCACAAAATAATCAATTAATTTATTGAGCTGAACTCTGATAATAGTTTGCAATATAAGTAATACTAGAGAACAATTACTACAATTTATAATTTTTACCAATTTTACCAATAAATTACTTCAAGCCTAGTTCAGTTAAAAATATAAGTTTTTTAATTTAAAATATTTCTTTTACTCTGTCATTTTTTGGCTAACTGAAATTGTAGTTCTAATTAATTTAAAGAAGATATATTCTAAAAATAAAACAAGCACGTTAAGCAGCTGGCAAAACAAAGAACTTATAACATATGATAATAGATTTTTGTCTATATCTCGATTACCGAAATCATATACTGACATTTTAAGTTTACGGAACTATTACAACTGTTGCTGCGCCAATCTTGAACTACAAGTCTGCTGCCTCAGATGGTGTCATACGCTGGTAGTGACTAATTACATTTAAAACATTATATATCCTATGGCAACTGGATAGTTAGCAAAGGGGTTTTGGACCTATATTTATAGGAAATTGTTTTCTTATTTGACCAAAGGAACCATGGGCGCCGAGTTTTGTAAATCACGGAGGTTGCTCTGACATCTGAGCCATGGCAGGTGGGGGGAAAGTACACCGTACACTCGACATTAAAATGTGCAAGTGTGATTGGGCCCCCACCACAATGTATAACATTTCAGTTTGTAAAATGAGTATTTTAGTTTAAAGACAAACTGTATTAAGTTTTCAAACGCAATTTTACTAGACATACTTAAATTCTGTAGGTAGTAACCCTATTATACAGGGTGTCCCTTAAGTACTGACAAAAATTTCACAAGGTTATGCTATAGGTCAAAGCAAACAATTTTCATCATATAATGTATAGTCCCATCTTGCTTAGTTTTCTGTCTATCTGTCTGTATGTGTTTTTAGAAAATAATTTATATCTTTTAAATGGTTTAAGATATCAAGTGGAAACTTTATACATTTACTTACCTTATTAGTGTACATCTAAAATAAAAGTTTCAAAATTATATCATTTACATAAACAAAATGGCGGCCATTTAAAATTGTCAAAGTCTAATAACTTTAAAACTAGTGATGTTATAGAAAAATTACAAGACACATATAAAATAACCCCTTTTATTACAAGAATTTTGGTACCAGGTTTATTTTTCTACAATGAGGTGTTACAGAAATAAGTAAGATTTCTCAAGTAAAGGTCTGTATTTTATTCAAAATTCCAATGTGTTTTCAAATAATGATGAAGAATTCATGTCACAACAAGCAACAATTAATACTTCCTGAACTGTAAAACACATGTGAAATAAAATAAACAAAAAGTAACAATACCTAATTATGAGTTCAAAGAAAATGCTCAATGTGGCCTCCTCTCTGCTGATTGCACAGTGTAAATCACTGTAAAATTGACTGCCGGATATGTTCAAAAGGATTTTGCTCCTGAACAGGAGTAGAATACACCAATTGTTTCGTGTATTCATTAGATTCATGTATTTTTAGAACATAAAAATCTATTGGTGTGAGATCCGGGGATTTTGGGGGCCAAGGGACAGGACCACCGCATCCGATCCATAGATTGCCATAAACTGCATTAATGTGCTGTGTGACCGCATTTGTAAAGTGGGCCGGGGCCCCATTATGTTGGAACCATATTTGTTCCCTAACATCAAAAGTAACATTTTCGAGAAGCTCAGGCAGAACATCTTGGGAAAAAATCAAGTATGTCTGTCCATTTAACCATTTAACCTATTTGGCAAAACATAGGGTCCAATTAAACTGTCATTAAATAAACCAGCCCACATGTTCACTGAAAACCTTCTCTGATGATAGTGTTGAATGGTTGCATTTGGATTTTCTTGGGCCCAATACATGATTTTTTGTTGTTGTTAATTAATTACTCCCTCACACGAAAAAGTCGTTTCGTCACTGAAAAGGACATTCTTTCAGGAAGTCAGGGAAATCTACTTGTTTATGCAACATCCAACAAGAGAAATCTAACCTTTGTGCATAATCTCCATGTAGTAGTTCCTGCACTTTTTGGTATTTAAAGGGATAAAATAATTCTTCGTTCAGTGTTTTCCACACAGTACTTTTGCTAGCACCCATGTCATGTGCTATAGCCCTTGTACTTGTTGATGGATTATCTTCTACGTGGTTCAAGACAGCTTCTTCAAAGGCAAGTGACCGAACAGTTCTTGGCTGACCTACTATATCCCAGCCCTTTTTTACACTTCCGCTCTCCCTAAGACGATTGTGGACTGCAGTAAACAACACTTTAATACCCGGTTGGTTTCTTTTAGGGAAATGCTCTGCGTACAATCTTCTCGCTAGACTTGCATTACCATCAGCCAGTCCATAGACATAGTGAATATCAGTGTATTCAGCTACTGTAAAATGTTCCATCTTCAGTGAAAACCAATAATATTATAACACATCTAAAAACACAACCCGCGATATTACAGAAACACAATGTGTTGAGGTTAAGCAATTATAATCACTATTAGTTGCAAGATAGTACTTAGTAAACAAATCATCAAAACAACTATCTCTTAATTTATTATCAGCTGTTACATAAAATCAGCTGATGCATACTGCCTTATGGACATAATAATTTTGTAATTCTGTACCTTTAAGCATTAGACCTTTACTTGAGAAATCTTACTTATTTCTGTAACAGCTTATTGTAGAAAAATAAACCTGGTACCAAAATTTTTGTATTAAAAGGGGCTATTTTATATGTGTTTTGTCATTTTTCTATAACATCACTAGTTTTAAAGTTATTAGGCTTTGACAATTTTAAATGGCCGCCATTTAGTTTATGTAAATGATATAATTTTGAAACTTTTATTTTAGATGTACACTAATAAGGTAAGTAAATGTACAAAGTTTCCACTTGATATCTTAAACCATTCAAAAGATATAAATTATTTTCAAAAAACACATACAGACAGAAAACTAAGCAAGATGGGACTATACATTTGATACATACATATGATGAACATTGTTTTGACCTGTAGTATAACCTCGTGAAATTTTGGTCAGTACTTACTGGACACCCTGTATAAAACAATTCACTAATTGATCACTGAAATATGACATTTTATAGACATTTACATTTCATAGATAGGTTATAGGTTAGTATATCATGCTCTCAGTGTCAGCACTGAATCTTTAGGCTCTAAGACACAAGAGTACATGTCAGTGTGCAATACAATACGTTAAAAGCTTGAAGTGGCATACACAGTAATGAAAAAGAACTTGCAGGTTAAAACTGACATCAGCCAGTAAAATCGTATCATAATTTGTAACAATTGGACTGGATAGTTATTTCTACTAGTTATTCAACGATATTTCTGGGGGGTTTCTCGGTCCCTTGAGAACCCGCGGAGTCGGCGCACCTGAAAGGAACCATATCCTTCAATTTGAAAATGTAGTTAAGAGACATTTCGTATAAAGTCAATATTGAGGCTGCATTATACAAAATTGTGGATTTTTCACAAGGTCAATACATGACATATATCATGCATGTCTATAAAAACTAAGATAGATTTTATTTTTACAAAGAGCCATTAAAATCCCTCAGGCAATTCCAGATAGAAAATCATTTATTCTCATCTTTTGGAGAACACTGCCTAATGCCTACAATTGTTTTAACTATTTTCAATATTCATAAACCTACTACATTAGTTAAGGCTAGTTGAATAATTATTCCGAAAATTAAAAAAAGAAATTACAAAAATAAAATAATTACAGTTTTTATTTTTCTGACTTAAACAAACATACCTTATTGCTCACTCTTGATGAACCCTGACACAGATAAATCGGCATGATGTGTTCCAAGTTGCTGAATTAATTCTTAACTATTATAAAAACAAGGAGGAAGTTTTGATATAAATCAGCGACAGAAGTCTAGTATTAAGTATTTTGCCTTTTTTACTTCATTATCAAGTAAATAAGGAAATTAACCACGGAAAACTTGTTTTAAAATGTCTGTTTGCCTGCTCTCAAGTGATATCATGTAGCCGTTATCAACATGTTTACGTACTTATTGTAATCCAACTTCAATGAAATTATCACTGACACAATTGAATTGAATGACAGATAGATAATTTTATCTAACAAATCAAGTTATTAAAAATTTGTACAATTTCAATTGCTGGAAATTGTATTTGATACTACTTTATTCTTTTAAGTTCTAAAATAGAATTTTATCACATATTTTAAGTATTTCTCTTAGTATATAAAGTGCATTCTTGTGTGACTCAGTAAGTAAGCTTGACTTTATATCACTTTCTTAAGTATAAAAATGATGAATATAACAAAACTGTTTATAGATATATTACAAAGAAGACGTTTCATCAAATTATAGACAGAGCGGTATTTAATATATTTGCATATAAATAAATTTTAATTGAGATTGTTCTAATTAATATAATAAATACCGTAGTACATAGGTTGTCAGATGAGCATACATACATGTCTAATGAGTTTCTAACTTGTGATATAACAAGTATAAGTTTGACATGAGTGTCTACCTGATTGTTTTTATTGTGAATTTTTATTTGTAAAAATTCAATAATAAAATAAAAATGAACTTAATTATTTTTATTTTATTATGTATATTATTTATTATTTGTTGCTTGTTTGTATTTGTATTATTGTGAATTTTTATTTGTAAAAATTCAATAATAAAATAAAAAAGAACTTAATTATTTTTATTTTATTATGTATATTATTTATTATCTGTTGCTTGTTTATATGCTATACAATAAGAACAGAACTTGAACGATTTTGTTTCTTAATTTATTTTAAACATATAAATAGTTCTCTTTTTGATGAGATCTTGATAATCCGTCCTTTTCCGTAATTCGATTACCTCCAACAAACAAATTATCAGACTATCGCAACCTAACTGTCAATTTTTCTGCCTGACTGGCTTGTGTATTTTTGTAATTTTTATCTCGTAAATTTTTCATGTTGAAATTTTGTTCTTAAATTTTTAGACTAAATTGTAAATTTTAACTTTGTAACTTAATAAATTATATAGTAAACATTCTGACTTACTCCTGTATATTTAAACTTTTTAAATTTATCATTTTGTTTATTGAATTTTCTTTCTAACATGTGTATTTTTGTAATTTCATTTGTAATTTTGTATATTAAATTATCTGATTTGTTGACTGAATTGTGGAGATTTTTCACCCCGATTTGATTTGTTAGTGAACATAATGGTGAGTTTTATTCATTTGTTAAGTCTCAAGTATAATTTTAGCCAAGCTTTTATTTATTTGTTTATTAATTATATTTTGACCAGTTTTACTTATTACTCTGAAATAGGAAAACATGTAAATGAGTTGAATTTAATATCTTATTTTGTTTTTCAATCTTCAAATGTGTAGTTCTTAAAAATATAAAAAATTATTGTATATACAGAGTATTGAGATTTAGTCCAAAATATTTCTTTCATTGGCTTCACTAAGTATGCAAATACTTTTCAGAGGTGACCGTGATTAATTAAACTTTGCTTGACAGACTTATTTCGTGAATGTTGGTATTGAAATAATGTAATACATATTGAATACTGGATTACTTTCATCATGCAGTCAGTGTAACCATACCATGAAAACAAATTTACCTCAAAATCTGTCAGGCCGATATACCTGACAGAGTTTTTTATGTGCCGTATACGCTACTAAAAAAACTTTGTCGGGCCAATAGTCCCGACATATTTATATACATATAATGCCTATGTATGTACTATTTCTATACTCAAAAATGGTCGCATAGTAAATATAATGCATCATTGTTTTAAATATTTGCATAAAAGTTTTTGGCAATTTAGTGCAAAAATAATCATTTTAAGGATGGCAGCTAACGTGTTAAAAAAGAAACTATTTTCTAATCTGGCCTTATAGTGCAGTCATTGAAGCATTATTGCTCCGAATTTTTTTACTGTGAACCGAATTGCATACAATTTTGGAATTAGGTTCATCTTACCCTTAACTTCAAAAGTGAAGATGATTTGAACTCCGCAACCACCCTGGGGGTGGTTGCCACCCCTTCTCGAGGGTGAATTTGTTTTTTTCAAAATAATCTCGGATAACGATATAAGGCCTAATTTTAAGCAAAACATCATCTATAAAGTTTTTCAAAAAATCCAATACTTTTCAAGTTATTGGCAATTGAAAATTCGCAATTTTTTCACGTTTATCATCGGTTTTTTGCAAATATCTCCAAAAATATATGTTTTATCGAAAATTTTATAAAAAAACAAAATTGTAGCAGGTAAAAAATGAACAATTTGGTTTTTTATAAAGTATTCTAAGTGCAATATTAAGCTAGATATTAAAGATCAAAGCCGTTTTTTATTTTGTCTGAAATTTAATCGATGTGGTCAATGCCATCTAGCGGCGAGCAGATGCATTTTAGGCATTCTAATAAAAAAGGGTTTTGTAGTGCTTGAAATAAGCTTTAAAATGAGCACTATTAAAAGTCTTTTGCACGTAAAATAAGTGAGCTGTATTGCAAATAAGAGGAGCATCTAATATTTTTTCTTTTAAATCAATGGGTTTCATAAGTGCCATTTCCACCAAAATTAAAATTAATCGTATTCCGCCTAGAATTAACTTTATTATGAAGAGTTTGATAGATTGTATCAGTTTGGCTGCTTCAGGACACATATTTTTCAAAAAAGTCACGATTAAAAAAAAAGAAATTTCAAATTTAAAAAAAAAACACCTTTTTTCATAATATCTCAAAAATGACGACAGATACGTATAAAAGTGTAGGAATAAAAACTTTAGGCATTTTTCTGATAAACAATTTGGTTTTTTTGTTTTTTCTGTCAAACAAAAATTGACGGAGATATGATTGTTTAAAGAGCGCATGGCAGCGCAATCACAGCCTCTCTTAAGCCCTTTAACCCTTCACCGTTTTAGAAAAAGGTTTTTTACTATATATTGCAATAAAGGATGTTGTAGCTCTCTTAATTACCTTTACAATAGTTTTTTTTAAATTGTGATAGCATGAAAATTGAAGGAGTTATGGTCCAAAAACTTATCATATTTTTTCTACTTAGTAACTGAAAATTTCGGAGTGTGAATATTTGGAGCAATGTGAAAGTACGCAGTATAATAGAGACCCAAAACTATTGTAATGTGTAATATACTATAATTCATACAATTTAATTAAGAAAATTAAAATTGAACTTACTTCACAGGGTGAAGAGGGTTTAAAAGCATCTTCAAAAGAATACTTGTGGAAGCGATTTTTTCCCAATAGCTTTTCACTAATTGCATATCTGTATTGGTAAGTTTATTTTAACTGTTAAAATAAATGATCGAATAAGCTAAAAAACAACAAATATTGAATAAATTTCTTCATTTTTGTTTCAGAACTTATTTTAAATGAACATGGACGAACCTAGTACAAGCAGTAGCAATGATACTGAAGAAATATTCTGTGAAATTTGCCTTTTAAATACGTCAGAAAGACTTGTGCTGGTAACTTCAAAGGGTAAAGAAGGTTTAAAAGCAGCTTCAAAAGAAAGACGTGATAAATTGTTTTCAAATATGGATAATTCAAAAACTGTGTATGTTCATCATACGTGCATAAGTAATTATGTACACAAGGGAAATATTGCAGCAAGTGCATTTTTTTAAAATTTTTTAACAATTTTTTATCAAGGGGTAGTTTTCAAGGGTTGAAAGGGGGTTAAAAATTTGATAATTATTATAGAGAATATAAAATATTACTTACTCTATACTTACATCTTTTTATGTCATACCAAAGTATTTTTTTGTGATTTTTTCAATTTAGGGGTTATTTGCAAGGGTTGTAAGATTTTCAAGGGGTTGAAAACGATTTTAATATGAGGTAATTGTGTTAGAAAACACTTTACAATTTCACCACTTACTATTAGACATGTTTTCTAGCGATAAAATGGCTCAATGTCAATTTTTCCATTAAGGGGTTGTTTACACCCCTTAAAAATAATAGGCAGAGTTCAGATCATTTTCACTTTTGAAGTTAAGGGTAAGGTGAGCCTAATTCCAAAATTTCATGCAAATCGGTTCACAGTGAAAAAAATTCGGAGGTAAGACCGTATTTTTCGCTTCAATGACTGCACTATTACTATTATATAAAAATCTAATGTTGTCTCTATGTGTGTTACTCAATCATGCAAAAATTACTGAAGTCATTCATCAGAAATTTTGCATGGACATTCTGAGAGTCTCTGGTTATCTTTATTTTGAAATTCCATCAGGAAACCACCCCAGGGGTTCTAAGTAGTATCAATGCAACCCCTATGGTGATACCAATTTGATGATTAATTGTTTATAGTAGTTTCATTAACCAGCTGTTAGAATAAATAAACAACTCACATCATTCTGAGGTAAATACTGAACCAAACCCAACTAAAACCATGGTAACTAGAAAAGATGGTAGGTATCACGAAGAGGCTGCGCAGTAGACTGTGGGTAAAATCACCTGGTTTCATTATTCGATAAAATACTGGTAACTAAATCTACCAATCACATGGAAGCATTCAGCTAAATAGTTGTCAAGTTATTTACTACTTATCAACTGGAATTGTATACTACGGGAATTATAACTAAGGAATTGAGGACACTTTAAAAAAATCAGAAAATTTTTCTAAAACTGCCTGGGGCATAATTAATAACGCAAAAAAAACAAAAATTGAAAAAATTCGTCTGGGAAACAAAGTTATTAAAAATCCGTCAGAAATAGCCCGAGAGTTTAGCAAGTTCTCCCAAGTGGCTTTTTCTGATAAAAAATTAGAAGGCGCCCAGGCCTTCCCCCATCCTTCAATGGGACCCGTGACATCCATGGTACTCACCCCTGTAACCGAAGACGAAGTGGCCCGTGTGATTCAGACACTTAACTCAAAAAAATCGTGTGACATCAATGGAATGTCTACATGGTTACTCAAAAAATGCTACAGGCAAATTTTGAAACCACTGACAAAATTAATAAATTTTTCTTTTGCGTCCGGACGCTTCTCCAACATTCTCAAAATTGCAAAAATAACGCCGGTTTTTAAAAAGGATGACCCTTGCCTGACCAGCAATTATCATCCTATATCAATTTTACCAGTTCTCAGTAAGGTATTCGAAAAAACATTTTTGAAAAGACTAGACGGTTTTTTGGAAAAATTCGTTATCTTGAGTGAGAAACAATTTGGCTTTAGAAAAAATAAATCGACCATCGACGCTGTTACCAAACTAGTCGAGATGGTTGTGGACGGACTTGAGAAGCGAGAACATGTGCTCAGTATATTTCTCAATCTTTCTAAGGCCTTTGACTGTGTGCATCATGCGACACTTTTGCGCCAGTTAGAGGCAAGCGGAATCCGCGGCCTACCGCTCGAATGGCTTGCATCCTACTTGGAGAACAGACGCCAACTTGTGCAAGTGGAAAATGTCAAATCTGAAAGCGTAGAAATTAAATATGGAGTCCCTCAGGGATCAATACTTGGACCGGTCCTCTTTCTTATTTACGTCAACAGGCTGAACTCTCCAATCCAAAATGGAAAGGTTGTCCAGCATGCTGACGATACGACTCTCTGCATTAAATCTAAAACAATTGATGGCTTAGAGATTGATTCTTATGTGATGCTTGCATTTTGGTTCTTGCATTCAGCATTTTTCCGGTATCAATCTACACACAAACAGCGCAAAATCAAATTTCATCAAATGTTGTCTCACTCAGAGGGAGGACGAAGTTCTTCCAAACGTAGTAATAGATGATGCTCTTATAGAGAATGCAGATTCTACTAAGTTCTTGGGAATGTACCTTGATCGAGGGCTGACCAGGGATGACCACATTGATAATGTCTGTACAAAGGTTACCTCAGGCATTTACGTCTTACGTAACCTCACAAAATTTTGCTCCCTCGATGTCTTAAAAATGACCTACTATGGCCTCATATATCCCCAACTATCGTACGGGATAAGACTCTCGGCTAGCTGCGCTGCAACCAAATTCGAAAGGGTTTTTCGGCTCCAAAAAAGAGCTATTAGAATCATTTCAAAATTACAAAACAGAGTCGTGTAGACGCCTTCAGGGAGTTGGGAATACTAACTTTGCCCTGCCTGTACATGCTGGAAGCGCTCCTGTACTGTCAGTTTAAAACTGAATTGGTCCAGGGCAGGGACGTCCATCAGTATGAAACTCGTGGCAGGGACAATTTCCGTAGAGTCCGGTGTAGAACAATGGCGTCTGACCGCCTTCCTGCGCAGGTTGGGGTTGGATTGCTTAATCAGCTCCCTGAAGATATCAAATCAAGCCAGAGTTTCAATACTTTTAAATATCGCTTAAAACACCTCTTGATATCAAGAGTATTTTACTCGGTTGGCTAGTTCATGGAAAGCCGCTGGGAATAAAAATTCAAAATTTAGCCCCAATGACACTGGTGTAAAGTATGAATGTAGAATGCCTGTAATTTATGTACGTACGGTTGATAGAGTGGTCGAATAGAGTAGGCCATTATAATAATTTTAAATGTTATTAAAATCTTATTTATTATATACTGTATTATTAAAATACATATTGACTTTTGCAGTACGATTGTAATAATTGTTAATACTGCAATAAAAAATTGATTGATTGATTGATAACAGTATAGAATTTCTGTATAGAATTGTTTAATTAAAAATCTTTTTAAACCAATACTTTAAACTTTATTGGTGAGGCCTTTCGATAGCAAGGCTATCATCATCAGACAGATCACAAATATTAAATACAAAAAATAAATATATAAATACCAATAGAGTTAAAAATATTGGTTTAAAATTGTGTTTAATTTTGCCAATTTGACATCATACGAAATGCATAAAATACCTACCATCTTGTTTCCTAAGGGTACCATGACCACAACGCACTTTTGCATTATACAGATACAAGTTTTGTATTACTGAATGCAATAAGCTCAATATAACTCAACATAGACCCTGCACGAAGATAGGTACTGTGCTAGTACATTAAAGAAGTGGTGGGCGATTTATTACCTTAAATGTAATAGTGGCAATAAATAGCGATAGCAGAAATATCTACATTGTTAACTACTTATCATTGAATTTATGGTCCCATTCATCCTCCTAGGAAGTGGTTTTCCAACCAAAAACCAGTTTTCAACAAGGCAAGTCCTTTTCACTCAACTTTATCACACAGACTTAGCTGTTAGTAGTCAGTTAACAGCATGCAAATGAAACATCAAACCGTTAAATTAAAAGATAAAAATTTATTATTGAATGGTAAAAGTTAACCATCCAGATTTAAGTTTGTGAACCATTAAAATGTGTGTATATCAAAATAACAAAAAAATAGTTTTGTGCATGTGTTTACAAGTGAGCTTAAAGTGTTTTTTGTCATATTACAAAGTATCTTATGTCTAATTTGGAACTTATTAGAAATGTAATTAGCAGAATGAAATATAGTAACTTTATATTTTACTAATATTTCATGTCATGCATTGAGATAGGATGAGAATTAAGAGAAAATTACTACAGGATATCTTTAAAAGGAAGGCTGCTGCGGCACAGTCCCGGTGCGTTTTAGGAGAGGGGGTACCATTTTGGTCGCTGTGTAATGACGGTGTACTACCTGACCCTAGCTGCAGAGTCCCGGTGCACCAAATTTTAATAGCTACAGAAATAGGCACAATGAATTAAAAACAACAGTTAATTACTTGAGCTACAGCTAATGACATATTATAACATTTAAATGTTTGGTTTGTTTACAGTTCATTGGTAACATTGTTATGCTGCAAGATGGGTTATAGATCAAGACTGTCATTGACAGAACGTCCAAGTTAATGCATTTGCTGTAGATGCCTACCTATTTTACTATCTAACTTTGAATAAGCGCTCGAAGAACTGTTTGGCATACTATTAGCTCAGCTATTAGCCACTTCAGCGTGTGCTGGAAAATAGGAAAACTGTCTTCATGAGATTCATTTGAGCGGATAGTGTTCTTATTTGATAGATTATAGTTACAGAAACAAAATACATCTCTCCATTTAAAAATGTCTTCACAATGGTTACACTTATTACTACCCTGCCCTTTGCATCCACTACAAAGATTCCTCCACAAAAGAGTTACTGACCATTAAGGAAAGATAGCTTCTTGTCAGGCTGAATATAATGATGATAATATAAATGTATGCTATCTTAATGTGAATTTAAATACCTAGTGCTATCTTAATGGCAATATCCATCTAACATTTTTAGATCTTATAGAAATTTTAACTCTACAGAAAAAGTAACTCCTAGACAGATTATGTTGTTACTTCTTTTTGTTACATTATTCAATTAGTCACAGACCAACTTGGTTAGTCAGATTTATAAATATATAAAAAATGTATGAACTATAAACGGTCACTGTCTTGCTTAACTCATTGCGGATCACCAAGTTTGGCACGGTATATCACAACGAGTACAAATTAATTGACTGCCCTAGCCTGGCATGCGGCACTGACGGAGGAGCAGCGCTGTTTGATTAGTTGACTGCCCTAGCCTGGCATGCGGCACTGACGGAGCAGCGCTGTTTGATTAGTTGACTGCCCTAGCCTGGCATGCGGCACTGACGGAGGAGCAGCGCTGTTTGATTAGTTGACTGCCCTAGCCTGGCATGCGGCACTGACGGAGCAGCGCTGTTTGATTAGTTGACTGCCCTAGCCTGGCATGCGGCACTGACGGAGGAGCAGCGCTGTTTGATTAGTTAACTGCCCTAGCCTGGCATGTGGCACTGACGGAGGAGCAGCGCTGTTTGATTAGTTGACTGCCCTAGCCTGGCATGCGGCACTGACGGAGGAGCAGCGCTGTTTGATTAGTTGACTGCCCTAGCCTGGCATGCGGCACTGACGGAGGAGCAGCGCTGTTTGATTAGTTGACTGCCCTAGCCTGGCATGCGGCACTGACGGAGGAGCAGCGCTGTTTGATTAGTTGACTGCCCTAGCCTGGCATGCGGCACTGACGGAGGAGCAGCGCTGTTTGATTAGTTAACTGCCCTAGCCTGGCATGTGGCACTGACGGAGGAGCAGCGCTGTTTGATTAGTTGACTGCCCTAGCCTGGCATGCGGCACTGACGGAGGAGCAGCGCTGTTTGATTAGTTGACTGCCCTAGCCTGGCATGCGGCACTGACGGAGGAGCAGCGCTGTGTGATTAGTTGACTGCCCTATCCTGGCATGCGGCACTGACGGAGGAGAAGCGCTGTTTGATTAGTTGACTGCCCTAGCCTGGCATGCGGCACTGACGGAGGAGCAGCGCTGTTTGATTAGTTGACTGCTCTAGCCTGGCATGCGGCACTGACGGAGGAGCAACACTGTTTGATTAGTTGACTGCCCTAGCCTGGCATGCGGCACTGACGGAGGAGCAGCGCTGTTTGATTAGTTGACTGCCCTAGCCTGGCATGTGGCACTGACGGAGGAGCAGGGCTGTTTGATTAGTTGACTGCCCTAGCCTGGCATGCGGCACTGACGAAGGAGCAGCGCTGTTTGATTAGTTGACTGCCCTAGCTTGGCATGCGGCACTGACGGAGGAGCAGGGCTGTTTGATTAGTTGACTGCCCTAGCCTGGCATGCGGCACTGACGGAGGAGCAGCGCTGTTTGATTAGTTGACTGCCCTAGCTTGGCATGCGGCACTGACGGAGGAGCAGGGCTGTTTGATTAGTTGACTGCCCTAGCTTGGCATGCGGCACTGACGGAGGAGCAGCGCTGTTTGATTAGTTGACTGCCCTAGCCTGGCATGCGGCACTGACGGAGGAGCAGCGCTGTTTGATTAGTTGACTGCCCTAGCCTGGCATGCGGCACTGACGGAGGAGCAGCGCTGTTTGATTAGTTGACTGCCCTAGCCTGGCATGCGGCACTGACGGAGGAGCAGCGCTGTTTGATTAGTTGACTGCCCTAGCCTGGCATGCGGCACTGACGGAGGAGCAGCGCTGTTTGATTAGTTGACTGCCCTAGCCTGGCATGCGGCACTGACGGAGGAGCAGCGCTGTTTGATTAGTTAACTGCCCTAGCCTGGCATGTGGCACTGACGGAGGAGCAGCGCTGTTTGATTAGTTGACTGCCCTAGCCTGGCATGCGGCACTGACGGAGGAGCAGCTCTGTTTGATTAGTTGACTGCCCTAGCCTGGCATGCGGCACTGACGGAGGAGCAGCGCTGTGTGATTAGTTGACTGCCCTATCCTGGCATGCGGCACTGACGGAGGAGAAGCGCTGTTTGATTAGTTGACTGCCCTAGCCTGGCATGCGGCACTGACGGAGGAGCAGCGCTGTTTGATTAGTTGACTGCTCTAGCCTGGCATGCGGCACTGACGGAGGAGCAACACTGTTTGATTAGTTGACTGCCCTAGCCTGGCATGCGGCACTGACGGAGGAGCAGCGCTGTTTGATTAGTTGACTGCCCTAGCCTGGCATGTGGCACTGACGGAGGAGCAGGGCTGTTTGATTAGTTGACTGCCCTAGCCTGGCATGCGGCACTGACGAAGGAGCAGCGCTGTTTGATTAGTTGACTGCCCTTGCTTGGCATGCGGCACTGACGGAGGAGCAGGGCTGTTTGATTAGTTGACTGCCCTAGCCTGGCATGCGGCACTGACGGAGGAGCAGCGCTGTTTGATTAGTTGACTGCCCTAGCTTGGCATGCGGCACTGACGGAGGAGCAGGGCTGTTTGATTAGTTGACTGCCCTAGCTTGGCATGCGGCACTGACGGAGGAGCAGGGCTGTTTGATTAGTTGACTGCCCTAGCCTGGCATGCGGCACTGACGGAGGAGCAGCGATGTTTGATTAGTTGACTGCCCTAGCTTGGCATGCGGCACTGACGGAGGAGCAGCGCTGTTTGATTGAAAACAATGAATAACCTGTATAACTGAAGGTAGCTTATGCTTTGTAGATTAAAACGTTTAAATTCTTCAATTTGTTCATATTTTAATTTTATATTAATTACAATCCAAATTAGATAAATATCTAAAATTAATTAATAATATATAAATGTAAAAATACTTCAAATAAATATCGGTCCAAAGTAGATGAATGAAAATTTTCCATTTTGCACAAAATATCGGACACATCCCTGAATAAGACATTGGACAGAGCAGGGAGGTAAGGAAGCAATGAATAGAGGTAGCAAGGGGCGTATCAGAAAATGCAAAACATTTGCTGGAACAAGACATTGGACCGAGCAGTTTGAGCGTGAAAACTACTGAGCGAGAGTATTCTGTCAGTTAGTGGCGTGCAGACTGCTGTAATTTTTTTTCAGTTAAGTATGTGAATTATTGTGGTAAGTTATGGAAGCGGAGGCTGCTTCAGCTGCAACCCAACAAAATATGAGAAAGAAAAGCCGACGTCAATGGTGAGGAACTGTGGCTTAGAAAAGAGAATGCATTATGTTGGACAGATGTTGAAGTCAGACCTAAATAACAAAACGTCAGTGGATAGTACAAAAATGTTAAATGTATGTCCCCTGTTGACTTTGAATGCCTTTTAACCCTGACTGGATTAAACCTTTTAACCCGGAACAAAGCAAAAAGGTTGTCCCACTTTTTCTTAAACTGTTTTGGAGTTCCTCCTACGACATTAAACACTTTGTTACAAGCTTCATTTCTCTTCACTTTATGGTAGTACAAAGGACAAGATAAGTACCAAAAAATGAAATGCTTTTGATATTCAGTAATAAATAGCAATGTGCTTTCTTCCTACCATCCCTTTTTATGGCCGAATTCCACTAAATCAAAAAATGTACTGAACAAAACCCTTGCATTTGCAGCAGGGCTTGGGGGCAAGCAAAATTGTACCACACACTATTGGAACCCAAAAAAAGACATTGAATCAACCTTTTCTTCGATTTTTCGCTGGAGACTACTCCAGGGGGTCTGGTACGATGCTCACCTAAGAGTCTGGTTTGATGTCTTGTTCGGAAGCTTCACTATGGGACTTGCTCCCTTCGACCTCCCTCTTCCCTGCTCAGTCTGATAGTGTGCCTGTCTTAAACATTCTAGTGTTCGCATACCTTAATTTGACACTTATGGTCACATAGGGTAATTTATTACCTCACTTAGAGTTCCTTATTTATTTTAATTTTTAGCTGTACAAATTTAAGTAAAATCCTTATATATAATACTTGAAGAATTTTTTTAAAATATGCCCCTATTCATAATTATGCATAAAGGTATTCACTCTCCACACATGAGAAAACCTCCAAGTAGGTTTTTCAGCCATTAGAATAACATGAAGAGATAGAGAAGTAAATAAATTTGAACCCTTTGAGGACAGACAAAAAAAGTGCTTCTTTTTCTTTACTTTTCAAGTCAGTCCGACATGTAAAATATTTAGGCTGAAAATTTGGAGATACGTCTTTATACATTTATTTATAAAATCTGTTCCAATTAATACACAAGTGTACTTATTTGACCAGAATGTTTGTACTAACTATATCAGAATAAATGTCCAAAAAGTCATCTTATAATTTTAAAATATTTTTATATTGTCAAAAAAAGTGTATTTTGTTTTAAACATTTATTTATATTTTTTGTACGCTTAGAGCTTGTAAAAATAAAAAATTTAACCTGTGGGAAACTGTGTTATTGAAATCTAAACTAAATCACCTACAAACACAGAAACAAGTATAACAATCGGATTGAAAATAACAAAAATTATAACATAAAATATTTTCAAAACTGTCAGATTTGTCTGTTAACCCTACAAGTGATGATCATTTTTCTTCTCAGTGATAGCTCATTTTTCGCTGTCGCGTAGACTTATTTTGATAATTACATATTAAATTGATACAATGCCTTATATATAACATGTTATATATCAAAATGTTCAAAATTGAATTCTATATAAGATGCAAAAATAAAATAAAAACTTATATTATCTTTTTTTGAAGATATCACCGTGTATATAAAACATTTTTTCCTAACTTTTTTTTCATATTTGAGCTCCCACAGTTTTTTTATAATAGGTTAGTATAGAAATTCCAAGATATACAAAAGATTTCAAATTTCATACTGAAAAGAATGATATATAACAATAGCTCTTATGTACAAAAAAGTGATTATTATAGCACGACAAAACAAAAAATGGTAAAATCAGAAAATGTAGAAAAATGTGACTTCGTGTAAATAAATTTTCCTTTCCATATTTTCCGAACATTACAAAAATGAAACGGCATAGAGGAATGATAAATATAACTATTCTGCTTTAGTTTAGTATACAAAATAACCGGATCGGACTATAAATAGTGACGGTAGGGCGCGTTTATACAAAATAACCGGATCGGACTATAAATAGTGACGGTAGGGCGCGTTTATGAAACGACACGCTCCGTGTCGTTATCACTACACACGGGCGTAATAACGACACGGACCGTGTCGTTATCACTTAGAGGGTTAAAATTAACTCTCTGTCTATTATTGTCAGTTCTTTTCATTGAAGTTATATTCCAACACCTGGCTCCAGACATAAAAAAATTTCTCTACTGTCTGCGTATCATCCCAAAGACATATAAGTTATCGTTAGTGAAATTGGATGTTACATGTAACAAACTTCGAATGACGGGATATCGTCATTCGGTCCTCAGCATTAAATTAAGTAATTACCATATTTCGACATTTCGGCTCTCAAGGGAACCCATATTTCGAAAATTTAGCTCTCGAGGGAACAAATTTCAATGCAGAAATATAGTCATTCAGTCCCCAAAGGGTTAAAGTAACATATTCAAATGTAAATAATTATCTTTATACAATTTTAACAGATGTTTGAATGTAAATAATAATGTTTATAGTAGGTTATATAGCTTTCACAATTTCATAAAAAGTAAATTTGTAAGTTTAATTTGATCTATACATTCAAAAGCGGATTTATGTGTGTGACTCTTGACAGTTTGTCCTTTATGCCTTACTAAATCATTCATTCTATTTTCATGAAACTTTATAAAGTTATGTATTTTTTCCCAAGGCAGTTTTTAATCCTCCTTTTATAGGGCTCCATCCCACTGGCCTTTAACGCTTTCCCCTTGGAACTATATATGAGTATCATGCATCTAAAAAAATTTTGTTGTCTGGTTTTAAATTAAAATAAAAACAAGATCGGTTAAAATAACAAAGTTTTAATTAATGAAACATACAATTCTGGAATTAAAAGTTTTGCAATATTTAGTTTTGATATAAATCAGTTTTTGAAATGTTGCTGAGTGTGATACCTTTCGAAAAAATGCCAGGACAAAGATCTAAAAATACTAAAACGCGAACTAAATAACTACTATTTACAATTACATACAGTATTTTACAACAAAATAGAATATTTACAATAATTAATCACTCAAGATGCACGAGGATAAAATCATGAGATTAGCCTAGACTCACAGCCAATTTCTGACACACAATCAGGATGTCTACACAAAGCAGAAACGGAAACGGATGATACCAGCGGGTTGAATATAGTTCCGATATATTTAAACAGCTGTTAAACATTTAAAAAATTTTGCTCAAACAAGTTATATCTAAAATACAAAAACATAAGTCAAGTATCCAGCAGGGTTGGACATCTGAGTGCGTAGGTAAATCATTGCTAGCCATCACATTGGACAGCCGATCCCAGCGGATAATGCAACTAAAACCTACCCGATCTGAGCGCAAATATAGTAGTGGCCACCAGAGTGGGACACTCGATCTCAGAGAATACATTTAGACGAACACTCACCGAGCTGGTAGCAAAATCGTGATGTCCAACTAGGTTGGCCATCCAAGGGGAAAGGGTTAAAGTTTAAATTATAATCTGATGGGAGTTATTTTATTTAATTAATTATCTGCTGTTAAATAAAAACAACTAAATCCAAATTTCGGATTAGGTTAAGAAATATAACTGGGTTTTTATATTAATAAATAGGCAGCAACGCAATTGCAGTAAGTGAATATAAATTTACATATATGATTTTGTCTCATATAGTGCTTATATTAACAATTGTAGTCAAAAATCAGAGGCCGAGGGCTTTAAGTGACACTTACTACAAATAGAATTCCTGGCTACAGCTTAATAGGTGGCTTTGCTAGAAAACAACACACTAAAAGTGGAGTAGCAAACTACGCAACTCAAAACTAAAAAATGGAATTATAGTATCATCCGTGTCAGACATTACAGCAGAACTCATACATGAGACTATCTTGCTGAAAGTCAAAGTTAAACAAGGGTACATACACTTATTGGGTGTCTACCGACACCCAAATAGCATCTTGGAATTTGCCTTCGACCTGTTATCATCAGAACTCAGAAAAATTATTTCTGCCAATAGTCCAGTAATAGTAATAGGTGACATCAACATAGATAACTTGGTTAATGACAGCAAAAAAGAAACTTTGATGATATACTCCAATGTCATGGACTAAGTAGACTCCCCTTACCCCAACAAGAATAACTAATAACAACCAAAATTCAATTGACTGTATATCCACAAACGTAAAAAAACCTGCAGTATCGTTTAATGTATTGGAAACAGGCCTCTCAGATCACACTGCTCAACTATGCAGTCTCAACAAAATCAGAAAACCATGAACCGATCCAGAAAAAAAGAAGAATCTTTAGTTAAAAAAAAGTTAAAAGGACTGAGACTGAATCTACAAGAACAAGACTGGTCACAAGTAATACACACAGAGAGCACTGAAACCGCTTACAATACATTCAACAGGATCCATTCAGTCTACAATGGATGTGACATGCCCTTTCAAAACAGTCAAACATAAAAGAAATAATAACAAAACTATATGGGCACTAAAAAAACTTTACCTAGAGGCGCTCAACAAAGACAAGTTCCACTGGCCACCCAGAATAAAAAAAAGGAAAGAGCACGTAGGAAAAAAGATTACAACACAAAACTCAAAACCCTCCGGAAATAGCACAATGTAGATTCTGTAGAGAGGTCAGAAAACAAATCAAAAGCCATGTGGAGAGTAATAAACAACTACAGAAAGGAGAAATCAATCCAACCCCATATGAAAGAACTGAAAATAAGAGAAGAAATCATAAGCTCACCATCAGCTAATCAATTAAATCTTTTTTTTTATAACAATAGCCGATAAAACTCTCTCCCAAAACATAACTGAAAAAACTAGAACAGCGTTAAGTGGGCCGAACCAACAATTTAAAACAAGATTATGTTTCTCAAGAACAAATGAACAAGAAATCATCAATATTATAGATTCAAAAAACAAACATTCAAAAACAAAGACATCAGCAGGTCGGAATGAGGTTTCCTCCAAGATAATTAAAATTGCAAACATGAAATCCCGCTGACAAATATTATAAACAAGTCTCTCACACAAGGAATAATTCCCAGCAAACTAAAACTTGCAAACGTTTACCCTAAATATAAGAGTGGATCAACAAATGAAGCAACAAGCTATCGACCAATATCCCTTAAATTTCAACTTTATCAAAAATTCTGGAGCAAGTAGCGTTAAATAGACTTTTAAACCATCTGTCACCACCACCTACTAACCACTAGACAACATGGTTTTATAAAAGTCAAGTCCACAACTACATCAATAGTCCAATTAATCGAAACCATCATAAACAAACTAGAATATGGAAAAATTACCACAAGCATTCTCCTGGATTTTAGCAAAGGGTTTGATTGCCTAGACCATAAGCTAATAATATCAAAGCTAAAATAGCTGAGAATTGATGGGAGGGAGTTGGACTGGTTCTCAAGCTACTTAAATAATAGGAAACAACTGGTTGAAATAACCTGCTTATTAAATAACACAACAGAAAAAGTTAAATCTGAAGAGCTACCAGTAAGCACAGGTATGCCCCAAGACTCAGTGCTTGGGTCTGTCCTATACATCCTCTTGACCAATGATTTTCCAAGCTATCTTGAGAATCACTGTGAAACAGTTCCCTGATAGACAGCCCTGACAGATAGACAGCCCTGATCATTGCAAATAAAAATAAAAGTCATATGGAAACTGATTCATATGCTGCTTTCAACTTGGCAAAACAATATTGTCTTCAGAATTACCAAGTTTTAAACACCTCAAAAACTCAGCAGCTAATTTTCACACTCACTCAAAACCACCTTGAAGGCCTATCAGGAGTAAGCAAAATACATTCAGGCAAATATATCGACATAATAATAAACCATAACCTATCCTGGGAACTCCAAATAAACAAATACAACAGTAGTCTCTTTGTAATAAGAAGAATTAAACAAATAGCCAGCCCTCAAGTAGCCATAACAGCATATCACACACTACTTCAGTCTCACCTAAAATATGGTCTGATAGCTTGGGGAGGGACAGCAGCTAAAAACCTTCAAAGGGTGCTTATTATTCAAAAGAGAGCAATTAGAACACTGAAAGGACTTGGACCGCTGGACACTTGTCGAGCAGCCTTCACAGAACTCTGGATTCTGACCGTTATAGGACTCTACATACAAGACACAATCCTTTACGCAATAAAATCAGATCAAACAAGAACTGGAGACAGACATACCTACAGCACCAGACAGGGGCGGAACTTCCTTCTTGACCAACATCATCTAAGTCTGACTGAAAGGAAACCATCGTACAAAGGAGTCCTATTTTACAATTATATAGCTTCCAAACACAATTATAAATCTGGCTTCTGAAGAGTCCAGTCTACACTATCAAAGAGTTCCTGCAATGGAAGACAGTATGTGACAAACACCTACTTTTACACAAAATGTAACACAAATATCTGAACTTTGCTCTGTTCTTGAAGAATATGAACAGTAAAAATTTATTTGATTTCACTCCAAATAAAGATTTACTTGACAAAAATAAAGCAGAACCAGTTTTCATAGTATACTATCTCATAAATAGCATCTTACTCAAAGATTTTTTTAAATATGGTTCTCGATTAAAAAACCGTCTTAATAACAAAAGACTAGTTTTAATTGATTTATGGTTGTTCCCTACGAATATTCAATAAATAATTTTGTCAAATGTTACTATACTTTTTTTTAGTTAAATGTTCCTATGTTAGGATAAAAAAAACTTTAACTCCACTATAGCCTACCAGCGTCAAGTAGTATGTGTTGTTTGTAACATCATATTTGAATAGATTAATTGAGGCGAATGTGGAGGTGTACTGGGCATAATATTTTGTTCAACCTTCAGATTCTTCAAATTAAATACTAAAATATTTGTATGGAGGATTTTTATAATTCTATAAATACATATCAAAATTATTTTAACACGTTTGTAATTTTGATGACATATTTCTATACCACAGTAAACTGCATTGCCTGATGGTGCAGATTTATTTACCATCTTGCAATTATTTCTGATTGAAAGAATAGAAGATTTTAGATAAATTATTTAGATAAATTAATACTTTTTTACTATACTGTAACCAAATTATTTGTTACCTCACCTCACAATGTCCATAGCTATATCGTGATAGTTAGTTAGCTAATAGGGCCTTGAAAATACTCTGCAATGAACAGCTTAATATTCATGATACAGCAAACAGAAAGCTTCCACTTAAACTTCAAATGGTTTTAAGTACCATGAATGCAACTTCCCACTTATTAATACTCTTAGATTCAATTAAAGAAAAAGGGTTGGCCTCTCTTTTTTTATTAAAAAAAAAACCCGGATGGGTAGCATTTTAAAATTAGGAAGACTAAATTTCAATACAAGCAGAATAGTATTAAAATATACTATTTAAAATATAATACTAAGTATTAAAATATGGTAAGGCATATTATCTTAAATATGCCTTAAAAATATTATATAAAATATTATCTTAAAAGCATATTTGCAACTGCTGATAAGTCTTAGCATCCTTTTTATTGAGTCTGACTAATAAAGAAGAGATAAGCTTAAATCGAAAAAAAATTCATTGACAAGTTAGTTGTTAGTAGGCTATTTAAGAAAAAAGTAAATTTTGTTACACTAATTATAATTACAAATATTTAATAGGAAGGATATTTGTATGGACTGTGCCTGATTCTTTTAACAATAATTACTACATTATATTATTAATAATAATTAATATTAAGTAAAATAATATATAATAAATAAAATAATAATAACAATTAATTAATATATTAATAAGTGTTGGCAAACGCACTATATAAAAAGTCCACTAACACAAAAACTAGAAACATATAACATTCACAACACAAGTCTGAACATAAATTATGATGCGTTGGTACCTTCTTCAGGCTGGAGAGAGACAGAATTTTAATACTGTAATTTCTGGGTGAGAGGTAGTGGTGGGGTTGGGTGGGGGTTAGGGGTATGAGTCCTTGAGTTAAAACCTATTTTTTATTTAGGTAGCATGTGTAGAACTCCTCTTGAATTTCCAGAAATACATACACAAAACTATTACTATGTGCCTTACCCGCATGCCATACAGTCTTATTGATTGATATGTTGCCAGACACCAAACCACCCACACTCGCAGTGAAGATGGTCCTACATGGACAATGACGACCCACTCACCCACCTATACACATATAGTGGTAATGACCCACCCACCCTCTCTAATTACCTGGGAGAAAAAATTAAATATGGGCTATTCTAATAAATAACATAATTATTTTTAAGAAAAGGGGACCTTCTTCATAATCGTCTAATTACTTGCACTTAAGCAGATAAACTTGTTATGTACATATTAATGGGAAGATAAGGATAACTTACATGGAAATAGAAGAATTCACTGGAAGGTACTTATGCTTTCATAATTTGTAAACATTGTTTCAAAGTGCTCATTTAATTTTGTTTGATAGACATGCTGCACGACTTAAAACTGCACAATACCCCACATGCTAAAAGGTCTGCCAAAAATAAAAGGCAAAGTCAAACGCCTACTTTCCATGCAAACTGCAGGCCAGAATAGTTAACTAACAGTACTGGGTAGTCAAGGACAACTATCTCCACACGCTGATGATTGACAAAGAAGAAGCGTAGGTAGCTAACCGCACATGTAAGGCTTGAGAGCAAACAGGTTAAAAGGGAAGCTGGTGTCCCATGCACAATCCAACTAGATTACTGCTTGAGATGCCGGCGTTCCATCCCCTGAATATGTTAACAATAGGTTTACATTATTTTACTTTTACAAATGCTAGGCCTAGATATTTTTATTTAAAGCACGAAATAATAAATTATTAACATTACTAACTGTAGGCCCATTAAAAAGTTGTGTAAACAGATTTTGTGGAATAACATAGCAAAGGGTAATTTCCTTCACTTACATTATACACAAAGGCCTAATAGTCAATACAAGAAAAACTCTCCTAGTTCTAAACCAGCCATGAGTAACACATTAGCTTTGTGTTACATAACATGCACAGAAGCCTAAGACTAAAATCAAGTGTTCAAAATGCAAATATTACATGTAGTTTCAATTGATTGGAATATGAAATTAGAACTCTTCATGTAATTATCCATATTTTATACACATACTTTTATCACTCACCAATAAAATGTATTGTTGACCAGTTGACATCACTCAAAACAACACTGAAAACCATTTGAACTTGGCCAAACATGAACTATTACCTAATCTGTAATTATGCATTAATTCACACTTCAGCAGTATACTGATAAAGTTAGATAATAATTAGAGCTATTGAAATACAAAACAAACCCATCACCATCATCAAAATTTTATATCAACCACAACTATATTTTGAGGTTAGATTTAATTAAATATTTCTAAGTTAGATGACCAAAATTGACTTCACCCATTAGTCACACGTGCAATCACTTTTGTTTATAATAATTACCTATACTGTAAAATCCCTACCTATACAGATAATTGGTGAAATTGTATTTATTTGCAGACGGTTAGTGATAAGGACGTCTACTTCTGTCTGTAATATGACGTCATTCAATGTTCAATCTTCATAGCAACGTCACGCTCATTGTTGATGATTTCTGATGTATAAGCAAATGTGTTCTAAAAATCAGGTGTTTCAATGGCTACCAAAGTAATACATAGCTTAATACTAGATTATTTATTTTTTATCTCTCAATAACAATGCCAATATATGTATACATACATGAATAAAACATTATAACTACAACAAGTTTAGAATCTTTAAAGATTTAACAGTATAATAAAACTATAAAATGTTCCGTATAATAGTTTACTCAAACTAGGCTACTCTTACCTCCGTCAATAATCCAATAAAACACTTTATTAAGCTGGATATTGGATTATTGTTTTATTGGATTATTGATGGAGGTAAGAGTAGCCTAGTTTGTCAAAATAATAGTCCAGGGGCCATAAACATGAATTTTAATAATAGTTTACTGTTAAATGAATAGATAAATAATAATCGGACAGTAAATAAATATTTATAATAAATAATTAATAGACAGTAAAATTATTATAATATGATAGATTACAATAAATATTATATGTATAATTATAAATAATAAAAATAAATCAGAAAAAATATACAATAATAAAATAACCAATAAATAAGATAATAATAGTAATGATGATAACAATAGTACAGATAGTAAATATAATGTAAATATTATTATATTATGAAGATGTTTACACTCTTGTATACAAGGTGTCCCATAAGTAAAGTGCCAAACTCTGGGAAAAGGTTATATGGGTCAAAATAAAGAGAAAAAGAAGAATAATTTTTTTTCCAAAAACGCTTTGTTTACCAGATATCTGCCATTTTGAATTTTTTACAAAATAATTTTTATCTATAAATTTTTCCAACCGTTCTTTATAAAACTCGGTAAGTATGTTAAAATAACAGAGACCTACTGTAGAAAAAAATTCAACTTTGTCCAATTTAAAATTTCAAAATGGCGGCCATTTTAAACTTTTAAACCAAAATGGCGGAAAAACGGTAAAGAATACAAAAATTCACTATGAACAATTGTTTTTAGACAATTTTATTTCTAATCTGTCAACACCAAAAACATGACAATCGGACAAAAAATAACCGAGATACATTGAAACCATTTATTGAGTGACAACACATCATGGTATTAAAAAAATGAGAAAACTAATTAAACACAAAATAAAATCTTAACACAAGATAGCTTTTTAAAAGTTATCAATTACAACAAATGTTCCATGTGTCTTCCATTCATTTCTATGACACAATTCAACCTCTTTGTCATAGACACCCTCATTCTTTCAAATACCCCAGGCTTTTGTCTTATCACCTCGCAACCTGCTACAATTCGTTCCCTTAAATCCTCAATATTGTCAACAGGGGTATGGTACACACAAGATTTTAAATAGCCCCATACAAAAAAATCCAGGGGATTAATGTCAGGAGACCTGGCAGGCCATGGGATGGGCCCTCCCCCGCCCTATCCATTTGTTTCCAAACACTTGATTTAAATGTCGCCTTACATCCAATGAAAAGTGTGGTGGTGCACCGTCTTGCATAAACCACATATTGTTTCTCAAATAAAGGGGTAAGTTTTCTAGCAGTTCGGGAAGATCTTGTGTTACAAAATTTAAGTAAGACACACCATTAAGTCGGTTGGGTAAAAACAATGGCCCTATGAGATTGTCCCCAACAATGCCTATCCAAAAAGAAAAGAGAGTGAAAAGCGCACTTGATGCCTTCTTTGTGATATTTCATGAGGGTTTTCATCGGCCCAGGAGTGATTATTATGATAATTAAAAATACCTTCTCTAGAGAACCCAGCCTCATCGGTAAATAAAATGTTGGAGAGAAACAGAGGAAGTAATGCGATCTGTTGCAAGAACCATTGACATATGTTAATACGGGGTGGAAAGTCCCTATCAGTTAGGCATTGCACCCTTTGGATATGGTAAGGATACAACTGCTGATTATGTAGAATCCGCCACACTGAACTTTTCGTAATACCATGTTCAAGCGATATTCTTCTAACACTAGTACTTGGGTCTTCTTCCACAGCCGTCAAAACTATTTCTTGATTATTTAATGTCTGTACAGAAACAGCCCGTCCAGTCTTCTCAGTAAATTTTAGTGTTCCTCGTTCCCTCAAATTCCTGTGCACATTTACAAACACTTTCCTACATGGAATTCGTCGGTTGGGAAACCTTTCTGCGTAAAGGCGGCATGCCTCACGCGAATTTCCATTAGCTAAGCCATAAATAAAATGAATATCAGTTAGCATGGTTCGGCATTTGAACAAACAGAATTTCAACCTAACCTGATCACATTAATGACGTTTGAAGTAAACAAAACAATTATAACAACAATGCAACAATACAACTCAACAACCACATGTTTTTTCATCAGTTTATTTTAATCAGCTGGTCAGCTGATTGGGGATATTTACAACAAATGGATTTGTTGCTACCTCTTAACACACATTTCAATGTATCTCGGTTCTTTTTGTCCGATTGTCATGTTTTTGGTGTTGACAGATTAGAAATAAAATTGTCTAAAAACGATTGTTCATAGTGAATTTTTGTATTCTTTACCGTTTTTCCGCCATTTTGGTTTAAAAGTTTAAAATGGCCGCCATTTTGAAATTTTAAATTGGACAAAGTTGAATTTTTTTTTTACCGTAGGTCTCTGTTATTTTAACATACTTACCGAGTTTTATAAAGATCGGTTGGAAAAATTTAAAGATAAAAATTATTTTGTAAAAAATTCAAAATGGCGGATATCTGGTAAACAAAGCGTTTTTGGAAAAAAATTATTCTTCTTTTTCTCTTTATTTTGACCCATATAACCTTTTCCCAGAGTTTGGCACTTTACTTATGGGACACCCTGTAGTATATATCTTAGCATAATATATGGATCGGTTTGAAACGAAAATCTTTTGAATTTAATAGCAGACTTAATCGTGTTATAAAAGTAAGTTTCCAGTGTGAGTCTTCAAACATCTCGAGAAGAGTTTATGATTTTTTGCTTGACAATAATTATTATCAGAAATATGAGACGCTGACACAACTTATTAGTATTATAAAGCAAATAAGAATGATTATATGAGTGTAGGATGAGAGTCAGTGACCTGTGTAATCTGGTTACTAAATGAGTTTGAATAATGTTCAGAATGGACCATTTATAAATAGCCTAAGAGTACCATGCATAGAACCTATCTCCTATAATCCCCAAAACAATTTGTCCCCATGTACCTGGGTAGCAGCACTGTGTCACTAGTGCCGAATGTTCAAGAAACTGTCACAGAAAAGCAAGCTTTACTAGAATGGTACTACCAAGACAATGAAGTCGAGCAATAGTTAGATCTTGTACTGTATTTACAGTTATATTCAAGCCGTTTATAGTGAGCAGTTTATGACAGTTGATGGTACTTTTACAGTTTGTAAGAGGAAGATTTTGCCATTGAATAAAAGACAAGGTTCAAGTGGAAAAAGACCAAACTAACTCATTAGGACATTGACAGGAACTTCCTGTAGATCATGCTCAGTTGGTACTAATAAGCCTCAAAAGGCAGTGTTCAATTCCCTCCTATAGTATGATGTGGTTCAAATAGTAGAGTCTCAACATCACAGAGGCATACTCAAGAACTGGGTGAAGAAGTGGCGTAAAGGATAATAATAGAGTATATTTGCCAATGCCTGAACACGACGCTCAGCGGCTTAGTACCTTCAGTCTCAAAATGGTGGAAGACAATTTCGTAATTTATTGGAACACCAAGGTATTTAATACCTCGCAATACTGAAAAAACATAGTAATTGGTCTGAAGAGGAGGATAACTGTTCTGGAAAGATGGCAATAAATTTGGAGGCATTAAATTGTATTTTGTTGATTTTACACCAATTGCATATACTGTCTAGATAAAGTTGAAGACACAGGCTATCCTCTAATAAAATAATTTTGCAAAATAACTCTATGTCACCAGCAAATATTAGGAATTAACTGTCACTTGATTTTTTAATATAGTTCATGAATTCATTAAAAAGGTATATGTACCAAGAGTGGGAAGTGTGGTACTTTTGAGGTAAAACAACATAATAAAGGATCAAAACATTTTTAGGAAACCTTAAAAATGTTGATCTACCAGGAAGATAGCTTTTCAATCAGGAAAAAGAAATTTATATAATAACTTACAGTTCAAGCTTTAAAATGAGGATCACTTTATCGAAAGCTTTAGTGCAGTCAAGATAAATTGCGTCCACCTGATTTCTGTTAGAAATAGATGTCAATATATAGTCTTCAAAGATGACAAAATTGGTTAGCGTCAAGTGACTAGGTGTGAAATCATGCCTCTTAGGAATAACAACGTGGTAAATAAGATAATTCAACATATCAAGTAAGGCAGACTCTAAGATCTTTACAATAGTGATAGAGCGATATTTACTTGTGATAACCCAGTTACCATTTTTAAAATACGTACAACGAAGCTTGATTTCATTGAGGAAGGAGTATCCTGAGGAGTACCATTAAAGATACTAGGTCACTGCAGAGATGCAAGACAGCTGGAGAGATTCCATCTGGACAATGACCCTCGTGAATGTTCAGACCATCGAGCCTGTGCTTGACCTCATCGGATTTAGAGTAAATAAATGATGAAGAGAAATCGTTCCATTCACTGGAAGAGCAGATGCAGCAGCAAGCAAGATGGTTGCAGATTTCACAAGAGTTGGAACAACATCATCTCCAAATTTCATTTTAAACGAGTAGATTAATTCACATATAATTCTCATGAATCCAGAAAATTTTAGGTTTTTAATAGACTTATCATTATGTGACAAATAGGAATCATAATATCAAAAAGTACTTTTTTTCTAACAGCCCTAGCTCTGGCAAAAGTATTGTAGTTACTAGCAAAACCTGTAAGCTTATGTAATATTATGCAACAATTTTTTTAATGATCTTAGTTTTAAGATCATTGTTTAACCAAAGATGGACATCTCCACTCTCTTTAAAGAATTGCTTTTCTTAACTAAATTGCTTAATCCAAAGATATATAGATTAAAAGCTTCATTTTAATAAGCCAGCGCTTTTTGAACTATATTATTTAAAGTGAGCTGCTCTTCTCTAAGATTTCCAATGTTGGACTTCAGACGGAGAGGGAGAAATCAAAAGCATTTGTTTCAGAATTATTAAAATTTTCATTTAAATTTAAGTTTAATAAATCAATCAAAACTTTCCCCTCTGAATACAATCAAACATACTCTTTCAAAAAAGTTTAAATATCTACAGACATGTTATTTAAAAAATGTGGGGAAATATTTTGGATATGGAAGAACAGGTGAAAATAAGCCGATAAGTTCTCCAAATACTATAGTTTATCACATCGTTTAACATCTATCTGTTCGTTTGTGTTTTTATTACATAAAATCATAACTCAAATATGGTTCAAGCTACAGCTTCGTAACTTTGATAGTTTGTATATTTTATTAGCACCTAATAGCGCCTCTATTCTCAATTAAAATTGTATATCTTCACTAATTTCAAAATGGAGTCCTTTTTAATGAAATGTCATGATAACTGATGAGAAGAGCAAACACTGTGAAGACACATAAAAAATAGCTTGTAAACAGAAGAATTTTGGATACTTTATTTGATTTAAATTGATGATATATAAATTAATAAATATGTTCTTATAATCATGAGACAAATCCCTTCATCCTCCTTTGATTGAAATGGGTTGCACGTAGCAATCGTAGAATCACTTAACTTAAAGTGATAGTAATAACAAGCATAACACAATAAAACAACTTCTGAAGTTTATAACAAAAACAATAAGAAGCAGTAACCAATAACAATCAATTGAGCATATTCTTATGTAAAGAGGATCTCAGGAGGAGAAGTAAATATTTTAAGAGTTTATTTTAGGTTGAAAAATAATAAAAAAGCTCCAAAAAATAGTATGAAATTGATTTATTAGCTAGTTACATACAGTGAACAATATTTCATAGTATTAGCCAGAGTAATGAAATAAATCTAAAAAAAGTTATTACGATTTGCATTTCACAAGTTATTCAATTAATTTTAAGGTGGAAAAAGCATTAAAATATTTTCCAGAACTCTATCTCCAATTTTTTCGTAACAATCCAATATTTACAAATCTGTTGTTTTCGAGTTTTAGTGCATCAAATTTCTTAAGCGCCTGATAAATGTAAACTATTTACTGGTGAATTTTGTAGGAAATTTAATTTCAAACACATGGGAATAAAATACGTTTGTAGAAAACAAAAACTAGTAACTATCGTTTTATTAAACCAGATAATGGCAAAAGAAATTTGTTTAGTACAGAACTGTATAGCGTAAATGATTCATAATTCTTTTCAGTGTTTATAGTACGTAGCTTATCAGCACTTATTAAACTCAATGGATAGATCTTCTAGTTATAGCACTCAAGATCTAAAAAGGTTTAAAAGTGCTCCTGAACTTTCCATTACATTCATTGTTGGCTTGTTTTATAATAGCTTGTGTTACTCGTCTTAATGAGAGCAGTACTATTCCAAATTTGAGCGATTAGCTCATCTTGGTTTTACTTCACAAACTTAACTTTTTATCAAACCCCATAAGTAGAAGTCAAAAGGCGTGAGGTGGCCACGCTGGTCAAGTACGGGCCCTAACTGTCTCATCCATTTTTCTGCAAATTTTTAATTTTAAAATGCTGTCATTGCATGGATTGAGTAGAGAGGTAATTAGCAATAATTATACTACATCGTAAAGCTGGTAGTTTTACTAGAAAATACATTAATTGAGAAGAAAAACAGTATACTGCAATACAGTTAGACCGCTTTGAAAGTGACCTATTGAATATACTGGTCATGAGAGAGATGCTTTGAGTTGTGGAAGTGAGATAGAGAACTACCCTCCCCCCTACTGTGTAATTCCATTTTAAAATTGTTATGACAACTAGGAAGGTGGAAGGCCATGTGTGGCAGCACAGTAACCTCTCTATTTTTCCCATTATTACCTCTAAAATCATCTCTTAAAATCTTAACCTCCTCTTCTCCTGTATACAGTATAAGAATATGCAGTTTTGATTATTATTTATTATTACTTGTTATTATTATGTTTATAATAAATTTCATTGTTGTGGTAATATTAATCTATCCAATATAAGACAAATGATTCTATAAGATAAGATGATTAAAATGAGTTATTTTGTTTGTTTTGCTGCCTTTGATAAATGTATGATAATATTTATAATTTATATCACATGTACACTTATGCTTATTTATTCGAAATAATTAAATAAACAAAGTTCTTTCAAAATTAATGTTGAGTGTGTTCAGTCATTAATTTGTTCAGAGGGCTTTCAGTTTTTTAAATATGTTCTGTATACACCATGATCATCTCAGTAGAGAAAATTACAAAAATTATAAACAAACATTTCATTAAATTAAATTCACAATGAAAAACTACCGAAATGCATAATGTATGTTAAATGCATTCATCACTTTTTGACGCCCTTCCAGTTCCAAGCTACAATGAAATATGTGGAAACTCAACAAACATAGTACATTCTATGAACAAACAATTATGATAAGACGGTTTGAGGTTTTCAATCCATTTGTTCCCTATTCGGCACGGGCTTGGACATGGAATAGCAAGGAATGTGGTACGAGGTCAGACGTCAATACACCTTGTACCATGACCTGGAATGGTCGGACCCAGCGGACATAATAAGTGACCAATAGTCGTTACACAAAAGTCCAAGGGGCAGTTATCGATGATGGTTCAATTGACAGAATGATGTTGAAAATGAATCATGCAGAATGAATTACATTACTAAACCTGTCTGAGTCATTAATCGAAAGCAGTTAATGATTCTGAAGTCAACCGCCATAAAGATCTGGGGTACAAAACGTGCTAGTTTTATCAAGGTTGTAAAAGTTACTGATAAGTGAAAGCTTTAATAGCATAGTTAAAAGTTTGATGATAAAGTAAAGAAAAAACGTACATGTGTTATAAAACACGTTACAAATTAGTGAACTGAACTATATCAATTAAATAAAGACAACATGTAAATTTATAAAAATTACATTTAAATAGTGTTTTTTTTTTGCATGTAATTAGTGAGGATTGCACACTATTGAACTGAGAATATAATGTGCATAGTACGGAGTCCGACGTACAGGCTACTTCTTTTGTTTATACATAAGTGGCCCTTATATTAGGACTAATATCAAGAAAAAGCCTAGTGGCCCTAAATCAACCCGTTCGTAAATAAGTTCTAAATGTTTGAAAATAAAGACATTTATTATTGTTATTCCATCGTTGTACAATATAATAGATCTAATTTTTGTCAACGAAACCAATTTGAATAATTTCATCAAAATTGTTAGGTAAATCAAGGGCAACTGTTGACAATAATTTAATGTAATAATAATCGTAAAATATTTAATATAATCAATGAATAAAATATTTGTATATACTGGGTAGTATGAAAATGGAAATATTATCGTAGAGATATCACTGATTTAAAATTGTTCTGCAACCTTGTTCCAGCATTATTGAAACTAAATAAATGTAATAACATAGTGGATATTTAAAAACAAAATTAATTAAAGACGCCTAATGACTGTTGACGGTCGTCTTCTGGGCAATCTTCGTCTTTCACTCAGATGAGCGATAATTTGTCACATAGCGTAGTTTCCAGAATACTCCAAGGTCATACCATGGTCTATATAAGCCATATAGTAAGTAGCCTTATATACGCGTATAATATGTGAATCCGTTTTTGTCAACGCAACTCCTCCCTTATTTCTTGACCAATTTAAACGGTTGAGATGTAAAAAAATTTGCCTCTATTTTAGTACAATAAGGTCTTAATTCTTCAATATTTTCACCCCGAGGGGCATGGGAAGCCCTCAAAGTACATTTTTCGGTCATAAGAATAACAATGGAAGAGTGATTTAAATGAACAGAACGGATGTTCAAATGTAAATATTGATTTCTAAAAAAAATTAGCAGCTGTTGGAATTTGAACAATGGTGTTTGTTATAGTGAGAAGATTAGATATTTCGTAATGATAAACCAGAGAAGAATGTAATTAACTCGTTTGAAATAGGCTCAGTAGTATCATTGGGTGTTTATTCTATAAGTAAGTATCAATTTGGGTGACATTTTGTAAATAAATTTAATATTGTGATTTTACGTTATACAGTTAATCTACTATTATTTGTAGTAAAAATTTACAGCCGAGGCCGGAGGCCGAAGTGTAACGAGCGCAGTGAGTGACGGGGTTGGCACGCGATGCGTGCAGGTGTGTCCCCTAGTTATTTATATTATTTGTAAGAAATATTCGTTTTAAGATAAAAAATGAATGAATGAACCGTTATATTTATTTCCAGAAATAAAAGTGAAGCACAATACAAATACCGTATACAATAACATTATACTTTGAATTTCAGTTTTAAAGAAAAAATGAAATATGAACATAACCTAAATAAAACTAATAATTAAGGTATACAACAAGGGAAAGCTATGTATACATACATATAAAAGTACGTGTTATAGCTAAGACAATACGCCTACATGGGCATGATGCCTGTGCGTAGGTCTGAGGTGTACAAGTCAACCAAACACAAAAATATGAATAAAAATCAGCCGAAAAAGTAATTATAGAAATAAGTGTTTTTTACATATAAAATCAATATAAATATAACAATTAAAAAATTAATAAATCCAATAAAACATAACAGATAAAGTACAAGATATTAAAAGGAAAAGTAAAAAAGAAGTGTGCGAATTAACTTATATCTGTAGTCATTGATATAAGTCAAGGGCGTTACAAAAAGACATTGATCTCCCATACGTTATGATTAACTGACAATAATACAACAAAGCAAAAAGTTACAAAACACATGGAAACAACTTGATAGAATCGACTTGACTTGTGCGAAGCCAGATATCAAAATACGATTCTTGAGGTTTTAATTTTTTGTAATAATTAATTTGCATTATTACTATATTTAATCCTTTATCATTTAAAATATTGTTACTCTATCATGAAGCAAAATGGATTTTAACGACTCTGTCATCATTATTCACAGTTGTCTTTTAAAACGTGCGAATTACTCAAATAACAGCTGTTGGAGACTTAATTATATTTGAATTATGCCTTTACGACACTTGTGGCAGGCGTTTCACAATCACCACAGCGTTTAAGTACAGTATTGTATTTTACTAATAAGTAATATGATTTTTTTGTAGCTCTCATGTTATCACATTTTTAAATTAGTTCAAAAAGTAGCCAAAAATGTACGTTTTAACGAGACCTTAGTCTCAAAGTTACCGTCGTCAGGTTCCCAAAGGGAGCCGCTTACTAAAAAAACCTAAATTTTGAATATATTTTATTTACTTTATAAACTAAATCATACTGTTACCGGCTTTCGTACTGCGCCCGTGTCCTTAGTGGTAATGTTCATAGCCAAAATATCAGACAGGCCCATTGTATGGTACACACTACAGTTATTTATATCAAAGAGAACATCCTAGTTGTGCCTCAAGTATACCTAAGTTTTCCCTCAAAGAGTTGGGCCTCGTATCCCAAAACCTGTCCCCAAGAGAACGTCCAACGTCAGCGGTAGGCCTTTGTAAATGGGTTTTCAGGAAAACATTAATTTCATTTTATTTTGTATATTTTTGACAAGTTGAGTTGTCATGAAAATCAAATATGCAATTTGATGAACACTTGCAAATAGTCTTGTTCGTTAATTCTCTCACTATAATACTGAAGTCTATTTTCATTTTAAATTAAACCAGTTTGTTTGCTAGGATTGGAATATGTTGAATGTTTTAAAATTACTTTATTTATTTTTAATATAATTATTTATATCAGTTGAACTTGTTTCGTAAAAAAAAAACAAAACAGTATTTCTCTTTAGTTTAACAGTTAAATAGTGACTGTATCCCAATTGGTTTTGAGTTTAACATTCCAATAGATAAAAAATAGAACTCAGATAATAAGTTCATTAATATGCTATCTAAAACTAACATTTCAAAATTAAACATTGTAAACGATTATTGTAGCATTTTAATGCCTGCCTAAATCATAATTATATGTTATTTTGATTAACGTCTGTGTACAGTAATAGTATTACACTGTATAGTTTAAGAAGGGTATAATAGGCATTATAAGTATTTAAACACACACACACACACACACACACACACACACACACACACACACACACACACACACACACACACACACACACACACACACACACACACACACACACACACACACACACACACACACACACACACACACACACACACACACACACACACACACACACACACACACACACACACACACACACACACACACACACACACACACACACACACACACACACACACACACACACACACACACACACACACACACACACACACACACACACACACACACACACACACACACACACACACACACACACACACACACACACACACACACACACACACACACACACACACACACACACACACACACACACACACACACACACACACACACACACACACACACACACACACACACACACACACACACACACACACACACACACACACACACACACACACACACACACACACACACACACACACACACACACACACACACACACACACACACACACACACACACACACACACACACACACACACACACACACACACACACACACACACACACACACACACACACACACACACACACACACACACACACACACACACACACACACACACACACACACACACACACACACACACACACACACACACACACACACACACACACACACACACACACACACACACACACACACACACACACACACACACACACACACACACACACACACACACACACACACACACACACACACACACACACACACACACACACACACACACACACACACACACACACACACACACACACACACACACACACACACACACACACACACACACACACACACACACACACACACACACACACACACACACACACACACACACACACACACACACACACACACACACACACACACACACACACACACACACACACACACACACACACACACACACACACACACACACACACACACACACACACACACACACACACACACACACACACACACACACACACACACACACACACACACACACACACACACACACACACACACACACACACACACACACACACACACACACACACACACACACACACACACACACACACACACACACACACACACACACACACACACACACACACACACACACACACACACACACACACACACACACACACACACACACACACACACACACACACACACACACACACACACACACACACACACACACACACACACACACACACACACACACACACACACACACACACACACACACACACACATAAATTGTTATAAATAAGGCACTAAAAGATATGATATCAAGACTATTATACCAAGATTACTTAAAATAATTAAGTTATAAAAATAAATCACACGGTTTTGCATTTTACGCTAATTAATGTTACTTATTTCATTTACCCACAATAAACGGGGATGAAATAAACGCTTAAAGTAAAGCGGTTGAAAGCATCATACTAAATAATATGATAAATGATTTGCTAATTATAGTTTCTTTATTCACGCATTACGTGTTGGTAAAAATAAAAATAAACGTTTTGTCACCAGAAATATATCACAACATTAGTGCAACTAGTACAAATATAATGTTGATTGATTTCGGTATACCACGTATGCCATCAATATACCGGATGTATTCAAAAAGGAATCAGATACATAGACATAAATCTACATAAGAAGAAATGCATGAATAATTAATGAGAAAATAGGAGCTGACCGAAATTCATTTTGGAAACCGTGAGACATTATTAATGGAATGAGTTTAGCACAATATCTGTACGAGATTGCCTTCAGAAACGTTTATCTATTTGTATAATTTCCTAGTCATTGAAACATATTTTCAATTAGAAGTAGCTTTTTGTTTTATTAGGCTATTGCGTCAGCATTCCCTAGTCTATCCCACGTCTAAAGAATGTAGTAATTACCATAATACCGCTTAATTTTTGCACTTTTATTGTAAAAGGATAAAAATAAGCTATCTTTATTTAGCTTGAACATAACATTTCGTGAAACTGTGTTGTCATGTCAATGAATTGTGTTTCGTCTTTTATATGTAAAAACTAATGTACAAGAAAGACATAACTTTGAACGTTATATTGGACACCTTTTAACATGGACTCTCGTAATACGAGCGATTTGAGTGTTCACGTATTACGAACGCGTCGACGTAAAGAACGCGAGGCCCCAAGCCCCTTACAGCTCTCAAGGAGAGATTGAAGGTCAAATGATGTTTGTGCTTGGTATCACCACTTCCTTATGATTATACCAGAGTGAAGATTAATATATTGTATTAGATTGTTCATGGACCAAGGGGTTAGGACCTTTTCTCACATCTCCAATGAATACTCAGTCAAGCTGCACGCCAACCCAGAACAAAATCATCATCACCCTTACATAGAATACATGAAGCTCGTTTTTTGTCATCCTGGATAATATGGGATGCCCTCAAAATACGTTTTTCGGCCATAAGAATGACATGGATATAGAGTTAAACGAATTTAAAAGTAATAGCTGTTCAAATGTAAATAATGATTTCCAAGAAGTTTTAACAGCTGTTGGAATGTAAACAATGTTGCAGAGGCTGTTAAACTAGGGAAGGTAAGCATGTGAGTATGGTTTTATTCACATTCGACTGTAGTTAGTTATAAACCCAAAGTAAATGGCGCGTAGAGGAGAGAGAGTGTGTATTTATCCCACGACGGTTCCACTCCAGCAGCAGTGGGCTACAAGATATAGCCTCGAACAAAACATATTAAATCAGTGCCGGTAAAATATTTTAACTATGGTTAGAATAAATTTAATTATGTTGGTGAAACAGGCAACTATTCTATCGTTTAAACAATTAAGAATACTTCAATAACAACTCATTTGCTTAAAACAACACAATAGAAGATCCAATGTAAACACTGTAGAAAGTGGAATCGTTGTTATGACAGATTCATACTTCTAGCAGTGACTGTAGTAAGAACATATGACAGTGCGCGGTGGGGGAGGGGGGGGGCAAAATCTGTCGAGCATTCGCTCTTCCGATGCTACAGATCCACTTTATTGGACCTGAAGGTTTCAATGGGAATATAGTCAAAGGTTCCAATCTAAAACCCTAAAATTTATTCTAGATGCCTCTTGGTATGTTAGAAATCAAACCATTCATGAAGGCACCATCATTCCACGTGTTAAAGATGTAATCAAAATGAAAAACTTGAAATACCTTCACATACTCGATAACCATCAAAACTACATAGCAGTTAATCTTTTGGACAGTAGTAGCAGTGTTTACCGCCTTAAGAAACACAGTGTCTTCCATTTTAAAGACAAATTTAACTATTTTTCTTTTAATTCTTCCTTTTTACAATATTATAAGTTAGGTCAACCAAAGGGTAGTTTCTGATTTAGGTTCATTACGCTTATGATATTTACTTATTGTTCAATTTGTATGAACACATTAATTGTAAATCAAATAAATGTTAAAGCAGTTTTGAAATAACCTAAGTAATATCATGTGGTATTTATAGTAATGAGTAGGTAGCAACGAAGTAATGTAAGCGAGATACTGTACATCAACTTAATATTGTAATTTTACCTTATACAGTTAACCTACTGTTATTTGTAGTCAAGTCACAGGCTGAAGGTCGAGGTGTAACGAGCGCAACGAGTGACGGGGTTGGCACGCGAAGCTTGCTTGGGTGTCCTCTTGTAATTTAATAATATTTTATTTACTATTTTATAGATTTGCATTTAAAAACTCGGAGTACTTATTAAGAGTAAATTTACCTTATAAAAATCAACATATCTTAAAAAATAAGTTTATTAAAATATTAACTTTTATAAATATTGCTGTTTATAAATAGCACTAAAAGCTAAGAGCGCCAATACGGATTATGATTACTACTTCAATTTGATGAATCATTAATGGAACTAGCATTCCTTTATGACGCATTCTATATTTACGCAGCGTTCAAATAAGTGATTCATTCATTGGAGCAAATACTACAGTGACCATTAATTAGCGGTCTTATCTGATAAATGTTT
Organism: Stictocephala bisonia; assembly: GCA_035578905.1. Classification (NCBI taxonomy): domain Eukaryota; kingdom Metazoa; phylum Arthropoda; class Insecta; order Hemiptera; family Membracidae; genus Stictocephala; species Stictocephala bisonia. Next base: position 69,397 of record JAQJVL010000549.1, on the reverse strand, counting down.
AATGCCAACGCATTCTTGCATGTGACGTCCATGAACAACTGGAAATAGGTGGGGTCAATGTTCATGTTGAGTAGAGACCAATACAGTACTGGGACTTTTCAAGCTTCAAAGCGATAAAACGAAAATAAAAAAATAAATATACGATGTAGATCTGATCCGATGGTAAACGCTATTCATAATTATCGTAATATTGGCAACATCATTTATAATATATTGCAAAAACGTTGCGAACGTATATTATTTGGTAAATATACACACTATACTATCAATAAGTAATCTTCTATGGACTAGCTCATCTACTTTTTTTTGACATTTTAAACATGTATAAGAATACCATATTATATTAAATATTATTGTTTTATGTGTGGCAGCCTGTATACTTAACGTTGTTGCACCACCGAGACGTTAAGGTTGTCGAATGAACTGTACAATTAGTTGGTTTGTATTTGATCAAATGGTACGACATATTGTGTTGAATTATACATATTGATTGTAAGAGACACGAGTACTAGTATTTCATACTTGTATCGCAATTATTTTTCTTCAATGATTCAACAGGAATTTTCCCGTTAAAATTGTTGATTAAAATTATATAGAACATAATTAGCCTTTTATGTTACACGGGATATAAGTAAAATGTTAATACAGTGATATAGTTCGTTTAAGATTCGCTGTAGCTAATTCGGCTGAGGTCATTAATCAAATTATTTAAATAACATAAGCAGATCAACTACGGGAAAAATTATTTTACATTTGGTGATCTCTTTCTAAGGAAAAAAATGTTTGTTGCCGATCACTCATTTCAAACCAACTTGCTTACCACTCCCTCAAGCTCCTTCCCTTCGAGAGTCAGAGGTATTGTTTCTAGATGTGTGGTATTTATAAATTATTCAAATCTAACATCTATAGGGTTGTTTTTCAATTAATAAAGTTATTGTTTGTTTGTGCGTTAATTTACAGTTAAATTTTAAATACACAATGATTTTAACTTCACTCAAGATTTATCCATCATATCTATTACCATCCGACTCATGGTTGATGGCCTGCGAACAGCGCATGCACAAAGATTTGGTCCTCTAACATGCACTGTCATCATGTTACTATTCTAGTACAGTCACTTATGGTGGAAAGAAACATGGGTGTGCTCATTCAAAAGCCGAGAATCGGTCGGCTTGCGCATGACGTCACGTGAGGCTCAGGACTCCTGGCCGCTCGTGCCGCGTCGTCATGGTTACTTACGTTTTTAGGATATAGACTTTTATAATAATCACACATAAAACCATAATAATATAAACATATGTTTGAGGTTAAACAGAGTAACCTATGGACCGCATGCAATGACGGGGCAAGGTGGTGGTCCGTTGAGCCTCGCCTGACGTCACAAGAGGTGCAGTTAGCACGAGGCAGATGCGCATTGGCACACCCATGTTTATTTCCACCATACGGTGCTAGAAGCATGGATCTATCATTACAGTATTGATCCCACTTGCCACAGTGTTTACATTGGATCTTCTATTGTGTTGTCTAATCGATTGAGTTGTATTGTAATATTCATAATGGTTCACATGAATGGTTGCCAGTTTCACCAACACAATTAAATTTGTTCTAATTATAATTGAAATATTTTACTATTATTGATTTAATGACTATACCTTGCAGCTCATTGCCGCTGGAGAGGAACTATGGTGGGAGAAGTAAACATTATCTCTTCTCTACACGCCATTTACTTTCGGTTTATGGCTACAAATAGAAATGGTGCACGCCTATCTATTACTTTAGTTAATGGATATTTTAATCCACTTACTTTAATTACTATCTCTGCTACGCACTGAATGAACAGGTTGGACTAAAGGGTAGTCCTCCTACTCACATACATCTTAATAATACCAATACGATTAATGATAACCAAACATTTACGACGACAGTAACTCTCCACCCTCTAAACGGCCCCATTCCCCATACCTTACGGGTACTGCTCACAAAATGCTTGATAGGGCTGATGTTGGATTTTGAGTAGAGTTTTAAGTCAACCTTATTTATACTCTAAAGTAAAAAACATGAAAGTTTTGCATTAAAAAAAACTAAGAAATATTTGTACAGTTCCAAGTGTTGCATCAGACCACAACAACCTTGACTTCTCCATGTGATAACACGTCATTTCCGCTAATTCATTATGCCCATGCTATTGTTGACGCGATTGTGGGAGTCTCACAGTCTTGAGAATAAAAAATAAATCTGGAGTAGTATTTTAGGACCGGTGTGTTTCCAATTTAAACTAAAGATAAATGGTAACTGGTTTATGGAAAATGATCACAAAAAAATCGAACGATCGGGACCAGCGACTTCCGAACCACCGCTAGCACAGAGCAAAAGAAAACAGACGTCGCTTTATTATTGCCACAGCAAACGCCTCAGTGGCAGTTATAAATAGAACAACTAATGTACATCTTTATACATCTGTAGTAATAATTACTACGTTTGTCCTTGATTATTTGGGAGGCACTAAAGGAGGGAATAACAAGGTGTTAGCCCTGTCATCGTATTGCAAACTGGAAAAATAACTACTCGACACACCAAATCAACACTCATTTAGCGCACTTTTGGATGTGGCCTCAGTTTATTTCTTCTCTGTGCCACCAGTGACCGAGCAGGCGGGCTGCGTACAAGCACGAGGTCTCTCACCGGTCACCCATCCAAGGAACAACCACGGTCAATGTTGCTTGACACCGTTATCTTGTGATAACGTTGGAACTATTCAGTCAAGGTCACTGGCAAATTAGTATTGTAATATAATTAATACTGTAATTTAACTATCATATAAAAAAAAGTGCTGACATTGGCGCCTAGAAATACTTGCAGCATTTAATATTTAAATAATAAAATTGTGCTCTTAGTAAAATTAATATCTGATTTATAGATTGGAAAAATATATAAGCGAAACGCAGTTATTTCATAAGCACCATACCTCTGTTTAGAAAAGACAAGACGAAGAGACGTAGCCTACTTCCTGAACTTGTGATGTTGTCTGACAGTTGTTTCAGTTTTCTCATTAGACGGACATGTCATTTTGTTTGTTTTGCCATTATCTGTTTGTTTATGCATTCCAATAATGGATTAACAAGTCTTCTATTTACTGAGCAGATTAAACTTGTAAACGAGTGATTACTAAGAGGGATGTTTAAAAAAATCCTTCGTTGATTTCACAAGTTTGTTTCACCCAAAAATGGAATTCTGTACGTTCTTATAAATATTTATCAGAAAATGAACTGGTAGATGGTCAGTATGAATTGTTTAATTATTGACTGGTAAAATGTCAATCTTGAAAAATCTCCTTACAAACCAAGGGCAGAGATACATTTGTCTCTCCTATGGCGAGACGAAGAACGTAGTTAGTTATGGTATATACGCCTACTGTTAGTGTTATTTGTAAACCTAAGGGGGATACATATTGAATGTTATTTCCAATATCAAATATTTTTTCAAAATACAAACTAAATTAAATCCACCCATGTGGTATTCTCAAGAAATTACAGGCCTTGTTAACTATTAAATTATTCTATAGTTAATCTTGGACAAACATAATTATACACAATTACACATACATATCAAATGTTCAGTCCTAAATCAACCTTAAGGACCTTATGAGATGTACGAACATAAACCAAGATATATGTTAATCTCCTACAAAAAAAGGTAAAACGTCCTTCCTCTAGTAAGTATTAACATATCGCGGGGCAATCGACAACCACAACACGTGTTGTCTTGAGAACGGAAAGAGCTTGACACTTCATTTTGAAAATCTGCCCATTACAGTCGACCAAAGGTGTGACTTTCAGAGAGTGTCTTCATGTCATGGTCTCCTGAACACAAAATCCAAATTAACAATTTCATAAAAGGCCTGACTAAGGGAACCACATGAGACTGAATCTAAAATAAATATGAACTACGATCACACTTATTTGTATTTAGACATCGACTCAACTGTTTGTATATTTTAAAGGGAATATGAATAATGCACGAGTTTTCAGGGGATGTACTCGTGAGCATGCTGATGTGGACGTGTAATACCATCTTCTAGGACACTCGTGAGAGGAGTGCTGCCACGAGCGGCTATGTTACGAGCCGGATATCCACTACAACAAGCGGTCTGACCGTAGGAACAAGGGGTACAATAAGTTCCTACGTATTTAAAGTTTGATTTATTAATATAAAATAAGAAGGAATACGGACGAAATACAAGCAGTGCCCTGGTCGTGATGATTTTTTTTAGTTAATGTCTCAGCTGTAAGGAACACAAATCATTTAAGCCATAGTCTAGTTGTGTTGTACGTAAATAAATTAACTGTCCAATTTACGAAGCCATATTTTTGGCTCAAGTGGGCTTTAGTAGTCTAATTTTCTCACAACAGAGATATTCTTCTTGCTGTAAACACTTAATGGTTACTGTACGAATTAAATGGGCTTGCCCTGACAATTATGAATTTTTCCTAGTCTAATATGTATTGCAAGACAATTTTGATTTAAGACTTAAAAAGCTGTATTTGCATTGATTACGCAAAGAATTCTGAGAGGGTCCCTGCCAATAAGGTCGGTCTTAGCCTGGGAATAGGTAGGCCTAAGCTGATAAGTATACTCATTTATTTTACTATATAAAATCTATGTATAGTAAAATAAATGGTGCGGGTTGTTAGAAATATTTTTAGTAGCAGATGCTCTCTTTTATTCACATTGACAATTATCGCTGACATGTTATATCTTACGTATTATATCACGATGGACAAAACTATCCTGAAATCAGTTTCCTTGAAATTTCTCTTGAGTTAATAAGTCCTTGGTCTTTCCTAATCTTCCACACATTCTGGCGCTAAGTGGGCAGGCACACTCAGACAACAATATACTGTTATTTTATTGACAAAAAACGTGAAATATTAAATTTTGTGCGTCATTGCATTGAAATATAAAATTTTATACACTATATTACATTTGTATCATAATTAATTATAGAATACTATTTTTATGTCAACTGGCACTATTACACATAAAATCGCATGCATTCAAATTAATATTTATAGTAATCATTTTAATAAAAATCAAATTTAATTAACAAAAATCAAATTTAACAAAAATCAAATTTTTAAATTTAAACTACGTGATTTTAGTGAACATATAAATGAGGTAAAGTTCCTTATTTAAAGTTTACTGTAAAATTAGTACTTTTTGAGATACCAATTTTGGTCACCTTGAGTTGGTCATCCTGTATAGCAGCCTTTCTGCCACATCAAACTAAATCTCATCTTTAAATGCTCTAAAATATACAAGATAATAAGATAATCTATTTGAATGTAACTAATATAAACTCCATTATATCACCAACAATTAAAAGCCGTCATTAAAATATAGTAATCATGTTACGAAAAATACTGAGATATAATGCAATTAAACAATCATAACCCCTCTGCAAGTACGAGCAAGCTATCAGAAATATCAACCGATTGTACTCGTAAATCAATATTTTTGTTTTTATATTCATACTAGCTGTACCCGCCCGCTTCGCCGGTTATAATATTGAGTTTGATTTAGAACTTAATAGCTGAAAGAATTCGAGCATTTTTGCTTCTTCTACCAATATTAGATTTTTTAGGAGGCATGTCATAAATTAAAAAGTAAACTGCAAAACAAATAATTATTTATTTTTTATTTTCACGTTTCACCACATGTTTTAATTACCGAGGAAAAATAGTTAACACCAAATACAGATCACCTGATCAAGTAAAAGTAGTGTGTGCTACACTCTCAAGGTGAAATGTAGAACTACAATAAATCAAAACACATACAGTACTGTTGTTGTGAGAACTTCAATCTGCTTATGGCATGTGAAACTAAATTAAACCACACAGTCATATGTTTTTTGTAAACAATTCAGATTCTCCATTTGAATAACATGGGATCTTTAGGAGCCCGTGGGGCGGGACCCTGTGGACGGATCTGCATCAAACTTCACAGAAACCATCTCGGGAGCATACAGGACAACATCCTAAAGTTTCATGGCGATCGGTTGGATGGTTTGGCAGCGCATAAACTTCAAACATATATATATATATATATATATATATATATATATATATATATATATATATATATATATATATATTTATAAAAGAGGATGTTTGTATATATATATATATATATATATATATATATATGTTTGAAGTTTATGCGCTGCCAAACCATCCAACCGATCGCCATGAAACTTTAGGATGTTTTCCTTTATACTCCCGAGATGGTTTCTGTGAAGTTTGATGCAGACCCGTACACAGGGTCCCGCCCCACAGGCTCCTAAAGATCCCATGTTATTCAAATGGAGAATCTGAATTGTTTACAAAAAACATATGACTGTGTGGTTTAATTTAGTTTCACATGCCATAAGCAGATTGAAGTTCTCACAACAACACTACTGTATATGTTTTGATTTATCCATGTTTTTCACATGGACAACTCTACGTCGCTTGCTCGAGAGTAGGCTCACCAAAAAACCTTCACATTTATACACCAAATAAGAAGACCAAAAATATTGTTTACCCTCTTGCACTCATTTAATAAATAATGGTTTTTTTCTATAATTCTTTTTATTGCTTTATTTTGGTATGTCAATGAAAAATGAAAGGCGAGACAACGTCCGCCGGGTTCAGCTAGTATATATATATATATATATATATACAAACATCCTCTTTTATAAATATAGATTAACGTCTGATAGCTTGAATATTACTTGTTAATGAAGAGGGATTTCGATTGTTTAGTTACACTACGTATCTCACAGTATTTTACATAAATATGACTACTATATTTAACTGACAGTTTTTAATTTGTTTAATTAATTTTAATTAATAAATAACTTATAACTAAGAGGCTATTAGTATTTATCAATAATCAACTATCATACTCAATGCACACTTACTGAAGCACTCACTCTATATGAAGAGTTGGCTAATAGAGGTCAACTATCATACTCAATGCACACTTACTGACGCACTCACTCTATATGAAGAGTTGGCTAATAGAGGTCAACTATCATACTCAATGCACACTTACTGACGCACTCACTCTATATGAAGAGTTGGCTAATAGAGGTCAACTATCATACTCAATGCACACTTACTGACGCACTCACTCTATATGAAGAGTTGGCTAATAGAGGTCAACTATCATACTCAATGCACACTTACTGACGCACTCACTCTATATGAAGAGTTGGCTAATAGAGGTCAACTATCATACTCAATGCACACTTACTGACGCACTCACTCTATATGAAGAGTTGGCTAATAGAGGTCAACTACCATACTCAATGCACACTTACTGACGCACTCACGCTATATGAAGAGTTGGCTAATAGAGGTCAACTATCATACTCAATGCACACTTACTGACGCACTCACTCTATATGAAGAGTTGGCTAATAGAGTTCAACTATCATACTCAATGCACACTTACTGACGCACTCACTCTATATGAAGAGTTGGCTAATAGAGGTCAACTATCATACTCAATGCACACTTACTGACGCACTCACGCTATATGAAGAGTTGGCTAATAGAGGTCAACTATCATACTCAATGCACACTTACTGACGCACTCACGCTATATGAAGAGTTGGCTAATAGAGGTCAACTATCATACTCAATGCACACTTACTGACGCACTCACGCTGTATGAAGAGTTGGCTAATAGAGGTCAACTATCATACTCAATGCACACTTACTGACGCACTCACTCTATATGAAGAGTTAGCTAATAGAGGTCAACTATCATACTCAATGCACACTTACTGACGCACTCACTCTATATGAAGAGTTGGCTAATAGAGGTCAACTATCATACTCAATGCACACTTACTGACGCACTCACTCTATATGAAGAGTTGGCTAATAGAGGTCAACTATCATACTCAATGCACACTTACTGACGCACTCACTCTATATGAAGAGTTGGCTAATAGAGGTCAACTATCATACTCAATGCACACTTACTGACGCACTCACTCTATATGAAGAGTTGGCTAATAGAGGTCAACTATCATACTCAATGCACACTTACTGACGCACTCACTCTATATGAAGAGTTGGCTAATAGAGGTCAACTATCATACTCAATGCACACTTACTGACGCACTCACGCTATATGAAGAGTTGGCTAATAGAGGTCAACTATCATACTCAATGCACACTTACTGACGCACTCACGCTATATGAAGAGTTGGCTAATAGAGGTCAACTATCATACTCAATGCACACTTACTGACGCACTCACGCTGTATGAAGAGTTGGCTAATAGAGGTCAACTATCATACTCAATGCACACTTACTGACGCACTCACTCTATATGAAGAGTTAGCTAATAGAGGTCAACTATCATACTCAATGCACACTTACTGACGCACTCACTCTATATGAAGAGTTGGCTAATAGAGGTCAACTATCATACTCAATGCACACTTACTGACGCACTCACTCTATATGAAGAGTTGGCTAATAGAGGTCAACTATCATACTCAATGCACACTTACTGACGCACTCACTCTATATGAAGAGTTGGCTAATAGAGGTCAACTATCATATTCAATGCACACTTACTGACGCACTCACTCTATATGAAGAGTTGGCTAATAGAGGTCAACTATCATACTCAATGCACACTTACTGACGCACTCACTCTATATGAAGAGTTGGCTAATAGAGGTCAACTATCATACTCAATGCACACTTATTGACGCATTCACTCTATATGAAAAGTTGGATAATAGAGGTCAACTATCATACTCAATGCACACTTACTGACGCACTCACGCTATATGAAGAGTTGGCTAATAGAGGTCAACTATCATACTCAATGCACACTTACTGACGCACTCACTCTATATGAAGAGTTGGCTAATAGAGGTCAACTATCATACTCAATGCACACTTACTGACGCACTCACTCTATATGAAGAGTTGGCTAATAGAGGTCAACTATCATACTCAATGCACACTTACTGACGCACTCACTCTATATGAAGAGTTGGCTAATAGAGGTCAACTATCATACTCAATGCACACTTACTGACGCATTCACTCTATATGAAGAGTTGGCTAATAGAGGTCAACTATCATACTCAATGCACACTTACTGACGCACTCACTCTATATGAAGAGTTGGCTAATAGAGGTCAACTATCATACTCAATGCACACTTACTGACGCATTCACTCTATATGAAGAGTTGGCTAATAGAGGTCAACTATCATACTCAATGCACACTTACTGACGCACTCACTCTATATGAAGAGTTGGCTAATAGAGGTCAACTATCATACTCAATGCACACTTACTGACGCATTCACTCTATATGAAGAGTTGGCTAATAGAGGTCAACTATCATACTCAATGCACACTTACTGACGCACTCACGCTATATGAAGAGTTGGCTAATAGAGGTCAACTATCATACTCAATGCACACTTACTGACGCACTCACGCTATATGAAGAGTTGGCTAATAGAGGTCAACTATCATACTCAATGCACACTTACTGACGCACTCACTCTATATGAAGAGTTGGCTAATAGAGGTCAACTATCATACTCAATGCACACTTACTGACGCACTCACTCTATATGAAGAGTTGGCTAATAGAGGTCAACTATCATACTCAATGCACACTTACTGACGCACTCACTCTATATGAAGAGTTGGCTAATAGAGGTCAACTATCATACTCAATGCACACTTACTGACGCACTCACTCTATATGAAGAGTTGGCTAATAGAGGTCAACTATCATACTCAATGCACACTTACTGACGCACTCACTCTATATGAAGAGTTGGCTAATAGAGGTCAACTATCATATTCAATGGACACTTACTGACGCACTCACGCTATATGAAGAGTTGGCTAATAGAGGTCAACTATCATACTCAATGCACACTTACTGACGCACTCACGCTGTATGAAGAGTTGGCTAATAGAGGTCAACTATCATACTCAATGCACACTTACTGACGCACTCACTCTATATGAAGAGTTGGCTAATAGAGGTCAACATTCATACTCAATGCACACTTACTGACGCACTCACTCTATATGAAGAGTTGGCTAATAGAGGTCAACTATCATACTCAATGCACACTTACTGACGCACTCACGCTATATGAAGAGTTGGCTAATAGAGGTCAACTATCATACTCAATGCACACTTACTGACGCACTCACTCTATATGAAGAGTTGGCTAATAGAGGTCAACTATCATACTCAATGCACACTTACTGACGCACTCACTCTATATGAAGAGTTGGCTAATAGAGGTCAACTATCATACTCAATGCACACTTACTGACGCACTCAATCTATATGAAGAGTTGGCTAATAGAGGTCAACTATCATACTCAATGCACACTTACTGACGCACTCACGCTGTATGAAGAGTTGGCTAATAGAGGACTATCAATACTAAAATCATGTAACTTTCTATTTATTACAATTTGTTATGTTATATTTAGAATAAAGAGGCTGCAATTATTATATAAATGTTGTTTGTAACACTGCAACCTATTCACATTTTATTTCCATTAATATTTAAATTGCCGATCTTTAATATTGTCATATAGACCCATAATTAGGTCAGAAGTAATTGAATGCACGTTGCAAGTAAACTAACACGTTCTAACCTAAACGTTCTAAACTACAAACACCTGTTACATTAGAACTCATTAAATGTATAATTTATTAATTGCCATCATCGATATTATATTTATTCCCATTGCAAAAAAGAATTATTAAGCTCTATTGTAAAATTAAGCTAACAATTATTAAAGTCAATAGATATGAACATCAATGTTTTTCCCTAATACTCATTTGTTATTTTTGGCGTTGTACCAGTTTATGTCTAAATATTAATTCATCACCTTTATGAAGATATAACATTAACTTTGAATAAATTCATGGATACTAAGTAATTTATATAAAGTTGTATAGTTCATATCTTATAACTTGAGTGATATCAATACCACTGGCAACCTACTGTTTATTTATGTTACCCTTAATTTTTTAATTCACTATCAATTTTTAATTTTGTCAAAAACTACATATACAAAAAGAGCATTAATTTACTTTTAGTTCTTATCATTTCATGGAATAGTCACTCATTGTAATTACAAATTAAATTATATTTTGTTTATAGTTCACACCATAGCATGGATTTATTATCATTCATATAAAAATATTATTTTAAAGAATATGGGTAGATGTTTTGAGAACAATATACCTGAATAGTAACTACACATAGACCTAAAACACCAGAAAGAAGACATTTACCAATAGGATTCACCGTAAACTACCGCTACTCCTTTAATAACCATCACCGATTATCACAGGCTTCCCTCTCGTTTCGATTAACTCCATGTTGAACTCTTTTCACAATTAATAATTAAACACTGTCACTTTGAGATAACTGAGAAAAGTCATGTGTCTTCATTGTAAACAACCGTCTAGCCCTTCCACCCCTCCAAGCTGGACATTCCCGGCCCCTCGCATATGCTTTTGTTCCTAGAAACGCTAGGTAGTCGGACCCTCCGGACCCATGGTGCTTGGAGCACTGTGCTGTACAAGCACGCGCTGAGGAAACACGCCGACACTAAATGTTGAGGCACTTCCCGGCGTCCTACCCCCATAAAGTGTGTACTGGAATTGAAGCTCACGGTTTGAAACCTCTAGGAAAATTCACAAAAGTTAACTTTTATCACTCATAAACAAGATGGCGGCCTTTTTTTACCCCAAAACTGCCTCAGTGAATTTATTATGGGAAAATCACAAAAAAGTAGTTTTTATGACCTAACTTAAAAGAAAGTTTGAGTAACATTTTCAAACCTTCTTAACGCGCATCTTATATACGAATTCCAGCTTAAAATCATAAAAATGTTGGGTATCGGTGGTCCAAAAACTGAAACTCTACTCAAATGGAGTATTCATTTAAAGCTATTTTTCTCTTGAATCCAAATATACCATCAGATTTTAAAAAGAGCCAATAATAATGGGTATATGCCCCAAAAATAAAAAACCTCTGAAAACAAAAAAAGTGTAATACTAAAATAAAACGCCCAAGTGGGTTGTCAAACTATAGATATTTATCTACCAAATCACATTATATAATTAAAGTTTTGAAGAAAAACATTTAAGGGCTTTGCCTCTCGCCCCTAAATAAAAAATATGCTCCAAAACATGAAATTAGATAATCTTAAACTAATACACCCAAGTGGGGTATCAGATAAAAAGGTAATCTTTTAATTACTAATATACTATCAGATTTTAGAGAAGACTATGTTTATGAACTCCACTGCCCTAAAACCCAAATTTCATGGTCATACCGGTTAAGAATCCTGACGAGGCCGTAGGCTGATGCTGACCTGTCAAAAGGTTTCTACTGCAGAGCGTCTTGGTGAGGCCGCAGGCCGAGTTCCATAAAGGGGCCTGTAGCAGAGCGTCTTGATAACAGTTCGCAGATGACACGGCCTTCTGATGCGCCTCCCGTAGCCCCGAAGCACTACGAAGACGACTGACCAAGATCCTAAATAATTACTTTACATACTGTTCCAAATGGCGCATCAGGATGAACAATTCCAAAACCCAGCTCTGCTTTTTCAACTACAAAGGCAGAAAGTTTCAAGTTAACCAGGAAACCCCAATCACCCCTCAAGGAAACAGACTTACACTAACGAAAACCTGCAAATACCTGGGAGTCACCCTAGACTCCAAATTATCCTTCGTATCCCACTTCAAACGATCCAAGAAGATCGCCACAACCCGTTTCAATGCCCTCCGCTTCCTCGACAACCGACACCAGGACCCTATCCTCTCTTTACACCGCCGTCATCCGCCCCGTACTCACGTTTGCCCTTCCAGTGCTCACCACCATCCCTCAAAATCACCTCTTCAACTACGAGAAAACCGAGCGACGTGCCATGCGCTTAGCATATCACCTGAACCGAGACCACAGCTCACGAGACCTCTACACCATGTTCCATATCCCCACCCTGCGTGAGTTCCTCAACAAACTGAACCAGTCCTACCTCGCCAAAACCGCAGACTCCCCCATACTGGCAGAGTACTTCACAGAACCTTACACCACCAGCCAATACTTCACCATCCATCACCTGATCCACGGCCGTTTTTATCCCGCTACCTCCAGCCCAGCAGCCACTAGCCACCCTTCACAAAACCTACTACTGACGTCAAACTAACGATATCCCCTCACACCTAATCCTCAATCATAGTCACCTCTCATCCCCGTTTCACCCTCAGTTAGCTCTAAAACAATTTTAATTTCCCGTGTTTTTCCTCTGTTTGTTTGTTTCAGGTGCTATGATTCCTTGGAGCCTTCTTTCCGGAGACCCGAGCTGCCTGATTGCCTCGTACAGTCACGATCTGTATCGGTCCTGTTACCCTTCACCTACCTGTCCTAGGCTGAAGAGGCCCTAGTGCCTACACCAGCCGTGGCTCCCTGCTACACCTTCACGATCCTGGTTCCTGGCGTCCTGACGAGTCCGTAGGCTGAGCTACCCCACGAGGCCGCAGGCCGAAATCCACAAAGGAGCTAAAGGTTGGGTCCACAAGTGATGCCGTGGGCCGAGCTTCCCTATCGAGCGCAGCGAGTGACGGGGTTTGTACGCGAAGCGTGCAGGGGTTTAGCCTAGTATCCTGTAAAGCTCGATGTAGTGACTCACTTACTCACTCACTGACACTAAATGTTGAGGCACTTCCCGCCGTCCTACCCCCATGAAGAGTATACTTGAATTGAAGCTCTCGGTCTGAAATCTCCAGAAAAACTCACAAAAGTTTACTTTTTTCACTCATAAACAATATGGCGGCCTTTTTTATCCCAAAATTGCCCCAATGCATTTCTTATGGAAAAATCACAAAAAAATCGATTTTATGGTCTAACTTGAGAAAAAGCTTGCGTAAAGTTTTCAAACTTTCACAGTTCTACACGTTTAACAAACGCGCACCTTATATATGAATTTCAGTATAGTTAGTTAGTTAGTTAGTTAGTTTATGTGGGGATATATAGTTGGTCCAGCCAACCCTTGCCTAAGGCCTTTTGTGCCAATCCCGGTGCCTAATCGTCGTAAAGCTGGCAATCCTTGACCAAGTCAAGGAGCTTCTTCACTAGATTAGTATTTTCCAACTGTCCCAGAGGTGAGCCTTTAAAAAGTGCTCTTCTTCTGGCACCAAGGGCCTCACACTCCAGTACAATGTGTTCTGCCGACTCTTCGTCCTCCCCACAGAGGCGACAGATGGGATCCTCCGTAAAGAGTCCCACCGTTCTTAGATGCCTCCGGAATTTGCCGTGACCGGTGATGAGTCCCACCACCAGCTTAACGTGCGGTTTACTCAACCAATTTCAGTATAAAAAACATAAAAATTTGGAGTATAGGGGGCCCAAAAACTGAAATGTTTGAAAATAAAAAAAAATTTTAAACTGATCCTATATACTAAAATAGAGTATCAAATTAAAGGTATTTTTGGCTTAAAACCAAATATCCCTTAAGGTTTTGAAAAGTGTAAATATTAACGGATATATGCCCCAAAAACTCTAAAAATCAAATCAGTGGTAATACTAAAATAAAACGCCCATGTAGGGGGATCCTAAATATCATTATACCATTATATTTTGAAAGAAAGAAAGTTTAAGGGCTCCCCCCAATTAAAAAACATGCTCAAAAACCCAAAATTGGGTAATGTGAAACTAATACACCCGTGTGGAGTATCAAATTAAAGCCTTTTTTTCTCTTGATACTAATTTACTATCAGATTTTAGAAAAGACTATGTTTAGGGGCTCCACTGCCCTCCCCCCAAATCATATTCTTAAACCCTGGCGATGCCGTAAGCCGATCTCACGAGGCAACGTACCAAGATGCACTGAAGGAACTGTAGCGGAGTGCCTTGGTGAGGCCGCAGGCCGAGTTCCATAAAGGGGCTAAGGCAGAGTTCTCAGGCTAGGCCGCAGGCCGAGCTTACTTCAAGAGCGTAGCGAGTGACGATTTGGCACACGAAGCGTGCAGGGGTGTCCCCAAGTCTATATACTATAAAGTTCGAAGTGGTGACTCACTGACACTAAATGTTGAGGCACTTCCCGGCGTCCTACCCCCATAAAGTGTATACTGTACTTGAATTGAAGCTTTCGGTCTGAAACCTCCAGAGAAATTCACAAAAGTTGACTCATAAACAAGATGGTGGTATTTTTTTCACCCCAAAACTGCCCCAATGTATTTCTTGTGGGAAAATCACTGAAAAGTAGTTTTTATCGCCTAGGTTGAGGAACATCTTGAGTAAAAATTTCAAACCTTCACAGTTCTACATGCGTAAAAAAACGCGCACATTATATATGAATTTCAGCTTAAAAACTAAAAAATTTGGGAAATCAGGGCCCAAAAACTGAAAATTTTAAATTTTGTAATACTGATGTTATCTACTCAAGTGGGGTATCAATTTAAAGGTATTTATCTCCTGAATCCAAATATACCACCAGATTTTCAAAAGAGCCAATAATAATGGGTATATTCCCCAAAAATAAAAAAAACCTCCAAAAACGAAGAAAGGGTAATACTAAAATAAAACGCCCAAGTAGAGTGTGAAACTATTGGTATTTATCCCCTATATCACATTATACCATTATATTTTGGAACAGACAGCGTTTAAGAGATCTGATTCCCCCCCCCCCGGGTTTAGGCGAGGCCGTAGGCAGATTTCTACAAAGGGACTAAAGGTATGGTTCCCAGGCGAGGCCGTGGGCCGAGCTTTCTTACGAGCGTAGCGAGTAACGACGTGGTTGGCACCCGAAGCGTGCAGGGGTGTCTCCTAGTCTATATATATATATTTACCACTCACTCACTGATCACTGTTTCTCGAAAACGACTAAACCTTCCAGGCTGAAATTTTAGAGGATGTTATATTGTAAGCGTGCAATAAGAAGAGATTTTGAAAATTTTTATATTTAAAAAATGGCAGCCTCTTTTTATTCCCAAAACTGCCTAAATTTATTTCTTATGGGAAAATCACAAAAAAGTATTAAGTTGCCACTGTACGTGTATGGGTGGGTGGGTGGATCAATATCAATGTAAGTGTGTGGGTGGGTGGGTCAATAACAATGTACATGTATGGGTGGGCGGGTGGGTCAATTCGTTGTGAAATAAAACCCACTTTACAAGTACAATTTCGTTGTATATAGGATCGGGTAAGTTACCCCGATTTCTGACCTAACTTGAGGAAAATCTCGAATGAAAGTTTCAAACCTTCACAGTTCTACACACGTGCACCTTATCCATGATTTTTAGCTTAAAAACTTAAAATTTGGGGTATCGAACCCAAAACTGAAATTTGTGAAAATATAAAATGTTTTAAAACTGAACTTATATACTCAAGTGGGATATCAAATCAAAACTAGTTTTCTTATGAATCCAAATATACCATCAGGTTTTGAAAAGGGCAATTAATAAGAGGAGTATGAAAAAACTCCAAAAATAAAAAAAAGGGTAATACTAAAATAAAACTCCCAAGTGGGGTATCAAACTGTAGGTATTTGACTCCCAAATAACAATCATATCATTGTATTTCGGAAGAGACAAAGTTTAGGGGCTCTGCCCTTCTCCTAAAAAATATGTTCAAAAACCCAAAATTGGGTAATGTTAAACTAATACCTTAGTGGGGTATCAAATTAAAATTATTCTCTTAAATACTAATTTAACATCAGATTTTAGAAAGCCCTATGTTTAGGGGCTCCACTGCTCCAAAAAACAAAATTCATGGTCAAACTGGTTAACAATCTTGGTGATCAGTAAGCCAATCTTCCTCACGTGGCTACACATAGTGGCTACACGTGAGGAAGATTGGCTTACTTACAAACTTACACTTACGTGGCCGAGATCCATAAATGGAGCTGTAGCAGAGTGCCTTTGTGACGCCGAGACGCCGAAATCTCCCCGACGAGGCCGCAGGCCGAGTTTCACAAAGGAGCCTGTAGCAGAGTGTCTTGGCGAGGCCGTAGACCGAGTTCCACAAAGGGCTTAAAAATAGATAGTCCAAGAGCCCGTGAGTGCCAGACCTTCGGATTTTTATATAAGCTGAAAATTTTTCTATGTGTGTCCCTAGTACAGGTAAGAATGATCCCCACCCATGAAGCTGAGGCAGCGGTGGCTTTGGCAGGTAACAGGTAACAAAGGTGTATAAAATTCCATCTCAAATTTATCATAAAATAAAACTGAATTTTTTTATATTTGATTCATAATAATATTAAAACTCGCGTTGCTCATTGCCAGACAGTTAGTATGGTTGCAACCCTCTGCCGGACACCCTTAAACTATTATAATTTATAATTATACTTATGTTATATTATAAAACCTAAATTTTATATATAATTTTTTGGGGGCCTATTAATCTATGTTTACATAATAGCCGGACAGTTTCGACGGTTCTATCATATTGCCAGACGCATTCAAAGTGAGCAGTAGTTCGGAGAGCAATGAGCGTATACAGTAACTAGTGCGAGTGAGACAGAGCGCTTGGTCTATTGCGGCCCTTCATTGCGCATCAGCTGTTGTTTATTGTACCTATCTGGTGAACGGCTAAGCTCATAATAAATGTATTATTTTTCTGTGCAGTTTATAAAATAAATGTGATTAGTTGTAATAAAGTGCTATCATGAGTGACGAAAAAATAGTTTGCTTTGTTTGTAAGAAAAGCGATGAACATATAATAATATTTTCTGAGGAAACTTTAAAAAAAATGCCAGACTATTCTTAAATTACGAAAAATACATAACCTAAAATACAGAGACATTATTTTACCCAGTGAATACACCGAGAGTGGTTATCACAGAGTATGTTACAAGGCGTTTACAGGTCTTATGAAAAAATATTTCACCTCTCAACCATTGAGTGCTGAAAAAAAGGAAAAAACAAGGGAGTTGTGTAATTACAAGCAACTCATCTTCAACCTTGTCGTCGATACGAGATTTGAGTTCCGAACTACCTAATCCACAGTCTCCGTCAACAGAATCTTCATCTCAACTAATTTTACTATCCCAGTCCACAGAAACACAACCTTCGACATCTGAAAATGAATCTCATTTACAGTCTGTATCCACAGAATCTCCCACGACATCTCAGCCAGCTCCAATTTGTGAATCAATAGATCTACAATCTGCAACTATTCAAGATATTTCTGACGTTTTTGAACCAGAAGTTAGTGATCATAATTTTGTAACTCAAGATGTTAATATTTCGACTGATAATATTGCTGGTAATAATGATAACGAAGTTGTTTGTATATTTTGTAATAAAAAGAAGAAAAAAGTGCGATCGAGAATGCTTCTGCTTCATGCAGCTGATGTTCAGCAATTTAAAAATAGTGTCAAACCTAATATTGTAAGTCATAAAGAGTTTACAGATTTTTCTAATAAATTGGAAAATTTTTCTGGCTCAAAAATCTATTATCATACTGAATGCCGAGTTGATTTTAATAATAAGTTATCTTCATTGAAAGCAACGCCTAGCAAAAAGGAGTGGCATTATCACCGAGAGTATCATCAAACAGTTTTTAATGTAATTAGTACAATCATTAAAGAAGACGTGATTAAAAAAGGGTGGTGTTTTTTTATTAGTGTATTTACATGAAATATATATAGATTTATTAGAAAAAGTTTTTCAAGAAAATTCTATTCAAATGACAGCTACTTTCACAGCACACCACCCTGAAGAAAAAATTTTATAAGTATTCTCTAAAAATACTTACTGTTCGTAATAAAAAAATACTAGCTCCAAAATATCTAGAAGCCATCGATGATTCAGTACTGGATAATTTACAACAAGAAAACATTTTACAAAAATCTGCATTGATTCTGAGAAAAATAATACTCCAAATAGAAAAAAAAATTATCAACAAAAAATATAACATCACAGCATTTAATATATGGAAAAGTTTCAATACGAGAAGAATTATCAGACTTTTATTCTACCCTTCTTGGTGGATGTAACCAAAAACGAAAGACTGGCCAAAAATGTTCTCGTCTAGTTCGTTCTTATTGTCAAAATGTTATTTTCGAAGTTCATGATGGTCGAGTTAAAACGTCGAAGCATATCATGTTAGGTATGACTCTAAAAAGCTTAACAAGCAGCAGAAAAATAATTGAAATTATAAACAGATATGGACACTGCATTAGTTATCAAGGCGTTGAAGAGTTAGAAACTGAAACTACATTTACATCAATGAAAAAGTCTAGCTTATGTCCAGAAAAAATAAAATAAAAAAAAAAACAGAGCTTTTTACTGGTGTGGCATACGATAATTTTGATAGTTTCGTTGAAACTTCTAGTGGTAAGGATACTTTACACGACACAGTCGGAATAATATACCAAAATATCGATGCAGATACAACTGACGAGCCTGAGATGTCCGAAGTTTCAAGTGAAAATACTTCGCCGAATAAAAAAAGAAGAAGAAGAACATTTGATGAAATAAATATAGATGAAATTCCATAATGACAAAGAAACCCAAAATGACGAGTGAGTTACAATTATCAGTCGATGATATAGAATGTATAGACTCTCAAATAAACACGGAAATTGACAACATATGGATGATTAGTCACGCTTTAGAATTACCTGACGTACCTATGTGGGTTGGTTTCAATAGTCGGATTGATGATCAGGATAGTCCACAACAACATATATCTTACTTGACGCCGATAAATGCATCTCCAACCAGTACATCAATCGTATTAGAAACTATGAAACAAAGCCAAAAAATAGCTGAAGATTTACAGCAACCCTACATACAGGTAACCTACGATCTAGCTATAGCTAAAGTAGCGTTACAAATACAAGCTACAGAAAAACCAACATTTGATAATTTATTCATTCATTTAGGACCATTTCATATAATGATGGCATACTTCAAAGCTATCGGTAAAGTAATTAGTGATTGTGGGTTGACTACGGTAATGGTTGAGAGTAGTTTGCTGGCAAACGGTTCAGTTAATGGGTTTTTAGATGGAAAACACTTCAAAAGATTACATCCTTTAGTAGCATTAGGACTAGAAATACTACATTTTAAGTCATTTTTACAAAATAATAACATTACTTTAACTAAGGATATAATAGATGAAGTTAAAAGACTCCAAAATTGTAAAATTTCTTTGTTTGAAATTGAAAATGATGGCCTTAAAGAGCTGATGAATAACTGCGGTATCTACAAACAACAAACCCTTAACGGGGAGCATGGTAAAACGTCACAATTTTATCTAATTTATATAAATCTTATACATCATTACTTGGACTTATCTCGAAGTATTCGTACTGGAAATTTTCAACTCTTTAAATCAGTGTTACCTAAAATTACAAGCATTTTTTTTATATTGAATCAACAAAACTATGCTAGGTGGAGCGTCAAATATTATGATAATCTACTGAGAGTTGATAAAACTCATCCTGATTTGTATGAAGGATTCCTAAAAGGCTGTTTTGGAATTAAAAGAACTACCAAGCCATTTTCAAGACAACCTATTGACCTGGTTCTAGAGCAAACTATAAATGCAGAAGCTGCAAGAAGGCTGACAGGTGTTATACACTTCACTAACTCAATTTCGGCGCGACAACGGTGGGCTCGAAACCATGATGTGAGATCTACAATTATAAGTCAAGTTTATCTTGAACTTGGACTACAAAAACATCAAGATATTTCAACAGATTTGAATCCCCATAATATCAGGAAAAACGCCAAACAACTACAACAATTTGTCGCAACTTTCGATCAATTTATCAATCCTTTCAGTTTAGAAGTTCCTAAAGACCAATTAGTAAATATTTCATCAGGAAAGTCCGCATCACTGCCAGTAGAAGAATTTCTATTAAATTTAGAAGCTAATGGCGATAGCCTCCGAAGAACATTCATTTCTGAATGCCAATCTGATATTACGCGATTTGAAAAAGCTATTAAAAAACATCTATTAATAATTTTTCTAAAGATTATGAAAAAAAAATTAAAGTCGGTGGAAAAATTCAAGAAGTTAAAATTCAAAGGGATTTATTTGGACGTATGCTGGGAATCTCAATGGATTACAGCAATGACATTTCAAAAATCTTATCCTACCCGATTACTTCAGTACCATTGTCAATGTGTCATTTGGATGGGACCATTTGCAAGACCGATAAATCTGCTTTGATGAAATGTTTAGAGAAAGAGGTCGAGCATGAAGAGCCATCTCAAATTGATATTCTAATAATTGACGGTTTCTTTTTGTTACATACTATGAAAAATGTTCCTAGAAAATTTGGAGGCATTTCTAAAAATAATGTTGCAGATGGTAACTCAATTAAAAGCGTCAAGAATTGATGTCGTTTTCGACCAGTATTTTACCCCATCGATAAAAGGATACGAACGTTCTCTGCGATTTGAATCGGCACAATTGGAGTATACTATTGCTGGGCCTGAACAAGTCCGTCCTAGTGACTTTGTCAAAGAATTAAAAAATTCTAATTTTAAAGAAGCTCTAGTTGATTTTTTTATTTTACACTGGGCTTCTGACGAAATGGCGCCGTTTATTGGCAATAAAATGATACATATAAATTTCAGAAAATGTCATTCGTTTACTGTTAATGAGGCCAACAAAGTGATGTCAAGTATAAATGAGGAATTGTCTTGCCCAGAGCATGAAGAAGCAGACACCAAAATAGTGTACCACGCGTGTAAAATTAACCATGAAGCAAACATTGTGATTCGAACTGTTGACACTGATGTTGCTGCTATAATGCTAAGTCATATGCATCGTCTTAATGATGGATCACATGTTTGGATGCTTACAGGAGCTGGAAATAATTTAAGATATGTGGACCTAACTAAAATAGACGCCAAATTAGGAGAATCTATTTGCAGAAGCTTACCTGGACTACACGCTTTCACAGGATGTGATTACAATCCTGCATTTTACAGAAAATCAAAATTGAAACCGTTTAAATTGTTAAAAAAATATGTAGGATTTCAACAAGCATTCATGAAGTTTGGTGACAGCAAAATCATCGAAAATAGCAATGAACAAGTATTAATCTTCGATATAATTCAAAGTTTTATATGCTATCTAAACAATATGAATGATATCAATGATGTTGATGCTGCTAGGCTACAAATGTTTATTAATTCGTATATAGTATCTGATGTGAACGAAGCTTTTAATCGAAAAAAGTTGCAAAATTTCGATGCTAGCTGTTTACCACCTTGTAAAAGTGAGCTATTGCAGCAATTTTTGCGAGCGAATTACATATGTAGCATATGGAACAACGCTCACTTACAAAAGCCAACAGCATATAAACCAGTAAATAATGGTTGGATACTGGAAAATGACCACTACTATTTTAAATGGTTTGAAGGAGATCAATTACCGAATTATGTCAGTGAATCTCTAAAAACAGTTCCAGGTATTTGATAATTATGTTAAATTATTGTATATTAATTTTGGACTATTTGTAATTAAATTAACTTGGTTTTTTTACTATTGCAGAAAACAATGAAGAAGGCGATATGGAAGACGATCAATCCACAGAATGGAATAATAGTGACGAGGAATATGGATGTATTGACGACGACGATGAAAATGATGAAAATGTTTAAAGATTTAAGCAAAATAAATGTATTTCTCTGTAACTTTTTATTTAAAAAAAATTTGCCCTTTGTTATAATAAATAATAAAATTTGATTTACTTTAATTCATTAGCTTTACAATTTCAATAGAATTGAAAATAATAAACTTCGTAAAAAATTGGGTGTGCGTCGGACCACACGGTGGAAGTTATACTTCTTTGGCCATTCTCATACACCCACTCACGCACACAAACAGACAGGATATATAAATGAAATATAAGACATTTTTCAATATTTTCAATATATTTATCTTCAATATATTATACGTGACTTCATTATTATATTATACACCTATATTATCATTATCAGTAATTTCTTCGATTAAATTTCTTCGATTAACAATCGATTAATCGATAGTTCTTAAAAATTTGTTCTTACTTTTCAGCGTGACGCGGTTTCTCGACCAACATCCCATCCCAAAGTGTCTAACGGGCGCAAAGAAGTATAACTTCGAAATTGGGTGTGCGTCGGACCACACGGTGGAAGTTATACTTCTTTGGCCATTCTCATACACCCACTCACGCACACAAACAGACAGGATATATAAATGAAATATAAGACATTTTTCAATATTATTCAATATATTTATCTTCAATATATTATACGTGACTTCATTATTATATTATACACCTATATTATCATTATCAGTAATTTCTTCGATTAACAATCGATTAATCGATAGTTCTTAAAAATTTGTTCTTACTTTTCAGCATGACGCGGTTTCTCGACCAACATTCCATCCCAAAGTGTCTAACGGGCGCAAAGAAGTATAACTTCAAAAATGAAAAATAATATAAATAAAATTATTAGAGTTTCGATATGATTGAAGTTGTATTAGAACAATTTTACTGAGCATTGTTTTAAATATTTGTTATTTAAACTGTAAAAATTTATTTAATGAAATTTCTTGGTTAAAAAAAAAATAAACTGCACAATTTGAACTTAATAACAGCTGATGCGCAATGAAGGGCCGCAATAGACCAAGCGCTCTGTCTCACTCGCACTAGTTACTGTATACGCTCCTTGCTCTCCGAACTACTGCTCACTTTGAATGCGTCTGGCAATATGATAGAACTGTCGAAACTGTCCGACTATTATGTAAACATTGATTAATAGGCCCCCAAAAAATCTATATTTATAAAAGGCAAAGCCCTCACTGATTGACTCACTCATCACTAATTCTCCAACTTCCCATGTAGGTAGAGAGCTGAAATTTTGTACACTGTTTCTTTAGAACTTAAATAGGACAACTAAAGTATTTTCATCTTGATAAAGTACTCCTAAGGGGTATAAAGCACCCTTAAACGATTGGTCCATAAGGATAACATTGGGTTGATTTTAGTAAATTAATAACAGCTGTTTTTTAAATAAATAAACATGTCTATTTTGAATGTTTGACATTATACTATTTAATATTTTACTATGAGTTTAATCTTCAGCTGTTAAACAAAAATAAATGAAATGAACACTCTTGAAATAGGCTAAATAGGTGGCAAAGCAATTAGTGTGAGTGAGATACTGTACCGAAATGTAATATTGTAATTTTACGTTATATAGTTAATATACCGATTTTTGTATTGAATAGTTACATGCCGAGGCCGAAGGCCGAGGTGTATCGAGCGTAGCGAGCGTCGGGGTTGGCACGCGAAGCGTGCAGGGGTGTCCCCTATTTATATATAAAATTTAGGTTTTATAATATAACGTAAGTATAATTATAAATTATAATAGTTTAAGGGTGTCCGGCAGAGGGTTGCAACCATACTAACTGTCTGGCAATGAGCAACGCGAGTTTTGATATTATTATGAATCAAATATAAAAAATTCAGTTTTATTTCATGATAAATTTCAGATGGAATTTTATACACCTTTGTAACCTGTTACCTGCCAAAGCCACCGCTGCCTTAGCTTCATGGGTGGGGATCATTCTTACCTGTACTAGGGACACACAGAAAAATTTTCAGCTTTTATAAAAATCCGAAGGTCTGGCACTCACGGGCTCTTGCTCTAAGAGAGTTCTCTGGCGAGGCCGAAGGGCGAGTTTACCTCACGAGCGTAACGAGTGATGCCGGGGTTGGCACGCGAAGCGTTCAGGGGGTCCCCTGATTTACTATAAAAACCAAATGAGCAATGTAATCAACCAATAATTTACAAACTAAACAAATATCTATGTATTAATCATTGTTTTAGAAAGACGTATATTTTTTGTCTGTGACTCAACCTCCCATCAAATGGACAAGAATCGTTGAGCCCTCATGATAACGACGAGACGAGTCCTCTCGTTAGATTAAAGAAATCTGACCCATCCAATGGACAACTAGTGAGCTCTCCCATCTACCTACCCAAGAAAAATTACTACATGATATCTGCTACCCATCCAAGGAACACGAACCCTCCCAGCCACCCAAGAAACAAGAATAGATGAGTCCTCCCACCAACCCATGAAACACGTCTAGACGAGTTCTCACATCCACTGAAGGAACGTGGCAAGTATACCATCTACTCATCCAAAGTTCAAGACTAAACGAGCCCTACTACCTTCTTATCCAAAAAACACGACAAGATGAAGCCTTCCACCTAACCTAAAGACAAGTATTAGATTACGTAAAT
This sequence comes from Stictocephala bisonia, assembly GCA_035578905.1. Taxonomy (NCBI): domain Eukaryota; kingdom Metazoa; phylum Arthropoda; class Insecta; order Hemiptera; family Membracidae; genus Stictocephala; species Stictocephala bisonia. The sequence goes on along the minus strand of JAQJVL010000549.1, from coordinate 44,065 downwards.
GAGTACTATTTATCAGTCAAAATATTCATTGACCCTAACAAATATTTAATATACACGATACAGTAGTTGACTAAGATAACAAGGATGGCGTCATGAATGATTATGATATCATGAATGAAACATCCACATTTTAGAATAATGTCCTATAAATTATTGCCAAGTCACCAAATTACGTTTCCAAGGAAAACATGACAGCATAAGTCAAAGAGGGAATGCACTGAGTGGTCTCATTTTTTTAGGTGTTTGAATCCCTTCAATTGAAGATCGGACATAAATCGGTTTTCTAACTTTGATTCAAAGATTAGAATGAATTCGGAAATATTTTGTGAATTACAAATTGTTACAGATTGTCTTAAAATAATTCAGGAACTATCGTGGGGACACTTGATGATAGACCGCCTGCGGACTACTCAGCTTATATGTGTGAAGATCTAAAAACGAATGGGAGTGTTAAATTCGAGATTCCATTACTTTTTCCAATTCTTGGAATATGTAAATTTACAACTCGTCAAACAATATAGTTTCTGTACGGATAGGAACATACACCTACATATTGATGTAGGTGTATGTTCCTATACTTTCTCTGAATGAACTATTGAGTTCATTCAGAGAAAGTACCGTAAAAACAACTTAAGGCTATTTTTTAAAAGATACAATTGTGTAAAGGGGATATTACCAGAGAGAACATGCTCGTAAGCATGCTGGTGGACATGCTGATGGACCTATTTATTACACGTCAGGACTGCTCGTGGGCAAGCTTGTGGACTTGCTGATGAACCTATTTATCACACGTCAGGACATGCTCGTGGGTAGCTTGTATACTTGCTGATGGACCTTTTAAACGCGAGGACATTCTCGTGGGCTTTCTGATAAATAATAAGAGAAGAATTCAAAACTGTCAAAATTACACGTGCATGTCCACCGCATCAGCACGTCTACATTAAAAGCCTCTATTACACTTGGACTTAAAACTTACATTATCTTATTAAGGTAAAGTACATTCATAAGCAATTTCAGATGAGGGGAAGAGAGTCAGAAGAGGAATCAGATAATGAACTAGATCACGAAGACTTTGAAGGTGGCGACGAAGATAAATTTGACCTAGACTCGGTAAAGTGTACTGAAGCAAAGACCTGTAACACTTGTATAAAGTGTGCATTTAAAGTGCTTGTTGAATATAATATGTATTGCTTGCAATACAAAGAACTTTATAAAGTTTATAAATATTTGCTTACAATTCCATTAACTCAAGATAGCTGTGAAAGAATATTTTCCAAATTGAAACTTATTAAAACTCGTCTGAGGTCCACAATGACAAATCAAAATCTTGAATCTTTAATAATCATGCAAAGTGAAAAGGATATTATGAGTAAAATTGATGGTGAAACGATAATAAACAAGTTGTGTGACTCAAGCACAGAAATGAGGCGTTTACTAACATTCTAGGACCATTTACTTAATTACTTATTGTTAGTGTTTGGCTCTATAACTTACCTTAATACTAGTAAACTATGTATTTTACGATTATTAAATACATTAGGAATTATTAAACCAAAGCGCCTTGTTTCATTTATCTGAACCTTCCGATGTCAGGGGATTTTGTAATACACTAATACAGTTAATACCCAAGTCAATAATATATAATAAACATGATGTAGAATATGAAATAATATATAGTTACAAAAATAAAGTGAAGATTTATATATATATTTTTTTTTTATTAAAAAATTTGTTACAGATTGTTTTGAACAGTTATTTTGAACTAATTGTTCAAATAAAAAATAAAAAAAGATCTTGGATTACAAGTTGCAAAAATGTACTCAGATAGCGTAAAATTGCCTATTTAAATGATGGTATTTTCAAAATTTTTCCGGGGGAGGACCCCCGGACCCCCCGCTTCCGTTGGGGGGTATTCCATACCCCCCCAACCCCCCGGAATAATTTTTCAGGTACAGTTCCAGCTCGTGAGCATGCTGATGTGGACTTTCTGATGAGCAAATTCTCGCATGTGATAGCATTTTAAGAAGAAAAAATAAGTATATAACTCTAGCTAACTCCAACTGTGCGTTGGAATTTGTACAATGTGTATTTGTCAAGTAGTCATTTCTTAGGCTACTTATCTTATCAAGTGTAGTCTGCGAAATAAAATTCAATTTTGAACTTGAGTTTGCTTATTATCTGACTGTTGAGTGTATTTTTGTCACTTGTGTATGAATGGAATATAATTTTGTATTTAATATTTTTGAACAGAATGTTTATTTTAACTGGTTATAATAAGATTTAGGCTGAAATATAGTTATTAATTTAAAAAATTAAAAAAAATGTATTGTATAGGGAAATGTGTTCGTCATCAGATCATTGCATTACGTTAGGACACAGATACAAGTTGAGGTTTTTAATGCCTCGTAACAACAGTTGAGCTAGTACAAGTGTGTGTTCGCTCATCCCGAAAACGAACAGGATTTCTTTAGAACCTGTACAAAGATTTTAACAAGCGCGTTGTGCCTGATGGCGCAAGCTTACTTGCTTTCTGTGCCAACTTATTCAACTGCTACTATCGGAGTTTTTTACTTTGCAGGCGAGTAGATAAACTGATATGGAAGCATACAGTGTGTCGTTGCGTAACATCATTAAGAGATATGAGAACTGCAATCACAAGATGTGTCGCCGTTGCATAAAATGATTTGAAGCAACACAAAGTATAAATGTAAGGATTTTATAGCAGTTAATATATTTTGAGAGCATAAAAACATTATTATTAAAAAATCTGTTGTTAAAGTGGAACGGTTTTTTATTTCATTTCAAGCTAAAAAATCCTCACGAACACACTTATCTCCTCAAGATTGTAAAACAAATACATGAGACGTCTTATCGTGCACTTATTAGTCAAACGACTGTCTGTCGTGACTACACGTCAAGGATGACGTTTGAAGCCTACGTAGTCTGAAAACTAAAAAATAGGTTCTTTTAGGTGAAACCCATTGTTAGTACATTACAAACATGTGGGCAGTATCGGTACAAGATACAGTCGTATTCGGTAAGATTACTTTAGTCTACGGTTTTTACGGCAGTAATATTTTTGCCATCTTAAAATGATATTGTATTAAGGTGGTGCTACCAAACATTATTAAAAAATTACCTCTTATAAATATGTAAAGAGTGTTTTCTAATTGTCTTTCACTTAAATAAATATATATTTGCACTTATAGAGACTAATATAATTTTAACTAACCGTGGAGCGAGTTAATCTTAGAAAGGTCTGGCCTTACAAAACTAAATTTTATAAATAAATATAACGATAAAATATACTTACCCAACATATATCATTTGTGTGACAGCCTGTGTGTGTGACATTTCACTATTTGTAATCACAGATTGTTGAAATAGCTTAAACTAGTAAAAAAAAAAAAAAAAAAAAAATGAACTCCAAGAAACAAATGTTAAGAACAAACGTCGTGAAACAAGACTATGGATGTGGTATAAGCATTGACAATATATTTAAAACACATGAGGGTCCCAATATTTTCTGACCAAGTAGGAACGTCCATAAGCCTAATTACTAGAATGTGAGGGCTGAAACATTACTGACCTTGACCAAATCCAACTTCCCCAAACACGACTACTAGGCCTACAAACATCCAGTCTAGTGACCACACCTTGCTTATTAAAATATAACATTTTATGCTCTTATGATCCTTATGCTCACCCACGCTATCAAGCATAAAAAACCTTTTCTCAGCGATCGAATCAGACTGGATTTGATGGTTAGCTTGATCTAATATAGAAACTTTTTTATCAACACATTTTACTGTACTTTAATTAATTACTATTGTTACTAACGTTCTCATACCACCAAATGCCGCATGTGTACGTTAGGTGGGTGGGTCTGTCGATGTTGGCACACCATAGACTCCTCGCAAGTTTGTATCAAGTGATATGCATAAAGCAGGTCAGAGGACACTTCAGAGGTATGTACGAAGACTTTTGAAGAAAATGACAGTAAAATTCTATCAAACACCACCGTTTGATAACTATAAAATTAAAATCCATATATATTCTTTTAATGAGAGGAAAATATCCTTTTTAGCCTTACTCTGCCTTTTCCTCATAGAGTATTTATCTATACTGGGGCTTAAAATGCCATTGATAGTCTATGTATTTACATAATGCCGTAACAAAAAATGTAAAATCTCCACAGTCAATACAAATTACTAATTTATTTATTTATTGCTGTTGCCTTGTTACAAACAAAACCAGGAAGTGACTATTATTTAATAAATAAGCTCATTTAACTATCCACAGAGATCAAACTAGTAATTCTGTTTTGTAATAAAGTATCGAAATTATAATTTGTATTCATTTAACATTACGGACGCGAACTCTTTAGGCCTTAGGGGGTTGTACGTGTGATTCACCAGCAACGCTGTAGAGATAACAAATGTGTGTCGGTTTATCTGTCATTTCCTGAAGTAGGAATAGTAGGCCTACTGCACACAGTTTCTCATATATTTGCAAAGACAACAATGCTGGATTGTGGTAAATCCAAGAATTACAATTGGCCTACTACAAAAGTAAGAATTATAATGAAGTATGCTAATTATAATTAACAATGTACAACTCATTTTAATATGAACAATAAGAGTTTATCAACAAAGTTAATCATTAAAATGGTTTCAACAAATTTTATAGATAAATAAAATTTATTTTTGTTAATTAATGGGTCCATTTACAAATTAAAATAATTTCGCTCATTAGCTTTTCGAGATCTCACTATGTCGTTTCTTAGTAATAAACATTTAATTAAAAGTAAATAGAAACGAACATTTCGGCAAGTTTTAGTTTTAAATCAGTTACAATACCTTTAATAAGACTCAGTTAATTTTAAGGACACTCTTATTAAACATGCAGAAACCACGGAATGCTTTGAACCTTTTGTTTATAAACCTTTTCAGTTCATTCTCAAAGTAAATACCCTATGTTTAATGCGTATTCCTAGCTGCATTGTTAAATATCAAAGCTTTATCAGTATAGGGAAACTGCAGTGGTGCAAAATTTCTACGTACAATGCAATTCTGTATTGTAAATTATCTAAAACATTTCTTACTTTCACAATAAACAAATATTGGCCCAGAAAAGGCAATAAAATTAAATACATTACTTAATCTACAATTTGGTGTCTAGAGTCAAAGTGATGTTATTGTCTAAGGTGTGATAAGCGTTACCGACCTTCTTACTGTCAGGTTTGGAGGGGCGTCCAGCCATGGCAAGCACTCTGTCACACGCGCGCCCGTCACAATACAGACCTAAGTGACGAGTGTAGTCACTAGTCAGCTGCTCTCGCGATATTGGCTTCACTGTGAACCCCCTTCCCAGTCACTAGAAATTCTCAGAACTCACACTCATCTTGTAAACTAACTCCAAAATAATCGCAGATAATATTTGACTAGTAGATTTCCTCAGTCTGTAAAACATTAAGCGCTGGTATTTTCGCATTTACAAATGTTGTTTCGAATATGAACAAACAAATTACTGTGTGCATAGTTTGCATGTATCTTCAGCCACCGTGTCCACTTGTATGTCAAAAAAAATGTCCATAATTTAATAACCGATCTCCCAAAACACGAGCACAATCTTGGTCGTAACATTAAACTTACCTCCTCACAAAACTGCTTTTTAAAGAAATATTTACAGTTTGCTAACGGCCCTAGACTTTTCGACGCTATACCAAACTCAATAAATTGTGAGCAGGTTTTCTGAAAAATCTAAAACTTACCTTTTGTCTCATGCCTTCTACAATACAGTGTAGATTAATATTTGAAGTGCCTGTAAATGCTGTAAAAAATAGTCATTTTTTATTTGGTTCATGCTAATAAAATATTCCACACTGAAATCAGGCCACCCATACACCCATACAGCCGCCCACCCATACACCTGCAGTGGTAATAACCCAGCCGCCCACCCATACACGTATAGAGGTAATAACCCACCCGCCCACCCATACACGCATAGAGGTAATGATCCAACCGCCCACCCATACACCTGCAGTGGTAATAACCCAGCCGCCCACCCATACACGTATAGAGGTAATGACCCAACCGCCCACCCATACACCTGCAGTAGTAATAACCCACCCGCCCACCCATACACCTGTAGTGGGACACATTTTGAATATGTCTGTGTAATATTGGTTATTCAATGTTCTAATTTCTTGATTATTCATTATGCAAGAATTTCGTTGTGATACAAAGGAATATGAGCTGCAAATGAGGGTAGATGAAACTATGGCCAAATTTTCCACGTTGTCTGGCCTCCAAAGTGACAGTGCAAGAACAAACGAATTGGCAGCTGATCCCATTTTTTTAAAACCAACCAATCAAAAGTCTAATTATTAATTATTCTTTGTAAGTATCTAAACAAAATCAATTGTGAAAATCCATTATTTTAATAATCGCTGGATATATAAAATAATTGTTTTAAATTAGCACTTAGACTGCTTGTCCCGCTACAGACGCATCACGTTCTTAGTTCTATTGAATAAAAAGGGGTCATTTATGCTTGAACGTGCGGCAATATGTGTCGCCAGAAGAACGTGTGTTTTCAAGATACCCGCAACAGTCTTTTTAAGAGTGTGCAGAGGCTGTCGGCCATGTTGGTTTTAATTCCAAAGAACAATGTTATTTGTGAATCCATATTTTTTCGCTATTTATTGACCAAAAGTAGTGTATGAGATGTAAATTTAAACGTTATCGTATTGCGCATTGGGTTTGCTTTTGATATTTTGAATACATACGCCTAGTTTTAAAAAGTTGGTGAAAATAAAAACTTCAAACTAAATATATATTTTTTCAATAAAACTAATTAGGAATTTGCAAAACAATTCCAAGGCGTAATTTCATTCTTTATAAAATGCGATTTGTTTGGATAAAATCCGTTTGAAAATAACTGTTTAGTTTGGATACACGTGATCCAATGTCTGGTTCAAAAATAACATTTTTCTTATGGGATTTAAACAAACATGGCCGACACCTTCCAACAGCCTCTTAAGAGACTATATTGGTCATATTGGTTGCCAACATGAAAACAGGCATAAGAAGATTTCAAAATGATAAATATACAGCTTTTGCTCATTGTTTTTCTGCTGATTTCAGTCATGAAAAGTATATGAGTGCAGGGGTGGCAATTACATCTTCAAAGAGACATCGGCAAGCCACATCTCAGTGACCACATAAACACAAACCTTACACTTGAAAATGATAAATTAGGGGTATCCATTTATGGATTGGGAACTAAATGCAATTTTTTTCCCAAACCATCTGACTTCAGTTATATATCAAAGCATTCAGACAATTAATCGATTATTTTAAAATAATGAATTTTAACAGTTTTGCTCTCCATTGGGATGCATCAGAGATAGAATATCACCGGAGCTATTTGTGGAGCTGAGCTTCAGTTGTAAACTGGAGTTGAAGTGAATGTTCTCACTCATAGGATATCAACAGGGAAGATAATTTTAAGAAACAGTTTATAGTATACTGACTAGTAGATTGGCTACAAAAATCTATCTCAGCTAACACGATAGTAAATATAACAATCAAAGTAAAGAAGTATCTCCACTAAATCAACATCATGCTCTACAATAGTCCACAATGTCATAAGTCTTGCAGCCCATTGACTCACCAGAAATTTTGTATATTTGCACACAGTTGCAACAGAACAGTAATGAACCAGTACAACAAGGGAAAGATGGGTCCAGCTTAAAGTTACACCAGCCAACAGAACTGCAGCCACCAACTAAACACACAGAAGTTTTCAACACCCCATCTGAAGAACACTTAGACAATCATGGGATGAGTTTGACATTAGAATACCAAGTTTTAAGTGTGGGTAGAAAAGAAAGTAGTTTAGAGTGTGGCATATCTCTGGAATGTAAAGATGTTAATAACTCTTTTTTAATAGATGCCAATCCAATGGTTCTTTTAAAATAAATGTTGGTGGGTCCAGGCACATCTCTGACAACATAAAAAATAAAAATTAAGATATTTCACCAGAATGTCAAACATTTGTAATCAAGAGTAAATATTTTAAAAATTCACATAGAAGAAATCCAACCTGATGTAATAGTATTATTAGAACATAAAATGAATGATAAAGCGCTTGAAGTTTTTAACTTGGTAGATTTTATAAAAAGCTCCAATTTTGCGAGGACTTCAACTTCTGATGGAGGTGTTTTGAATTTTAAAAAAGTGTTAAAATGTTCCTGTCGTCTGCTGGACTTTTAAAAAATTAAAATCAATATTGTTAAAAACTGAGAGTTTAATTTTAAAATATGACATCGACATTCCATGCTACGCAAAATTACCTTCAACTCAAAAAATGTTCATTGAAATCCGTTCAGGTGTTGTCTCAGAAAATCAGTGAACGAAAACACTAAATTATTTTAAATACATAGATTAACAAGCTAGTCCAACGAAATATACCATCTGTCAACTCTAAATTAATAAATTACAATAACTTTAATTTAAAGCCATGTACATTTAAATTTAAACAAGTTTCTGAAATTTAATTGTGTGAAATAATTAAATAATTTAAAACAAATTATCTTCTGGGAATGATGAACTATCAACAACAATGGTTAAACATACATATTCCAGTTATTTAAAGCCATTAACTCACCTTATAAATTCTTCCTTAATCTCTGGAATTTTTCCTGAGCAATTAAAACTTGCTAAGGTAATTCCGATTTTTAAAAAGGGAGATCCTAAGGATATATCCTGTTTTAGACAAGTATATCTTCTTCCAGTACTTTCTAAAATCTATGAAAAGATGGTTTACATACAGCTCCTTAATTATTTAGAAAATAAAAATCTGTTGGACAACCAACAACATGGATTTCGGCACAGGTCTGTGATTTCGGCCGGATAAATCAACCATTACAGCAGACATAAAATTTGTTCAAACAATTATTTATTCTGTAAACAAAGGAGAAAAAGTTGTTGGAGTTTTGTTGGACATGTCACGTGCGTTTGATAGTATTATGGTCCAAATACAAGCTCTCAACAACCTAGGTATAAAAAATAAGGAACTTTCATGGTTAGGTCATATTTAACAAACAGGAAACAATATGTTGAAATTGAATACATATATTCACCAACAGCTTCAAGTAGGTACCAATATGTCCAAAAGTTTTGTTCATAAATAAAAGTAATTAAGTAAAGTGTACCGCAGGGTTCTGTGTTGGGACCTTTACAATTTTTATACTACATGAATGGGCTGCCGAAGGTAGTTTCCCAGAATTAATTGTAGTATATGCCTCTATACCAATGATACTAATAATACTGTTGCGAGAAAGTCATTGGAAGACCTGGAAATGTCATCTGCAAGATGCCTTACCTCAATTAAACAGTTCTTGGATTGTAAAAGTCTTCTTCTAAATTCTATGAAATCTAACTTAATTTCATTCACTACGAAACAAGCAAGAATCAAACTCAACCCATCTATTAGTATGAACAACAATAAAATTAATCAGGTTGAAAGCACCAAATTTTTAGGTCTCATAGAAGATGAAAATCTGTCTCGGGACAAACATATAAATTATGTAGTTAGTAAAATGTCAACGGGAATATATGCATTGGAACAAATGTCAAAAGTTTGTAGCTTAGAAACATTGTGAACGATATATTTTGCGTTAGTTCACTCACACTTGTCTTATGGAGTGAATATATATGGCGCAACAGCAAAACAAAATATTGTAAAATGCTGCTGTAACAAAAAAGAGCTCTGAGAGTGATTTTTAGTTTAGGAAGGAAGGATTCTGTCAAAAGTCTGTCTATTTTCAGACTATGGTATTCTGACAGTTTACAGCTTATACATTTATGAAACAGCTATTTATGCCAAAGAAAAAGCTGATAAAATACCTAAACTTGACAAAAAATATCATTATAACCTCAGATCTCATAGAGAAGTCCCTCGTCACAATCTTAATTTTTTTAAGAAGAAGACTAGTTCCATGGGCTATAAATTTCTGACAAAATTGCCAAACATTTTTAGTAATGAGAAAAATATAGTATCGATGAAAAAAATGTTAAAAGTGTATTTGATAAACATGGCTTTATACTCATTTGATGAGTTCTTAGAAGGTAATTAGGGGAAAAAACATTATTGGTAATGGACTAATTGTATTTTAGTCTGCCTGTAATAAAATAAGAATTCAAATAAACTTAATTAACAACTGTATTTGGTTTTAAGACAAAACAAATTATTTTTTGTTATTGACACTATTCAAAGTACAAATGTATTTTTATGAATGAAAACGATTTTACTTTGGTTTTAATCCCATAAGAACAATGTTATTTGCGAATCCATATTTAATCGTTGTTTATTGACTAAAGGTTTTGTATGAGGTGACATTTTAAACGTTATCATATTGTCCATTGGTTTGCTTTTGATATTTTGGATACATACGCTTAGTTCGGAAAAACAGGTGAAAATAAAAACTTCAAACTAAATATTTGTTATATTTTTTTATAACTAATTAGGAATTCATAAAGCTATTCCAACATGCAATTTCTTGATCAAATGCAATTTGTTTGGAAAAAAATCTGTTTAAAAATAACTGTTTAGTTTGGAAATGCATGATCGTACTATGTCCGGTTAGAAAATAACATTGTTCTTATGTAATTAAAACCAACATGGCCGACAGCCTCTGCAGATTTCTTAGAACGCGAGTTCCAAAAGTGTTGTGCTTTCAAACTAATTACATTGAATCAAATGGGTGAATTTGTGCAGTGCGTTGGAAGTCCCACGACAGAGCTGTAGCAGGTCTCTAATCTTATTGGAATCGAGGAATGGTAGGTTACATTTGCTCAACACTAATGTGGTGGGGTGATATTTTCTTCATTTATACAATTCAACATTATTTTTTTTGTCCCTTGTGTTCAGTTTGACAGCAAAATTACCAAAATGTCAAAACCGAATAGTTTCGCAACTAGTTTGGATGCCCCTTCAGAGAGTTCCTTTGGCATTGAACTTTTAACAAATTGTGTAAGGTGTCGAAGAGTTGCATAGTGTAAAGGGATGCGCCAACATCCTTGTTGCAAAACACGCTGCAGTTTCATTTCACGAAAAATGCCAAAAATTTAAATTTTTAGATTTAAATAATATATTGCAATATTGATTGTATTGTGACACTTGAAGATATGTCAAGAACGGTTTTAGTGGGCCATAAGTTGGTTTTTGTAAAAATTTAGTATTTTATGATTTGTGTTAAAGGTAAATATGTGAGTTTTTAAATGTCCTTCTTGACTTTTCTGAATTAAAACACTCATACTATCAACTTATGGCCTACTATATTAAACCTTTAATAATAATTCAGTGTTCATTATAATAATAAACACAAACCTTACAGAAGAAGTAGAACAGCGTGTTTTAGTCTGCTTACAGTAAAATTGCATGTCTACTATAGGGTTGTCGATTTCCTGGTGATGGCATGTACATACGATGTTAGATGTACATACTGTATATTATTAAAATCCCAATAGTCAAGATGTGAGCAAATGCATTAAAAATAATTGTAAATGAACGAATATAGTCTTTTTTACAAAATAAGACCATATCTTCTTTAAGAGCTAACTGATAACACACATATTTAATAAATAAACAGTTGAGTTACCAACTACCTTTTCATATTACCCCCACATTGAAACTGCACCAGGTACCTCTATGATATGAAAGTGAATTCCTCTTAATTTACGATTTAAAAGAATGTTATGGTGTACATGGTCAAATATTTTACTTATGTTGTACTCAAATAAACTCTATCCAATATATTCTAGGTAGCAAACAAAACTATTTAATAAAAGAAACTGGTGAGACTGAATACTATACATTGATTTTACTATCAAATCTCTGTATACCTAGTAAAATCACTGATAGGGTGTACCAGTGTCTAAATTTTTTATGCTATAGCTGATTTGTCTCTGTCTAAGGATATTTGTATTGAATCATCCATATTTTTCCTTTGATGTTTATCAATAAATGAACTATTTTCAAAAAATAAATTATAATTTGTTTCAATAAAATAAAATAAATAAATTCACAGTAACAAGGGATAAAGAATGTTGTATATTATGTGGTTGTATTTAAAAAAAATAAGTACTGCAAGTTGATGTATAGAAATGATATGTGTGAATGAAGTGAAGGACTTAATGTTAGAATGTGTTTAGGTAATCAATTTTATGGCCCTTGTATATCTAGAAGAACAACTGTGTATTGTGTTCACTAAAACATTATTAATTAACAGATAGCAAATGTTGTCACATATCATAATTTAAGATTTATTACATCAAAAGTATTTTAAATTACAAATAATATATTTAGTAAGAGTTTTTCTTCACAGTAATTACTGAGGAAAATATCTCTATATTAGTAGCTCTTAAATAAACCAATATGTGATGCTTTTAAAAATGTATAATAATCTTATAATCTTTCTGCCAAGGACTTGCTCTCAGGGCTAGCTGCCAGGCACATGAAAAGCTTTTCTCTAATTTATATACTTTTAAAACATTTTCTTAAGTCTAAAAGCTACAATAACAGCAATACATTATAATAAAACTGTTAGCTTTAACTATATAAATCATAACTCTCTAGCCACTGCCACAATCAGTTGCATAGTTGGGCGCAGCAGAGCATTGATCGCCAGTTGTGAAGCCTTCCTCGCCATGTATGTGTATATCATATGGCTTTCAAAGTGGCTTCGAACCTACCAAACTAAAAATAAGAGGAGTAAAAAATTAAAAATCAGACCAATAAGTCCTTGTGTCTGAGTGTTTAAAATTTGATCTCTCATCACAGAGCTAAATCCAGGTTTCTTAACTATTCAACACCTGCTTCTCCATTCTCTGGTTGAATGAAAACCAGCTAATCCCTCCTAAAAAGAACACAATGGGTTCCTCATTGACTATGTCATGCATAGTTTGAATTTCGACTCCGCAATCAAGACACCATTTACTATACCCCACTTACATTTCTAGTCGTTGTATCTTCCCATACCTGTGAGAAAACGTCTCAGCTTAGTCCATTCCTTATCAGGAAGGTTCATTCCACTAATCATAGTGGTCATAATGTCTGATACCAGAAACTATGTCTGGCCCTCAAACATATCCCAAGTCCAATCCCAGTTTGATTTTTAGCGAAAATTTGTTTCAGATTAACTGGGAAGCTAGTCGAAGAGGTAGTTTTCTAGAATTAATTTGCCTGGCATTTTGTGGGATATCTTGCAAAATGGAGAGATTCAGAGTAGATAGGATCTTTTTGAACCCTCTGAGAAGTGTCTCTTGCCTCTTATAACTGGAGAATCTATATTGCACAAGTACTGAGAGCCATGGTAGAGGGGTTGCATTGAGGGAGCTGCTATTAGCCCTAATCACCCTAGTTAGTTGTATATCAACCTCTCGTACATGTGTACTGTTAAGCCTCACGGGAGCACAACATTCAGCAGTGGAGTAAATTTGGACATAGCTGTAGTACGGATGAAACATTCATATCAAGGAAAATATTTGTGATACTCGCTTTAGTGTTGATAAAAGATAATATTAAAACAGTTTTCATTTTGATAGCCTACTCTTGTATGAGTTAACACAAATTAACATGATTATTCGGTTTATGGTAGTACATAGTTGAGTTTTTCTATGGACAGCAAGTCCAGTGCTGTTTTATTTTATATTATTGGTCTGGTAACAATAATCCAGGATGCTAAGAAATTCGGAATGCTGAAGGCGTGTATTTTTAGTTGTAACAAAACATAGTTAATATTAAATTTAAAATTGTTACAGAATCATGCTCCTTAATTTAATTTTATTTAAAAATTAAGTCACCTAAACTTAGGGTTTCCATACGTCCATATTTGTATTTTACATTCAATGTCCGTGTATAAAGAAAAATCGGGTAAATGTCTGTAATTTTCATTCTATCAAGATTAAAAGTAACTATTTCAAATATTTAATATTGTAAAAAATACAAACATGTATACTTCGAGCAATCGACACTTCTGAGAGGTTGTATAATGTATCACATACTAAATCAAGAATTTATTGCCGTAAAACATTTACAAAAAAAAAATGTATTGACATCGTCAGAGTTATAACTAAACTTATATTATTATAATTAATGGCGCTTATAACATAATCTCTGCTATAATAGATAATTATTGTTGACAATGAATTCATAAGTGTCATAAAAACTAATCAAGCCAAGACACAATACATTTGATACAATTCAATTATTACAACTAAAAATTTACAAATATTTAACCCAGTCAATTTCAAAAAATTCTTGAACATTGTACAAGCATTCCATTACTAACACAGTTTTCAATTTGCTTTTAAAGGATGGAAGAGGCAATGACTTGATTTTAATTGGTAAAGCATTGTATAGTTTGACAGATGTGTATAGAAGATTTCTCTGAGAGCTAGTATACCTAAGCTGCTGAACTCTAATATTATTTCTATTCCTGGTTTCATATTGATGAAAGTTACTATTTAATTTAAAAGATTCTAAATTACTATGTACATAATTAAGACTGAACAGGACATACAGTGAATATACTATGGTCTATTGTTATAAAATCACACACCTCCCTCCCCTTAAAAAAGAAGATTTTCAACTATTGAAATTGGCCGAAAATAAGTGTGAAAATTTTTAAAGTATTTGAGTTTGTTCTTTCTCTACTCAGTCCTTCGGCACCAGTTGACCAGTTGAACAAGTTTTATTCTAGTGAAATATGTATGGACACTCGATCGTATTAGACTGTCTGTGGAGAAGAGCAAAGCTGTTCTGAGCATCAAAGTTAACAATGACATGTCATGTATTACTTTAAAACTTATCTTCAGAAAAATTTGACTGGTTTCAGCCTTAAATTATTTTTGAAGTTATACTTCTTTGCGCCCGTTAGACACTTTGGGATGGGATGTTGGTCGAGAAACCGCGTCACGCTGAAAAGTAAGAACAAATTTTTAAGAACTATCGATTAATCGATTGTTAATAGAAGAAATTACTGATAATGATAATATAGGTGTATAATATAATAATGAAGTCACGTATAATATATTGAAGATAAATATATTGAATAATATTGAAAAATGTCTTATATTTCATTTATATATCCTGTCTGTTTGTGTGCGTGAGTGGGTGTATGAGAATGGCCAAAGAAGTATAACTTCCACCGTGTGGTCCGACGCACACCCAATTTTTTTATTCTTAAATTATTAAATTATACTAGTACAGCTAACACAAAAAATGCCTGAAAAATTTAGACAATTTATTGAATTCTGCAGAGTTAACTTAAACTTAATGAATGACTTTTTAAAAGAAATAAATAAATGTCTCTTAATATTGTACTACTCTGTAATCTTAAATTAATATATAGTTGTAATATTAATATTATGAGGATATATCACAAAGTCGTTAATTATTTTCCCCAACTAACAACCTGAATCGCATATAATAAAACTCATATAAGACAGTTTTGAAAATAACTCCCCCCTAACTCCCACCAGATCCCCAAGAATATCCAGTGTCATATTTTACTGTGAAAATGTATGGCAACCCTACCTAAACTTAACCATCACACCTTACCTAACCAAGCGTCTCCTTAACATTACAAAACGTTATTTTTAAGCTCGTATTAAACTATTAAAGATTACTATTATGGTTCTATTTGAGAATGTGTACTCTACTCTCAACTTTTATTGCGATGGAGCTGATAAGTCATGTTGAGTTTACGTCTATCTTATAAATTAGGCCTCTTAATCAAAGCGGAAAAGAAAACCTAATACTGTAGTCCTAACTTAGCCTAATAAAGTAAATTTTCATTTCATCAATTCAATAACTCAGTTAAAATAATGCATCTTCTAATTCAAACGTTTCCTTTTCAAAATGTTCAGTTAAAAACTCCTGTAGACTTTGATAGATACTGCGTGGAAAATATACATGCCACTAAATCCTTTTAAATAATATGTGAAGCAATTTTTTGCTAACTTAACTCCTCCCTTTTTTCTTGGTCAATTTTAACGTTTTAGGTGTCAAAAAATTGCCTCTACTCGTAGTTGTGCAATGAGGTCTTAATTGGTAAATATTTTCATCTTGAAGGGCACGAGAAGCTCTCAAACTTTCTTATATTATTCTTTGAAGTCCATAAATAAATATTTTATTTATGGAAACATTTCACAAAATGTATTACAAGCGTCAATACAATTATAACTAATTAAAAATAAGGAATTATCTACTCAAAAGCCAATTCAAAAAACTCTTCTGTATTATACAGACAATTTTTAGTAAGTAAATTCTTAATTTTATACTTAAACTTATCAATAGGCAGCATTTTATAATCAATAGGAAGAAAATTAAATAATTTCAATGATACATACATAAATGTTTTTTGTGTTTTGGTATAATTACATCTAAAAATACTTAAGTTATTCTTAAATCTAGTACAATAGTCATGAGTATCACCAAGTTTTTCTAGGGTTACATAATTTTCTTTGGCGTACATTAGACATTGATATACAAATAAGGAGGGAAGACTCATTATACACAATTCATAATAAAACTAGACTTACAACTACTGCGGAAAGAAAGGTTACAAATTAATCTAATAGCTCTCTTTTGTAATTTAAACAGCTTATCTGCAGATGACTGATGACCCCACAATAAGGTACCATAAGATAAAAGACTGAATTTGAGCAAAATATACCACTCTAAGGACATTTAAGCTCAAACAAGACCTTAACCTTCTAATTAGGTAAATCCCTTTGCTAATTTTGGAACCAGTATTTTTTATGTGACTATCCCAAGTTAGTCTAGAGTCAATAGTAAACCCTAAAAAATCTACACAATCCTCTTTACTCGACAACATATCATTGGAATAAGACAGATTCAACTCTTGAGTTTTGTTGGTATTTAAACAAAGCAAATTAGCAGAACACCAGTCCTCCACAATATTTCTGCTCATAAAGTTTAAGTCTAGTTGAGATTTAGCGTTAAAACAAATTTTAAGGTCATCAGCAAAAAGGTAGCACTCAATATAGGGACTGCAGATGTTAAATGGAAGATCATTGATGTAAATGATAAAGAGAATAGGGCCTAGGATTGAGCCTTGTGGAACTCCATGCTTTACCTGCAGAAAACTTGAATCAATGTGGCCATGACAAACTTTTTGAAATCTACAATTAAGATAAGAAAGAATAAGAAGTATAGCTTCATTATCGAAACCATAAAATTTAAGCTTTTCTATGAGTAACGTGTGTGAAACCGTATCACAAGCTTTAGACAAATCATGTAGCTTAACATTAAGGGAAACTTTATTTTCCAGTTTTTCCAGACAATTATTAATAAAGGAAATGGCAGCCTTAACAGTACCTAATCCTGATCTATAGCCAAACTGTGAGCAGTTAAATAAGTTATTTTGTTGAAAATAGCATACAATTTGACTATTTATAACGGCTTCAAATACCTTAGAAATTGCAGGTACTATAGATATAGGCCTATAACCCTTGATTAACTTTCAAAACTTGAACGGTCGCCCTTTTTATACACAGGTATTACATCCGCATACTTAAATTCAGCTGGGAAAACAGAGTGTAAGATACAATTATTAATAATATGTGTGAAAGCTGCAGAAATATAACAAGAACCATATTTTAACATCACAGGGCTTAGACCATAAATATCTTCACATCTGCTATTTTTCAAATTACAAATGACCTTCTCAACATATTCTATTTCAACTAAATTAAATTTGAACCTACAACTAGGTTTAGATAGCTTATTAACATAGTATAAAGAAGTAAACTGAACTGAACTCCATGTTCTTCTTATGGCCCAAAAACGTATTTTCAGGCCATAAGAAGAACATGGAGGGAGATTTAAATTAGTCAAAAAGTAACAGCTATTGAAATATAAACTATGATGTTCATGACATTTTCACAGATTTTGGAATTTAAATAATGATTTTATATATATTTGTAATGACGGGGTTGGCACGCGAAGCGTGTAGGGGATTCCACTAGTGTTATATATTGAATTATTGAAGGCATATTTCCTTATTCTGCATATAACCTACAAGTGTGTTTTGAAATATTCAGTAACACCCTTTCTCAAATTGTTTGGTAAATCTGAGAGTTAGTGCCTTTAAATATTAATTTTAATATATGTGGCTATATTTATAAAATTGTTTAGAATCAGTTAGTTGGTAAACATTTTTATTCTCTAGCGGTGCTACAACGTAGGCACAAGCAGTGGTATATAGCAATCGACAGCTGACTATTTCTGCTAACAAAGCAAAATATAAAATATCGATGTTGATTCTGTTTATTGGTTACTATAGGTTATTGAAGTAGAGGACGCTTGAATTCACTTGATTTTAAACAGGTACAATAATAATGTGGTATGAAATAATTCCCGTTGTCGCTATTATGACTGGGGCTTTGGCTGCACCTCCAGTATTTACATATTTTGTCCACAAATTCTTTCAAAATGGAAATGTAAGTGTATAGAAATAAGTTCTTGTATACGCTAGTCTTACTAAATACGGTGCCAGAATTAGCTAGACCTTATGGCATTTCATATAAAAATAGCTTTTAGTAAACTTAATCATCATCATTTATGTTATAACTGTACAGACGAAACATTTCGGGTTTTCGCGTTTGCTTTTGCTCTCCATATTTTTTTCGGTTTTTATTGTGAAAGTTTGTGCTTTAAATAGGTAAATATGTCGACTTTTGTTGCTATTTTACCTTGTGTTTATAGTTTAGTTGTGTGTTTTATGTTCTATCGGTTTTATGCCTGTAATTTTAGTCTAGCCTTGGGGACCTCATTGCATTACTTGGCACGAGTGACTACTTGTTTTAGTTATTTGTTTAGTTAGTTATTTCTTTGTTCTTTTTTGTTGTCGCACTTAGTATTTTTGTTTTGTGTATGTGTGTAAAATTTTTACAAAATGGACGTTTCCGCTAAACATAATTAAAGTGTTCCCCATTACAAGAAGAGTAAAGCTACCCGTGATGATATTTTTTCTACTACGAAGCATCAGAAGAGTAATAGCTATCATCCTCTGCCTAATCGCCTTTTCCTAAGACAGTCGTCAGAAAAATCTATTTGCTTTTCCCAACTAGCAGGTGGGAACTGGGCTAGTTATGGAATTACAATGCATCAAATGGTTGGTGGTGATGTTGATGTCACTTCAACGGGAAACAGGTATACTGTTAGAACTAATTCGTCCATCAATTTTAGGAGGCTCCAGACTTACCTCCTCGAGCAAAACATCGTGTTCCATACATTCACTTTGCTCCAAGGCCAGACCCCTTACAGTTGTACTTGAAGGTTTACCCACCTAGGTTGCCGAAAAATCTAAGTTTTTTATGAGCTGATAGCTCAACACTACAACGTACTTGATATCTCCATTCTGAAGACTAGGCGTGATCCTTCTCGGTACTGGGTTGTTACTCTTGGACCAGACTGTGAGAGGACCGATGACTCAACTGTACCGTGTAAGTTTATATATGACCTGGAAACTCTGTTCTACTTCAGAATTAGTGTATGGCCTAACAATAAGCCTCCTGGCCCTTCTAAATGTCACAACTCTCAGCGGTTTGGCCAAGAGTTTTTCTATTTTTTAAATTTATCTATTTTTATTACTTCACTCGCAAGTTCACATGGATGTACAGGCCTGTGCGTGAACTTTATTCAACGAATGAAGTACCGACCGTTGGCTCAGTGGAACCTAGGACCTTGCCCTCTGCAGTCCGAACCAAAACCTTAGCCACTGCCAGTGAAGAATCGGATTGAAAGCTTTTCTGCTCCTCAGCTATAGTCTATGCCAAAAACTGGACATACTCCTCCTATTGATATTCCCCGCCGGCTGTCCCAACAACCTACCGTTAATCCGGTATCACAACTGGACTCTGGCTATCTACCCATTGCTAATGGCCGTCTCCGGCTAGTATTAGAACAGTTATCAACTGTTACAGTCCTCCTTTCGGCTCTTGCTGACATCCTCAAGCATCGCGATGGTCAGGACGATCCATTTTCTTCTTTGGAATACAGACGCCTTGTTGTCAAAAGAGCTGAACTTATTTAATTCCTGGGTGAATACGATGTGGATTTGGCCATACTATTTCCCCTGATATGTGGAAACAGATATCAGGCGTGGAAACAGATACGGATCTCTTGACTTTACCCAGCCATGTGGTCTATAAGACTGATCGATCAGGTCAAAATTCAGCAGCACCTTCTGGAGGCACAGCCGTCCTATGTCATCGGCTGGTTTCTCATATCCACTTACCACGGCTTACAACCATTATGGAGGTGACTAGAGTTTCACTGTAGTTGGGAGGAGTAGAAACTGAGGTTACATCCCTCGTTTAGCCGGGCTGGCTGATCTCAGCTGATCTGGACTGATTACTTCGTCTGGGTGTTGCGGCGATGGTGGATGGAGACTAGTAGTAAATTAAATGTATAACGTTAAATTATATTATGAAATTTATTTACATTATCTCAATTACACTACTTGCGTTTCTACATATTTAGTAGTATAAATACCCAATGGTATTATCTACTAATGAAAGGTCATAGGAATAATAGACCTTCTATTATACCTATGACCATAGGTATAATAGAAGGTCTATGGTATTATCACATTATATACTGTGGTAGTAACTTGTCCTATTTCAATCAGGTTTATTTCATTTGTTTTTGTTTAACAGTTGAAGTTATTATACTAAACTAAACTCATAATATAATAATATTAAAAACACATCAAGTATAATATCAAACATACAAAATGAACATGTTTATTTATTTACATAACATCTGTTATTAATTTACTAAAATCAATCCAATCTTATCCTAATGGACCAATCGTTTAGGGGCGGTTTCTACCCCTCATAAGTACTTTATCAACATGAAAATACATTAGCTGTCGTATTTAAGACCTAAGGAAACAATGTACAAAATTTCAGCTCTCTACCTACACGGGGAGATGGAGAATTACTGATGAGTGAGTGAGGGAGCTAGGGCTTTGCCTTTTATATATATAGAAGACAAGGGGACACCCCTGCATGCTTCGCGAGCCAACCCTGACGCTTGCTGTACTTGATACACCTCGGCATGTGACTTTTGATTACAAATAATAGGTAGTAGATTAACTGTACAATGTAAAATCACAATATTAAATTTATTTACAGTATCTTAATCACACTACTTGCTTTGATATCTATTTTATTATAAATACCCAATGGAATTACTTAGCCTGTTTCAAACGTGTTCATTTTATTTGTTTTTCTTTAAAAGCTGAAGATTAAACTCATAGTACCGGTATAAAATTAAAAATGCATCTATCACAGAGCAGCTTTGTTATGTGGGATCAATAGTAAAATGTCAAACATACAAAATAAAAATGTTTATTTATTCACAAAACAGCTGTTATTTACTAAAATCAACCAAATGTTATCCTTATGGAACAATCTTTAAGGGGTAGTTCTACCCCTTAGGAGTACTTTATCAAGATGAAAAAACTTTAGTTGTCCTATTTAAGACCTAAAGACACAGTATACAAAATTTCAGCTTTCTACCTACATGGGAAGTTGGAGAATTAGTGATGAGTGAGTGAGTCAGTCAGTCAGTGAGGGCTTTGCCTTTTATATATATAGATATGCATTTTTTAAATGTTATCTTTCCTTGGCACAGAGAAGCATTTCAATACTGATACACCATGTGCTTCATGCCATTGGGTGTATGAAAAAATCAGAAGATTCTCCAACATCTGAACTGCTGTTTTGTTTTTGGATTTGGTTGTTTCTGATTCTGCTTCTGCTTGTATTTTGTAGGTTACCATAGGTTATTGAAGTAGAGGAGGCTTGAATTTACCTGATTTTAACCAGGTAAAGTAATAATGTGGTATGAAATTATACCCGTTTTCTCTATTATGACTGGTTTGTTGGCTGCGCCTCCAGTATTTACATATTTCGTCCATAAATTCTTTCAAAATGGAAATGTAAGTGTATGGATATAAGATCTTGTCTGTAAGCCGTGTTATTAAATACGATAACAGAATAGCCTAGCTAGACCTTTTGGCATATCATTTCACACAAAAATAGCTTTTAATAAACTTCATCATCATAATTTATGTTAGCTTTTCTTAAAAGATCAACTACACTTGCGCTTTTATTATTTAAAAATATAAATTACAACAAGAAAGAGAAATTGAAATATCACTTACATATCATATGTACAATAGATTTCCTGTTATTATCATATATTGGGAGTAAATATGTAGACAGACTGGATATCTCACTCCTGACTACCAAGATCGTAAAAGTAGTATAACATCAAGTTCGGCTTTGTGAGGCAACGTGCAGACTATGGCCAACTGCTACTATCCTATTGCTAATTTACTGCCAGGCCCCAACTGTAACACATACATGTCAGATTCCCAAGCTGACTGAGTCATTCTGCATTCTAATCAGTAACTAACTCATCAAGGATCAGTTCAAAAGGATCAGTTGCACTCCTGTGCCATGTATAATGAGAGTAATAAAATGATTTTGGAATTGTTCATGACTAGTTAAACCATGAGACAGCCTCTTCTTGGGATGTTGAGCAAAACTTCCAGCATGCATGCGTCCCACGCTACCATGCATCCAACTGGCTGCTCCTCACAAACCTAAGTGTACTTAGTTCTTTTGGTTAGTTTGCAGTTTCATACCAGCAAACAAAATTTGAAAACAGCCTGAGATGGGCTAAGAATTTTCACAATATTGATTTTTATTCTGTAGAAATCATGTGTTATACCAACAATTTGGAAAAACCAATGCAACAACTTTTAGTATTTTTGATATATGTCCATAAGGTAATTTAAATTATATTTTAATCATCCTTTTTTATTTTGATTATTATTTGCGCTGAATATGAATTTGAAAACTATTTTGGTCTCTTAACAGATTTCTCTAAATATAACGGATTACAAACCACTTTCGTGGTGAATCGCAATTAGCGGCTATTACGTGATCATTATTTACACAAATTATTAATCACAAAAACCGAGTTTTCCTATATCACTGCCGGAGTGACAGCCATTATGGAGGCCATGCACCTGAATAATACAAGAATTATTGTTGAGTGAATAGACAATTAAGGATAAGTTACGTTGTCGTTAAAAGTGTATTTTTTGGGGTGAAAAAATTTTCTTGTAAAACAAATTGTAAATTTGTGTTCAGCATGAAAACCATGTAAAATGAAAAGAAATGTTAAAAAATAGTGATTTAGAAAAATTGGGTTTTTCCACAATCGGATAAAAACTAGTTTTTTGATTTTTTGGTAAAAAATAAGTTGCGCTGTTGATATCAACCTCCTCAAGAGATATAAACTCATCTTTCAACACATTTTCAACAAGAAATTGTAATTTTAGAGGTGGCAAGAAAGTGCATAATTACCATTCTCTTAACTATCTCCGCTACAGCCAAGAAATTGAAGTAACTGTTAAAAAATATCCACTACAGATATTCCGACTTCCATTTACCAAAACCCTAATTTTAATTGACAGCACATGCTTTATTCTACACCACCATAAATAAGCAGTTTCAAGATATTTATGGTACTCATTTATTAAATACCTCATTCCTTGACTCCTTAATGTGTTTTTAAATCGTTTTGTTAGTTTATTACTATCAAAAATATTTGTATTAAAATCACCAGCTATAACAATTTTTTAGTTTTTGTTGATCTTGTAAAGGATATTTATTAATTGCTCTAATTTATTTATAAATATGTTGTGATTTTGCTTTTTAGGTGGCGCAGTGCTGTAACCTAGCTACTTGGGGATAAAGTGTTTGGGATATTGTAGGCATTAGGTTCCATGCTCGGTCCTCTTAATACCGACAGCATCCGCTCAATGGTTGTAATCAACATGGACACTACTAGAGAAGTCTGGGGTGTCCATGTTGGATGGTAGTCAAGGTTTGGATGTTGTGTAGGGAAGAGAACTGATTGTCAGACTTGTCAGTTAGCTGAAAATCAGACTAACACTATGTGGTTTGGATTAATAAATTGCCCTTTCTGAGGAACAGTTAAACTTAGTTAGTAACCAAACTCATCCACACTGATATTGTCATTCATATTCGCATTAAAATACGCATAACATTTTGTCAGCGTCTCATATGTAAGAAAACCCATACACCAGTATTTTTTTCATTTTTGATAGAAAATTCTGATGCACAAAATTCAAAAACCTGCTCTTCATAAGATTTATTTATTTGTGGATGAACAATTGTAGCATCAATCACAAGTAGTAGTCATGATCAGCTAGAGTAGCATACATAATCAACTTTGGTAGCACCCCTGATCAGCTTGGGTAGCATCCGTGATTAGCTTACGGTAGCATACGTGATCAACTTGGGTAGCACTGGTTAAGTTAGGTTAGGTTTACGTATCCCTATTAAACTATGCTGTTGAAAAATACAGTGGGGGGCATGGGGCATATAACAGATTTTGTCACTAATAGCCACTTTCTGCAAAACTATGTAACAAATTTCTATTTTTTCCTATACTGTTGTAAGATTCAAGTATACCTTCTACCTTTTAAGCTTATATTTTAGCGGTAGGAACTGGTTTCTGGTGAACTCTTTGTCCACTGTCTCGTATTATGTGCCAAGCGAGTGATATCTTTCATCAGTGTTCAACACTGTAGCCATCCCTTTTCGAAGTGCTATTAGGCATTAGGCCATGATCAAAATCGGGAATGATTTCTAATACACTGAGACTGTCAGCTTTGTTTCTAAACGTTATGGTCTTCAACTGGTGTGCAAGTTTCTTCCTATACTGTTGTAAGATTCAAATATACCTTCTACCGTTTAAGCTTATATTTAAGCGGTAGGAACTGGTTTCTAGTGAACTCTTTGTCCACTGTTTCGTATTATGTGCCAAGCGAGTGATATCCTTCATCAGTATTCAACAATGTAACCATCCCTTTTCGCGGTGCTATTAGGCCATGATCGAGACCGGGAATGATTACTAATACACTGAGCTGTCAGCTTTCTTTCTAAACGTTATGGTCTTCAACTGGTGTGCAAGTTTCATTTCTTTGTTTATAATGCCTTATGTAATATCCATTCTTCCTTTTGGATCTTGACTGTCATTTGCCATATTTATTTGATTGCTTGTGGTAGTTTCAATACTTATTTTGATAAATAATAATATTTATTATATTATAATGATGATTCAAATTGTTCTAACAAGGCAAGTAACAATTTTTGGAAATAAGATTCATTAATTAAAGGAGACAAGCCACTGGCTAGTTGTAAGAGGGGAGTAATAAAAACCGTACTGTAGTCTACATTGATGCTGATGGGGTATTTTAAATATGTATGGGTATAAATAAGTACCGTGATTGCAAGTAACTGCTTGGTTCCTATAAATCAACATCAATGGGTTGAAACAAGGTTTTGTATTTTAAATGTACTTTTTGTGTTTAGTATTAGTTATGTAATGGTTACTAAATAGTTATTAAAAACCCCATATAATGTACCTTAAGTTGACTTTTGTGTTTTTCAATACAGTCAAATTGACTTTTGTGTACCATTAATGACCGTACACTTTAAATTAGAAAAAACATGTTTCGTTCATACTTTTTCCCTAGATGAATAAAAGATTGTATAAATCTTTATTTAACTTTGTAATTAAATTGTGTAAAAATACACAAGTTTTGCAAAAAAATCAACATATGGCGAACCCTGTTATTTTTATTCTTAACTTATCAAATAACACTTAACCCCCGCTTTTGTTTTTTTCGTAATGTAACCCAGGGTTGTCACTCTTCCTGATTCCGTCGGGACAGTCCCGATTTCAGACCATTTTGTCCCGCGTCCCGACTGGGTCCTGGTCGGGTCACATATTGAGCTTTCCAAAGTAAGTTTATATTTTATCAGCCCATTTTAAGAAAAACGTGATTTAACTTCTCATACGCACGATTTTATACAAGGAATAAATACAACTAATTTGTTTATTTTAATTTTACTTACGAAAAGAGCGCCCCTTGTTAAATTTATATTGTAAGTTTTCAGTATTTGTGTGTTGTCGTCATCCTCTCCGAGGGAGGGAGGCTTGTACACCATGAAGTGTCCTGCTCATTAACCGATGGTTCCGTCCCGATTTTTTTCGTAAGAAAATATGGCAACCCTGGTGTAACCCCTGCCCCGGTGATCGAGTATTAAATGATGATGTATAGAATTATTTTTACAGACATTTTAAAATTACATTTATATATTTATGTACATTTACTGTACTTGTGATATGTCTGAATAAAATTCCAAACGAAAATTGCAAAAGCCAAAAAATTTAAATAGTAACTTTTATGATAAATATCATAAATATTTACTAACTTTTTTCAGCCATGCCGAAGAACTCTACAAACTCCAATGCACCGAAGGCTTTATTTGAGGGATGTAAGAATTAATGGCAGTGCGTATGTTCTTTCAGTAAGTATTGTTGAACTAGTATATATATATATCAAAAGAAGCGGTAGAGTCTCACGCCAAGTTCATTAAAAAAATTATGCCATAAAAAAGGTACCATACTTGTTGTGAGTTTTATCTAAATCAAATTGTAACTAGTTGGTAATAAGCCTTCTTAATATGGTGTTGATGATATGAATAATCCCTCCAAAGAATAAATAAACTCAAATTCTAAATTCCTTTATTTTAACAATTTCAGAACAATTGCATAACAGTGTCATATTCGCCATAAACTAAAAAGAATAATCTTAACAGCAAATGCTGCATATTCACTGGTGGCAATAGTTATGAGTCTATTCATAATAGTTAGTATACTGTAATATATTAAGAACTAATATATTCCCTCATGGTGTAATAGCATCGATCTATCAACAAACTTTTTACTACAGTAGAACCTCTTTAATCCGAACTAATTGGGAGTAGTTCGGACTAGTTCGGATTACAGAACATATTGTTGCTTTTACATAACAATAGCTAAAACGTGGCTAAAATGGATCGTAATTGTTACGGGAAAAGTGAAAAATGCTTTATAAAGTAAAATACAGTGTTTATTTAATACAGTAGTAAACATAGTGAATAAACAGTACTGTTTCGCGCGCATTCCGTTGTAGTTCATTCAACGGCTCCTGCGGCGGCGTTCGGATTAGTGGACGTTCGGATTACGGGGGTTCGGATTAAAGAGGTTCTACTGTATTCTGTTAAACTTCGCAATGTCGGCTTCTGCTTTGTCAGTATCAGGCAGTGAGTTATAGATCGTGATTCTATTACTTATAAAGTGGCTTTCAAAGAAACTTGTTTTGTGTCGAGCGACAGCAATATTTTTCCGGCTGCAGAGGTCATACTGGTCGGAAGAAATTACGGGCTTAAACAGTCTGGGATTTTTCCTAACAAACATGACACAATGGAAAATATAAATTGATGGGAAGGTTAAAATGCTATGTGTTTTGAAAATTGATTTGCAAGAATATCTAAAAGGCTTTTAAAAAAATGCTCTGATTGATTTTTTAAAAAGTTTAAATAAGAATTGTGTTTTGGTTGTTTCATGACCTCAGATTACAACGGCGTATGACAGAATCTGTTGTACGCTGCCTTTTTTTTTTGTTTTGTGGGTGATGAGAGCTAGTGTGGATCGTTTGATCCGTGGTGGTGGGCTTCCTGTAAATATTAAAATGTAATTTACCGTCAGTTCTTGCAATGGTTAAGCCTAGAAAGTTGACTGAGCTGTTTATTTCTATTTCCAAAGTGAATTGTAGGCTGGGGTGAGTTTTATTCAGGTAATTTTTCAAAATATTTAACTGTCAGTTGTTGCCATCAAATATATGGACATGTCATCTATGTATCTGCGATAAAATATTATCTTATTTAGTATTTTAAGTAGTAATGTCATTCCAAAGGTATTGGCTCTCTATATGGTTTAGAAATATCTCAGCCATGACGGACTTGTCCCAAAATATGTACAAGTGAGAGTAAAAAACACATTACATGCTGCATGACAGGCCAAAAAAGCAGCCAAAAACTGCTGGATTAAAGATTAAAGAGATACAAAACTTGCACACGAAAAAAATGTATGCTAAACAAACTTCTCTACCATAAACACATTGAACTTTTACATAATGTACACCCATCCTAACGTGATAATACTATTAGCCTAATTGAATGTAAATTGAAAACAAATTAGAATACAAATTCAAGCGAAACAAAAAACACAATCTCAAAAGATTGATTTCAGGTTCAAAACACAATGACAAGAACCTGAAATTAAATGCCAATACAAATTTTATTCTAGACTCATAAACCTAACAGACTTATCATTTAGTGAAAATGAATTAAAATTACTAGACAAAGGGTTAGAACTACAATTTTCCCAACAACAAAAAGCACAGTTTATTTGACGAATTATTTGATACTGAAGCTGCAATTAAATCTTTAAAGGCAGAGGAAGCAAAATTAACAACCCGAGTCGCAATTAATAATAAGATAAAACAAGTCATCAGATTTCCAAAAGCTCATTTTAGAACTAGTTAAGTATTCAAGTCTGAAAGACAAGTAGCAGCAGGTATAGTTGATAAGCTAGGCGAACATAATGCAGTAACCACAAAAGCTGATAAGGGCAGCTCCACAGTGATTATGTTTAGAGCAGATTATAAAAGAAAAGTGCAAGGACTGTTTACAAACAATAATATTGACATCATCGAATCAGACCTCACATCACGTTATTCAAAAGAAATTAATCATGCAATAAATATCAGCACATCCTTACAATCACCAATCACCCGCAGAAATTAAATTCGCCAAAGTTACTAACCCCAAATCACCTAGTTTCAAAGGGTTGTCTAAGCTACATAGGAAGGATATGCCTAAAGACCCCTAGTCAACTTTATCTAAGCCCCCACATACAACATAGCGAAAGAGCCGAAAAAATAATAAAACGTGAATGTACTTTGACTAATTCTCACAGCCTCAAAAATAGCTTAGAAATCATCCAAGACCTACAATCCCTAAGAATGTAAAATAACTATAAATAACCTAGCTTCAGTTGATATTGTGAAATCTTAACTCCAGATGGTTTTTATCAGTCTATAGGTGATAAGGAAGGGTCATTGATAAGATAACTAATAAGGTATTAGCGTAAACAAAAACTGAACAAAATATACTCCATCTATAGGGAAGTAGAGGCAGATCAATTAATACTATTTTCGTTAAGGCAATTCTGTTTACTAGATGTTTAACAAATTTGCCATTTTGTGTGGATATTTTATTATTACTGAAATGAGTTAATTAAACATGATTAAAACTACTTAAATCATGAATAAAACACAAAACTAATTATATCAATGATATTATTGATATTACTATTAAAGATAGTATTATCTTTTCTTTTCAACGGTGCCGATAGCAGAAAATGAAACATACCTAGACGTACGAGTTGCTACTTGAAATGAATCCTGCAATCTTGAGGTACGGTAGTTTATTCTGATGCGTGTTATCGTAAAATGGGTTAATTTTACTAAGGAAGCCTAACTTAAAATAAAGTGAACATTTGGGGAAATGTTGGTTTGATTCACCATTAAAATAATTTTTCCCAATTACTTTTGAACAGTACACTTTAGGTGTGTAATTATGTATGATCAATTAATTAAAAAACTTTTGACAGCATTAACGTCAAAATACATCTTATTTTCCTATTTTCCATCCTACTATGGACAAGAGAAAAATACATTGTTCTTAAAAAATAAAACGTTCTTGTTACACTACTTAACTTATTTTTCAACATACTTATATGGTTCTTCCAGGTTAAATTCTGATCTATATTTTCTCCTAAATATTTTACACATTCAGCTCTTTGTACAACTTTACAGCTATCACATTAAATATTTCCATTTAAACAATTAGTACATTTGTATCTAATGGGATTTTGAAAATTGTTGGATCCTCTTAGACCAAAATTGATGTAATTAGTCTTTTCTACACTAAGTTGCATTCAACCATCACTTGAGTGCAGTCAAGTCCTCAACCATAGCTTGTATTACTTCCTCATATGTGCTTCCCATATAACAAAGGAAGGTATCATCTGTAAAAGATGATAAAGTACCTCAAAACCTTTCTTGGAACAAACTATTTATGTATATAATAAACAAGATTGCACCAAGTACCGATCCCTGGGGGATGCCATGTTTAAGAATACCTACTTCATTTAGAACATCACCTACTCTTACATATTGTTTTCTGTTAGTTAAATACAGGGTTTCTGGGCTAGAGGTATCAATAAATAAATATTCCCATCTGGGGTGTTCAATTTTTTTTTCAATTAAAACTACAAATGGTAAGTAATGATACCAAGATTGTATGTGTAAAGTTTAACGGTCATATCTCACACACCATGCCAAAAATTACCAGTTAAAGAAAATGCAGTCTTTTCATGTGACCAAGCTGATTCGTCTCTGGCGGTAACAACAACTTAGCCACTAACGTGATTATCAGCCTTATGATGATGTTTACTGAGAAGTCAGCTGATTACAACACCATTGTTCGCTTTAAATTCGTATAATTGACTGTAGTCACGGTTGTCATTTGGCTGTAAGTTTCTTATGTTAAAAAAAAAGGTTCACCCTACAACGAAAGGTACAGTGCGTTTTGTGGCTTGCAGAGTACAAATCTGTAACTCGTGTTCAACGTCAGGCTTGTCGTGATTACAACATTAATCCACCAACTTCAAAGAATCTTACTGTGAGACAGAACACTTCAAGCTAATGGAACTTTGATTTAAAAAACTGGAAAGCATGTAAAGAAGCAAGTAAGTGTACAAGCAATTAACAACGTGCGCAATTTTTAAAATCAAACTCCACGTACATCAATTAGATCATCTTATAGATTACTGCAACTTCCTAAATCAACAGTTCATGACATTTTACGTAAAAGGCTCAAATTTCGTGCATATAAGATTCAGCTGCTTCACCAGATAATGCCAAATGATCGTCCTTTGAGACTAGAATATGCTAACGATATGTTGGATCGCATTAATGAAAATCCCATATTTCTTCAAAATGTACTTTTCAATGACGAGGCTGCTTTTCACCTCAGTGGATTAATAAACCGACACAACTGTCGTATTTGGGGATCAAGAAATCTGCATGCCTCAGTAATGCATGAAAGAGACACACCAAAAATAAATGTTTGGCTGGGACTGATGCATTGGGCCTTTTTTTTCATTGAACAAACAGTAACAGGCCACATTTATTTGGACATATTACAAAACTTTGCAGTACCCCAAATGCCAGAAGAAATATTTTCCGGCAAGACGGTGCTCCACCACACTACCATAAAAATGGCCTGGATTTTCTTAATGAGCAATTCCTTGGTCGTTGGATAGGTAGAAGAGGGCCTATTGCATGGCCGGCAAGATCGCCAGATCTGACCCCTTTGAATTGCTTTGCATGGAGGTTCATCAAAGATTTCCTGTACCAGGAAATAGTACAATGTTTACGGGAACTAAGGCATAGGATTGTGGCTGCAGTTGAAATGAAATGAAAATTGTCTTTATTAGGCGGAGTTAGGACTATTAAGTCCTCTCTTTCACTCAACCTTACCATAAGGTTGCAGTTGAGAGGATAACACCAGAAATGCTTGCAAACACATGGCGGGATATTGAATTGGACCGTCTGAGGCGACTTATGGTGATCACATTGAACTTTACTAAATAAGATAACAATCTTGGTTTTATTTGTAACATGTTAGCATAGTTATTTTAAAATAAATATTACATTGTTATACCAAACGAGTTAGTTATTTCTTGATACCTCTAGCCCGGACACCCTGTATGATCGGAACCATTTATGTAAATGAAACGAAATATATCTTTATTGTCTTTTTACAATACATTTCTTTGACAAAGTCACATTCTTGCTTTAAAAGCTGAGTCAAATTTACATAAAACATAATAAATAAACAGGCCTAAGTTAATTAGTATATCAATAAATAAATAAATTAATATATCAATAAATAAACAAATCAATATATCCGGTTACATTTCCACATAAACATAATTATATGTCCACAATCATTCTATGTTTTTGAACTATGGATAGTTTCTATAGTGAGTATTATATTTATGGGTTAATCCTAATGTAGGTATGTCAATTTCAGATTTTTTAGTTGCATAATTGTTTGTAATATATATATATATAACCCATAAACCGTGATAATACTTAAGTTGGAAAAACAATGTTTTACAGATAGACTATTATCTAAATGCAAAATTGTCCTAATAGCTCTTTTCTATAGAATTAAAATGCTATCTAAATTCTTAATACTTGTTGCACCATATAGCTCTATACCAAAAGATATATGACAATCAATGTATGTGAGCATGATAAACCTTTAATAAAATTTCTAATGAACAGTAATTGGATACATTTCTTAATACATGTAAACATGATGATATTTTACTTGATAATTGAATAACATGTTGGTTCCATGAAAGCTTATCATCTATAAATAACCCAATATTAATATTAGCTGTTAATCTTTGTCTTTGATTTGCACTGAAAGACATCACATTCGCTTTACTAAGATTTAGTTTCTAGTTGATTCTATTGAATAGAGACAGATTATTTACAGCAGAAGTTTCTATTTCATCTAATGTCTGGTCTGTAGTAGTGAAATTAGAATCATCAGCATATACACATAACTTGCTATTATTTCCAATTACTGCTGATTGAAGACCCTTTAGATAAAACAGGAATAGGATTGGACTTAAAATGGATCCTTGAGGTACAGTACTCCAAAATTTACTTAGGAAAGATGATTTAATATTTTCTACAGTGTTGAATTTTGTAATCCGAGTCATTTCTACATATTGTGTTCTATTTTCAAGATATGATTTAAACCATTTCAATGAATGGTCAACAGTTCCAAATTTTTCTAGTATTGAAATTAAGATAAGATGTGATACATTGTCGGACCGCCTAACTCATATCCATAAAAGTTCCAACTGCGTTTTGACCATTATCAACAGTATCAATAATTGTTTCCACAAAATCAATACCCGCAGTTGTAACGGATCTTCTGGCCAGAACCCATGTTGAGCATCATCAAATAAATCTTTAATCTCTAAGAAATCAATTAATCGAGAATGGACTGCACGTTCAAATATCTTTGATATTGTTGGTAATATAGACAGAGGCCTATAGTTAGATGGATCTTTTCATTGCCACCTTTATTTTAGTGTTTTAATTTTTGAAATTTTAAGCTTGTTAGGAAAAATTCCTGAGATAAAGGAGGAATTTATTAAATGTATCAGAGGTTTAATTAGAAATTGTTTAGCACCCTTAATTATTGGTATAGGTATTTCGTCAAACCTAAAAGAATATTTATTTCCAAAAGATAAATTCCAGGTTTCCTTTTGTCTATGGTGGTAAACATGTTTTCAATTGAGCTTTGACAATGAGATGGCGAAGTCAACAAGATAATGCATATTTAACTCATTTAGGATATTGCTAAAACTTGCACAAGCATTAGAAGTCTTGGAGACATCAATGTTGGTATCTCCTGCAACAATAATATTTTTATATCTTTTACTAATAATGTTAAATAGATGATACAGTTTTTCTAAAAAAAAAACACTGCCAGGTGGTGGCTCAGTGGTTCGGACTGCGGAGGGCAAGGTCCAAGGTTTGAATGCCCACTGAGCCAACGGTCGGTACTTCACTCGTTGAATAAAGTTCACGAACAGGCTTGCAAGCCCATGTGAAACGGGCAAGTGAAGTTTATTTTTATAGAAAATAAAAGTTTCAAAAGCATAACCAGGAGTTCTATATACACCAATAAGTAAATAAGGCATATTTTTATGTTTAAATTCCACCATACAAATTTCCATCTCTTTATCAGCAATAAGCCTTTGAACTGCAGGAATTGAAATCTTTTTTAATTTTAATATTATTTCGCCCTAATATCATAACTCCTCCACCTCCATAGTTTTCACAACAATAGTAACTCTAAATGTTATAATCTGGCACTACTACACACTAATTTCAATACTATTTAATGTATGTTCACTAATTACAGCAATATCAGGTTTTAATTCATCTAGTATTATCTGCAATGCCAATGATCTTGATGAAAAGTGTTGTATATTTTGATGAAATATGGTAAAGTTGTAAGTTTTTATTTTTTGAAGATGGGGTAGGAAAAGTAGGGGAGTTATCTTTATCATATACATTAGGATCTTGATGGGAAAAGGATACATTTCTTTTATGATAATACTTGTTTAGCATATTATAATTTTACATTAATTTATCAATTGGTAAATTGGAAGTATGTTTTTGTGGAGAGTTATCTTTTGAAGATAAGTAGAGCTTCATTTAATATGCTTATTGAGTGTATCCTTTTACCATCATTGTCTATAAATAAGGGTCTACCTTGACCTTGATTGCGATAACGATGTGCACACTCCGACCTCTGGCTCATTAACCCTTTTACCGCCATACAATTATTGCCGGTCGAGCGCTCGACCGCCATAGTAGGTGAGGGTCAATGTGTCACTCAGCCGCCAGACGCTAGGATCATAGCGTGTCGCCCGGCCGCCAGAGCATTTTGCCGCTTTTTACAACCGTTCACAAAAACGATCGTGGTTACATCAATTTGAAAGATAGAAGAATTCTGTTTTCACCATTTTATTCATTAAGAAATTATCTTTAATGTGATATGACTTACTAGTCTATTACTAACATGTAACGTTTTCGTAGGTGCAAAAATAAAATGCAAAATAAAGTTTAGAAAATTTTTTTAATTTTAAAGTTAATAAGAAAAATAAAAATGTCATTTTAAAATTCTTTGTATATATAATTTGGTTTGAAATTTAATAGAGAATAATTGAGTTAAAAAAATTAAGAATTGTTTTTTTTATAAATATATGACTAAAATAGTACAACAACTCATTTTAATCAGAATTAGGAATAGAAAAGCCTATAGGCGTACATACATAACATACTAGACGAACTAGAATCATCCATACTATCATAAACATTATCATCAATTACAATGTTTGTCCCTGATTGAATAACATTGTTTATCAGTGTTCCTTCACTTACTGGTGAACGTCGCTTATCACACATTTTGGCACTGTACTAGTATAAATATAAAACAAAAATACACTTACATAATAATAAAATTCATATAAACACGATTGAATAAACTATACATACTTGTATCATAACCTAAAAACACCAATCTCAGGAACACAACAGACAGAAACTGATTTCTTCACCATTCAATCAGCTGGGCACTGACAAAAATAATTGACGTTTTTCACATATTTTGTGTTTACTATGCAAAAGTATTGTATTCAACTAAAGTAGATTATATTCTTGTTGTAAATATTGTTCTGAATATAGTGATATATATTTATGCTGAAAAAATTAAGTAATTCATTGTATAAACAACAAAAATGCAGAGGGCCTATATATAGGCTCTTGGCGGTCGAGCGTCACTACTCCCAGGGCCTATATATAGGCTCTTGGCGGTCGAGCGTCACTACTCCCAGGGCCTATATATAGGCCCTTGGCGGTCGACTGCCCAACTTATTAGAGCCTATATATAGGCCCTTGGCGGTAAAAGGATTAAAGATTTTCATGGATTCTGACAACTAATTGTAAATGGCTGCCATTTTGAAATCTGGTTAATTTGAAATTAATGTTTTGACATTATCTGAAATTTACAGATATTTAAGTTTGTAATAATTCAAGTTTCACTAAAATATTTTGAGGTATTGCTTTGAAAGATAATTTTTCCTTTTAAGTACAAAATGGAAAAAATTAATCTTTTCAAAAATCATAGAAGTTGTAATACTAAGTCTGGATCTTTACGAAGTTGAAATAAAGCTTTCAATACTACTAAATATTGAAATTATGAGTTCTGTAGTGATATTTAAAATTACTGAGAGATGAATATTTGGTACAGTAAACCCTCGATTTAACGGACAGGATTGCAGTTGTATTACGGTATCTAAATTGTTATACCATGCATTTGAAGAATTTTTATAACAAATATTTTATAAAAGTCTAGTTTTCCTGAGGCAACTCAAATATTCCACAAATAGTTATTATTATTATTATTCAGTATGTCCTACATACTCTGTATCTTGATGGTTTAATCACTTTTATACCATATGTATTTGTATATTTCATTAAATGGTTAAAGTAACAATAATCTTACAGTATCACTGTTGGTGTGGTGAGAAGGAAGGTGTTCAAATATGAAATAGTATAAAAAGATTGCGTTTGGGATCAATAACAAAAATATAATTTAATGATAAGTTGTTATAAATAAATATGAACAGGCAATAAAAACATTAATGAATAAAGAATGAAAATGAAAACAGTTACAGTAAAAAACGATCTAACAAAAATATATATATAAGTGTTGGAAACTAACTGAAAACACATGTTAAAAAAAAACAATACAATATTAAATAATAATAACACATTTGGACAAGTAAATAAACCATGAAAGTGTTAAATTGATTCCCACAGTAAAATTGTTAAGTGTTTCTCACAATCACAGTTAGTTTTGTGGTAATATACACAAAACCTTGGGGTGATTCACCCTGATTTAACAGCCAATCGGCCAACCCCATATAGTATGTTAAATCGAGGGTTTACTGTATTAACAAAAGAATTGACATAAATCTTACCATATACAATTCTTGTTTCAGGGTCTTGAATCTATTCCAGATGAGTGATTTATTTACAGTCTAACTACCAGCATCTACATCTGTACTAAAGTAGTTTGGAAACAGAAGTTATGAATATTCTGCATCCAATCAATATATTGTTGGTTGATTTCATAGATTAAAGTTACTATCTTATATTATGTGTTTTATTATTACGGCGCCTTTTTGAAAAGAATCTGATTAGTTAACCCTCCCACTGTTCACTATGTGTTTCTATAATGTTAGGCCATTTTTGCCTCTTGTGTAAGCTTAAACTAAAAAATTCATATAAAATATTGAAAATATTTTAATTATAACATTATATATATAATTTTATTTGTAAAATCATAAATAACTTGTATATATAAAAGATGGATTTATTTATTTTGATATGTTGAGATCTCCCTGCTTTAACAATTGTTCGTCAGCTCCAATATCAACTTTCTCGATCTTGTAGAATATTTCCCTTGTGGTGTTCAACTGGGTGATTGCATCTAGAGAGCTGTAACATAGTCTGATATAGAGACATACAACCAAATTTTTTTGATATATGATTTCAGTATCATTGATTTTAGTGATCTAAAACTGTCTCATATTATGTTCTGACAAATCTGATTTGGATTGAGTCAAGTGCTTCAATAAGCTTGTGACGTGTTAATTTATTCTCTGTTTTGATCAGACTTCTTGAAATGTTGATATAAAAAATCGTAATGAACATTGTACGTGTGGGATAAATATTGACCCACAATTTGCACTGCTTTCTATTCGTCAGTCTTGAAGGGTGTGGTGCGTGGGCCATACAGTGGGAAGTCGCACCTAGAGAATTATGGGTTGTTTAATCAAGTAGCCATGTATTTTTTAACGGATTCCTAAACGATTCTGTGAGAAATGTCCAACAGCGCGATCTTGACGTAGATGAAGTTTTAAGACGGATAAGTTACTTTTTAACTATACAAAACAAGCTAACATCACAAAACGTATTATAAGTACAAATCTTACAAAATATTTATAGTGATCGATTTTGGTAAACCACGTTTGCCTTCACTTAGACCAGAGGAATGCCTTCACCATAGCCTTCCCCTCACCTATTAAAGATGCCAGTGGCTATGATGTATTATGTTGAGTGTTAAGAGGGCTCTAAAGGGAAAGAAGATATCGATTTCAAAACACATTTACAAGTTCACGCTACCTTGATAAATGTTTGTAATTACAATGCAAACATTCTGAAATAGCCAATTCGTTCTAAATGTTATTCATATTCATAAAATATAACTTATAAAAAACTTTTTACGTAAATAAAAAACTACAACGAGAAAATTGAACTAAGTACACACTATTTACAGCTGTTTCCATGTTGTTTATTATCATATGATAATCTGTGTTCCACATACAGATTTCCTGTTATTAGCCTAGTTATAATTTCCTAGTTATTAGCCAGTACTACTGGATTAAACTGCATTACGTATCATTTATATGGGACTTAACAAGGACAAACATACTTTACCCCATAACAGCTGATAATTACGAGACGAGTGAACGTCACACAACACAAATGTATTACAATACAAATACAAAATGCACAGATATTATGGTGATCGATTTCGGTGAACCACGCTCACCTTCCTCAGACCAGAGGGATTCACAAAAGATTCACGTACATTAAGATTGACCCACCCGCCCGCCCATACACGTACATTGGGATTGACCCATCCGCCCACCCATACACGTACATTGAGATTGACCCATCCACCCACCCATACAAGTACATTGAGATTGACCCATCCGCCCACCCATACACGTACATTGGGATTGAAGACAATAGCCGTCTTCTTATAGATATCAAGAGAAGCGTGAAGAAATGATGATTACAACGATATCAAATATGTATAAAACAATAATTGTTAGTAATGGCTTTATGGTTGTTTTACCAAACCGTTACGTAGTTGTTGTTTTTGCAACAACTAATATCTACAAACAGCGTAGTGTAACCGACAACTAACAACGGGAGGGTTACAAAATTAGTGTTAAGGGTAGCCAAAGAATATTCTACTACTAATTACTCTAAGGATATTGGCATTGTACTAAAAAGTGTGTTAAAAAAGTAACAGGATTTTTTAATTTTCCTGTTTTGGAAGGTCCGATTGTTACCTTCCGTCTTTGTCCAGTTGTAATCAAGGTTTCATAATCATTCAAAACCTGCTTTTCTGATTGAATGAAAACCAGCTAATACCCCCTGAAAAGAATGCAATGGGCAACATAAACTATTATGATTGCATAGTTTGAATTTCGACTCTGCAATCACATGACTGATCATTTGCCATTCTCCACTTATATTTCCAGTAATTGCATCTTCCAGGGTACGCGTGAAAGTGACTCAATGTAGTTCATTTCTTAAGAGGAAGGTTCATTCCACCAATGACGGTCCTAAAGTCTGATTTTAGAAACTTTTCGACCATTAGACATATTCCAAGGTAATGCCCAGGTGGCTTTTGGCAAAAATTTGTTCGAGATTAACTGGGAAGCTAGTTGAATAGGTGGTTTTCTATATTTAAGTCGTCCTGCACATTGTCAAATATCTTGCAAAATGGGGAGATTTGGAGTAAATGGGATCCAGTGAAGATGGAATCTGTGGAGGAGCTATCTTCACAGTTCTGGAAGTAATGGTAGAGGTTGCAATGATGAAACCAGTGATAGCCCTCATTGCTCTATTTAATTGCATACCAACCTCTTGTACATGTTAAGCTACTCGGGAGCGCAATATTTAGCTGTGGATTAAACAAGGAGCAAAGCTGTAGTATGGAGGATGTGCATTAGAGCCCCAATATGATCCAGCAAGTTGCTGCACAATGATAGCCCTTAGCACTCCCCAGTTCAGTAATGTTATTGTACTTCCACTCCTCTGTCTAGTATTGCATGCCACCACCATTTTCCCCATCTACTTATAATTAATTACTATTAGACTGTGATTTGCACTCCTCTGTTCTGTTATACTTGCCACTGCCAAAATGCTCCTCTGTCCAGTATTTTGAGAACCAACAATATTACTATTTTTTTCTTTATCTGTATAGTCGCTACAAGCTTCCACAGCATTTTAGTCGATTAAAAAGTAAAGTGCTACTAGGTTTTCAAAGTTATTTTTTGTCTGATATCTATTAGTCATCTCCACCAGCAAGTGTAAACAACAATGGAACACTTTGTTTTGACATTCCTATCACTTCTTGTCAGACCCAACTAGGCTATACATACTGTTGGAATTATTATCTGTTGTTGTGACTTTTCCCTTATCAGTTCATGTCAGTACCAACAGTTTCATGTCTAGTGAAACAGTCTCAGTCTAACTATTTCTATTTAGTTACGATAAGAGTATTTAAGTGGAGAAATCACCTCCACCATAGTCATGATTTCTCTCGTATTTTAATTAAGCATTTTACTGTGTATTTATCTTAACCCTTCGTATTCGGCAAACAGATATATCATTCTGTCACTCTACCCAAGCACATTGTTTTCATCACTTATCATTCTTTTTCTTTGTTTCCTAGTTTTTAATTATTTTGTGGTAGTTATTGTATCATTAATGATAGGCACTATTTAAGTTTCAACAAAAATGTTGAACATTTTTTATATTTGGACTTTTTATTATAACTGTACAAATACAATAAAATAGCATTAAAAATTATAATTTCAACTTTAAATATAACACTATATTTTTGTATGTTCCTTTGTGTCTAAAACTTAAAAAAATAATAACTTCTCATTTCAATACAATTAATTTTTTTCACATAATTATGCGTTACTTAAAAATAGAGTAAAAATGGTTAATTTATATATAAAAACCTACAAATTATTTTGAACTACATTTTAATGTACTAACATTACAAAAGAGTCAAATTTTACCTTTAAATCATGAATTGCGTGTTGTATTTTGCTATTTTACGTACAAAACAAATAACAATTTATATTTTAAATATTTTATGTAGCAACAGTTTTGATTTTAATCTTTTGCATAAATGTTTTTTATGCTTATAATATAAATTTATAATGTACTCCATTTTAAAACATATTAAAGTAGACTAAACTATTATTATGATTTTGTAAATAGTAAAGTTTAAAATATAAGCATTATGTAAAAAATTGTCCCTTTAAATTGATCTTTAAATCAGGTTATATGATTACTTGTGTAAATAAATCATATTGTTAGTGGCTGTCATCGTGTCATGGCCACCTTAATCAGGATCTAGACAGGAAAATGGCTGTGGCCAGTAAATACTGGACAGAGGAGTGGAAAGACTAGTCTCAATACAAATAAGTCATAGTGTAAGGTCATATTGCAATGGCCAGTAATACCGGACTGAAGTCCTAAAGGTTAGTTCTGGTTTGTGCTTATGCTGCTGTTTTCTGTGGGTTACTTTTAAAACATAGAGATCAATCTAAACTGGCTCCCAAGTACTGTGGATGCTGTTTATCATGTTTCACACAATCAAAAACACCTAACACAATCAAAAAGAGGTTTAATCAATTATTTATAAGCTAATCTATTTAGCCAGGTTAGAGTAGGTTACTTATATACTTTATTGGATTGTTTTAGATTCCAGGTTCTAAGTGTAAGTGTTCTTTCTGTTTTTGATATGTCCTTTTGATATGAGTTGCGAGAGCAATTTCATCTGCATATATGAATAATTTGGACTGTGTGGCAGGAATGTCGGCAGTCTATACATTGAACAAAAGAGGAGCAAGAACAGAGCATCGTAAGTTGAGGACATGGAATTAAGTTATAAAATTTGAATAGCAGGCCCTTCCTCTAGATTGTCTTATAGGCTGCTGAAAGATCTACAAATGCTGCTTGCTACAAGATGTCAAAGAAAGTATCTGGTCACAAAAATTTAGACCAGATCTGAACCCAGCTCGTTCAACAGAGTAGGTGATATTCTGTTGTTGGTAAAACAGCCCAACTTTTAGCAGACACTTAAAGAGCTATAAGGTTTTTGGCTTTTTCTGGATCTTTACCTAGCTTTGAAACAGCTATTGTTTTAGATCTTTCAAAAGCTTTGGGCATATTACCACTTGCCAATAAGGAATTGAAGACTGTTAGAAGCCACTGTTTTACTTTTGTACCAGAATGTTTTAGAAATTCCGGGAACTATTCACTGTCTTCCCAACTGGCAAAGCCATGATTGCCTCATTTAACTCTTGGAGATTGAAGGACCTTAAAACCTCTATTAGTGCCTGTGCGCTTTTCTTGATCTTATTCAGTTTGTATTCTACCTTTTTATCAGAAGGTTGGCGGGTTGACTTAGATAAGCAGACAATTTGTTTAGCTATCTATATCCATAGATCTCAGGTGCAGCCCACTGGTATTTCCAAGGGGCTTATCGGCGGAGTATTTCCTATGTAAGGACCAAGCCTGCCTGATGTGGGTAAAATTTTCAATTGTATTTACCCACTTCTATCTTCTAGCGTTATTAAGAGAGATTGCAAGGAACTAGCTGTGTCAGAGTTCTTAAACTATTTGAAAATAGTTATTCACTTTCTTGGCTTCATACTGGTGTATATTCTTTGAAGCACTTAGGGATACAGACATTAGCAAAGGAAATGACAAAATTAGCAAAACGATTTTAATTCTTCATTAAAGATGGTTTCATTAATCATGGTTAAACTATTAAACATGATTGAAAAATATCATGTTTAATAGTTGGCAATACCTCACGAACCTACTTCCAACTATCCCTCCAGCTGCTTAGTGACTGAGCAAGGGGACATTAGCCCCAAATTATTTGACAACATTTCTTCCCATTCTGTCCCTTTAAAAAAAAATAATAAAAATAAGAAAGTCATTAAAGCTGCAAACGTTATACAGAGGATATACTTAGAATTTCTGACTTTAGTCTAAAACAGCTTAACTAATACAACAATAATCAAAAATCTTAGGTCTCTTTGAAACATTTGAAATCAATCTTACTATTATATAAAAATTAATGGTCTGTATGTATGTTACTAAATCATGCAAAAACTAATGAACCCATTCATCTGAAATTTTGCATGGACATTCTTAGGGTCTCTGGTAAACACATAGGCCTATCTTTATTTTGAAATTTCATTCCCAGGAAACCACCCCAGGGGTTCTAATCAATGCAACCCCTATGGCAATACCAATCTGACAATTAACTGTTTAAAATAGTTTCATTAATCAGCTGTTGGAATAAATAAATAACTTACATAGTTCTGAAATAAATACCAGACTAAACCTAACTACAGTAACTAGAAAGGACGGTAGATATCACGACGAGGCTACGCAGTAGACTGTGACTTCACATGGGTGAAATCACCTGGTTTGATTATTCGATAAAATACTGGTAACTAAATCTACCAATCACATGGAAGCATTCAGCTAAATAGTAGGCAAGTTATTCACCACTTATCAGCTGGAATTGTAAACTACGGGAATAAGAACATTTTTGTGTTTGTTGTTGCCATTTCGCCCATATGACGTCATAGGAGATGCGCGTGATACCTACCGTCTTCTTTCATAGGGGTTCCGTGACAACAACGCACTTTTGCATTATACAGATGCCATTAGGAACATATTTTGTATTATTGAATGCGATACGAAGGACGGGTACACTTAAAAATCAACAGCCTGTTAGACCAGGATATTGTTTAATTAATATTTTTCCATTTAGATGTGGCAAATCCCCACTTCAGAGACCAACTGAAGACTGGTTCTTCCATGATGCTTTTAAATTAATACAAAGATTTCAAACCAAAAGCATATGTTCACATGACATCAATGGTCTTTTAGAGTAAATATATAAACATTTCAATGAGCATTTATTTGTTAAACATTTTTATAAAAAAATAATCAACTCACAATTTTATTAAATTTTTATACATTTTCAACATAATTAAAAATATTCACGACATTCTCTTCCTCATGCCTTTTAGTTAAAATTTTCAGTTTTCATATTTATCAACTTGCTCCTTAAACTGTCAAACAGTCAGCCGATTCAACAGAGTTTAAATTCATACATTTAAGTATATTACTCAGAGGATGAGATCCTGAAATATCGCTGTGACTACCCAGGAATGTTAAAAAGGTTTGGCATGAGGTCACATGGATGAATATTTAAATAAATGTTAATGACTTTTGTTGCATTTCTGAATAGTATACATATATGGGTTAAATCACCTTCAAAAATAAAATTGAAAAGTGGGTAAGGGATAGAAAATATAAATACTATAGTAACTTGTTTGAAAAATCTAATAATGATTCAAAAGCTTAGTGGAAATTAATAAATTCTTTAAC